>LJGR01000013.1:625472-932946 GCA_001513835.1 Fusarium temperatum | reverse complement strand
TGGTGTAGTAATGCGTACAGTACTGAGACAGGTAGGACAGTCAGAAGCAGGAGGAATAGTGGTTGTGCCAGGAGAGGGTCCAGGGACCGTAGTAGTGATATAGCCTGAAGCTGGTGGTGTAGTAATGCGTACAGTACTGAGACAGGTAGGACAGTCAGAAGCAGGAGGAATAGTGGTTGTGCCAGGAGAGGGTCCAGGGACCGTAGTCGTAATGTAGCCCCCAGGAGGAACTGTAATACGGACAGTGCCAGGGCATGTGAGGCAATCAGACGCAGGAGGGATTGTTGTCGTGCCAGGTGTAGGTCCTGGGACAGTAGTAGTCACTAAGCCAATAGGTGTTGTGATGCGCACAGTACTCTGGCAAGTAGGACAGTCTGAAGCAGGAGGAACAGTGGTGGTTCCTGGGCTAGGTCCAGGGACCATAGTGGTGATATAGCCTCCAGGAGGAACAGTAACACGGACAGTACCAGTACAGGTCAGACAGCCAGAAGAAGGTACAATTGTGGTAGTGCCAGGAACAGAGCCAGTAACTGTCTCAGTAACATAGCCTCCAGGAGGAACAGTAACACGGACAGTGCCAGTACAGGTCAGACAGCCAGAAGAAGGTGCAATTGTGGTAGTGCCAGGAACAGATCCGGTGGTTGTTTCTGTAGTGAATGCAGTAGATCTTCCAGGACACGTAACAACAGTGCTCTCGCCTGTCGACGAGCCAGGGGGAACAGTATAGCAGTAAGGCACAGATCCAGTAACCGTGACAGTGACGCATTTATGGCAAGGTGGAGGTGGCACCGTGACGGTCTTTGGGCCATTGCATACAACAACAGTGCTCTGATCACCTGTGGAGGCAGGAGGAACAGTGGTGACATAGCCGACAGGTCCAGTGGTAGTGACAGTAGCGCATTGATGGCAACGGGGGCCAGGCACCGTGACGGTTTCCGGGCCATTGCATACAATTACAATACTCTGACCCCCCACAGAGTCTGGGGGAAGAGTAGTGACATAACCGGTAGGTCCAGTGGTCGTGACAGTAATGCACCCATGACAAACTGGGTAAGGGATAGAACCTGGCCCAGAGCCCGGAGAACCAGGACTGCCAGGGGAACCAGGAGACCCAGGAGACCCAGGGGAACCAGGAGACCCAGGGGAACCAGGGGAACCAGGACTGCCAGGACTGCCGGGAGAACCAGGATGGCCAGGAGACCCAGGAGACCCAGGGGAACCAGGACTGCCTGGAGAACCAGGATGGCCAGGAGACCCAGGACTGCCAGGACTGCCAGGACCGCCAGGATAGCCCCATGCCATTGAGTTGTAGGGCTGCGAGGCAGTTCCAACCATAGTGTACCACGACTTATCAGTGATGGTACGTGTAATGGTTGTGGTTGTTGTTTTGCCATCCTGAACAACGCAATAAGGCTGGACTACAACATGAGTTCCAGTGTCTGGTGGACATGCAGGGGGCCCAGGAGCAGCCAAAATGCCGGCCGCCAGGCCCAAAGCCGCACCCTTCCCGAGGGAGAACAGATGCATGGCTTGAAGGTGAACGAGAGTGAATTTGGAATAAAAAGGATAGTGAGTGAATAGTAAGAACGAGTGACTAAGTGAAGATTGTGCTTGAGTTGAGAGTCTGGATAATTTATAATAAATCTTTCCTTCTTATAATTTCTACAAACCCCATGTTAACAACATTTATCCCTAAGCCTATTAGGCTCGTATTACAATTTTTTAGTTAAAAGTTTTCAAATCAAGATTGCGCGCTCTCTATTGGCCAACAGAGCTTCGGAGCCTTGCCTTGGACGTGCCTTGACTCACAGGGCTCTAGACTTTAGATTGTCTCAGGCCCTTAGTCCCACTTTGGATTACTAGTGACTTATAGACACGAAATCGGGGACTTGTGACCTCCTCGTAAGGCCCAACAGTCGTCCCAACGGTCAACCTCACGATAAAATAGAGTTTGGGCATACGTGCGCCAAACTTTGTACTCCTTCAAGACAAGGGATCTATGTTGGCAGGTCCGTCTAACTTACCGCGCCTCGAGAGACTTGTTCCCTCGTATCAGAGGGTATTTTCAGCTACTCCACTTGCTCATGTCCAAGATCTAATTCCCTCAATGCGCCCTGTTTGCGTTAATCTCACCGCTATTCTAGCTACATAGAGGTAACCGTTCACGGTAGCTCCCCATGTTGACCAGGTCACCTCAGTGGCAGGGCTTGATAAAGAAATAGTATAAAAACATAAGAGTGAACGGCGTTACCATTAGCCTAGAAGCTATCAAATCCTCCAACTTCTTGCCACTCGTTTATACCTTGGAACTCAGGCACTTAACTCATCATGAAGCTGTCTGCCATCTTCCTTCTCCCTCTCCTTCATGGAGCTGCTTCCGCAACCAACGCAGTCTCCTCGGAGTGTACAGAAACACACACACTCCCTATCATCACCACTGATATGATTCCTGGGGCTACTCTTGAACCTTATGCTTCCGGCTACAACTCGCCTCCAGGCAATACCAGCCCGAATAATGCTGGACCGCCGAAAAGCACTGCCCAGCCCCCTATCATTCCCGGCGGCTCTGGCTCTAGCTCTGGCCCTGGCTCTGGTTCTGCTCCAGGTGGCTCGGCTCCAGGTGGCATGGCTCCAGGCTCCGGTTCAGGCTCGGGATCTGGCTCTGGAGCTGGAGCTGGAGCTGGTAGTTCTGGCTCTGCTCCAGGCTCAAATACTACCCCAATCCCCTCGGATCACCCGCAGTACGTTTCTGCAGCCTCCAACCCCTCTGCCAAGATTGTTGGTATATCCGCGTTTGTGGCTGGATCTATCGCGTTGGTTCTGACCAACTTCTGATTCAAACTCAGACTGTGTGGATCAAGACATCGATTTTTATCAATTTAGATATAGGCCAAGGAACACCTAGATAATTATAAGTGTCTAGGAATAAATCCTTCTTGGAAATTATACTTACTTTTCTTACTATCCTTAATTATAATTCCTTATCTTATAACTTAATTTTTAAGTTAGATATTTATTTATACTACTCTATTTTATTTAAATTTATTAAGTTAATAAGAGCCTTTGAATATAATAGTATTACAAATTACATTAAATTTTAACAGATACAATTTGTCTTTAAGGTATATAATACTACATTAACTCATGAAATTTAGTAGTCCCTGTAGGTATATGCTAGGCAAAGCTACTTTATTTATTTAACTAATTAAATTACTTATATTAGGCTACTAAGTACCTACATAGACTACCGAATTTCATCAGTTGACGCGGTAGTAAAGCTGTGACAAGTGGCGATTTACAATGACGTTGCCAGAGATGAACTTCTGAAGTCTAGAGTGTTTTTATGACAAGCCACTCGTACAACAATCGATCGCCGGACAAGTCAATTGACTTCAGCGACACATAATTGGGGAAATGTTTCAGCTATAGCTGCACTGCGCTAGCCATAAATGGGTAGTTCAAAACGTAGCACATTTGATCCACTGACAGATGTCCGATCCAGGTTAGGGATATCTACTGTTGAGAGGGATGTGTGTGTATTGACTGTGACTAACTAAGGTCTCGGGCCGGGTGGCCCGGCTGATATACGAGGTAGGTGCCTCAGGCACCTTCAACATTTACAAGCTAATCGCGCAACGGCGGCAAAGTCCGTACCACCGCTCGCCAAGCGAATTAGGTCGTCAAGACTCAAGTGCAGGCTTGAAGTCCCGTGATAGGTAGATATACGCAAGTACGTAGTGAACGGTCCACTATGAAGCCGCGTGTTCCGAAAGATCGACACAGGGGAACAGCACCCCGGGGATCTAGGAGGGGAAACAACATGCACCCCTAGGTTCCTGCGTCTAGATCCATCTCAGCTTTACCTCGCATTAGGGCATTCGGCGCCTTATAGGGAATGAGACTACCAAACGATAGATGGGATTCTGAGAGTTAATCCCCTGATCTCGGGCCCTTTTCATCTTCTCATTGCGTTGTTTTATTTGCCCTGTCATACGACTGCGTTACTGCTGAACTGGGCAAAGCATGGAGTCCTGATATTTGGATTTACTGTGGACCCCGTTGGTCAATCAGCCCTTGTGACACTCGGGATGTAGCGCGTTGCAGCGTTTGGAAAATCCCTTCCCTTTCCATTTAAGTCTTGCGCTACTGTGTACAGCTTGAGCTTGGACAGTATACATTGCCCCGTTGGTTCTGGTGTTCAGACCCTCTCCCAGCGTATATGATAGCTCAAATAAGGGTTAAATGCGATTGGATAGTCTCGGGTTTGAGCGGTTAATGAATCGACCAATTGCACCGGCGCACGGCAAGAAAGGGTACAACAGGTACACACATGGGCAGTAAGCGTTAGTTACGAAGCAGAGCAACTGCGGGATCAAAGGCTGAGAAGACATAAACTAGTGAGATTACCCAATTACATGCTATGATACTACTCTTATCTGCGAAGAAAAAGACCAATAAACTCTTTTACGGTCTAGTAGAAGGAGCCATCCAGTTTCGCCTAGTTCCCATTTGTACTCTGCGCCTCATCGCCTGACGATCATGTTCCATCGCCACTACAGCCTCTGGCACGAAATGAACACCGGATGTCGTTTTACGCCTTCTTGCATGGAGTTTCCGGTGGGCATTCAAGTTGTCTTTGCGGTTAAAGGTATCCTTGCCACAAAACTCGCAGGCTAAATATTCTGCTGTATTCAAGTGCTGTCTTTGTATTCATCAGTCTTGTGTCATCAGTCTTGGCTTTCTTACTTACGATTTATAATGTCGTGTAGAATGTTCCTTTCTTTTAAAACTCTTGCTACAGCCTGGATAGGCACATGGGTAGCGAAAAAGCCCATCGACGGTGGATGGCGAGTTCTTTGGAGTACCAGTATCAGTACCTATGGACGTTAGTTAATCCACCAAGGGATAAAGTGCAGCGAGGGGTTGTTCCTACCTTTACAGAATGTATGACTGAAGATGCTTTTTGGAGACTGAGGCGCATTTAGCGTAGACGCTTGATCCCATTTAAGCAAGTCTCCTGAGACACCGTTATCCGCACATTCAGCCAGATGCCGACCGAGTTCGGGAAGCATTTGCGGTTGAAATGGGCGAAAGGCAAAGTCCCAGTGACTTGATAGAGATCCCACTTCAGACTGGCTAGGTACAGGCACCATGCGAGGCGAATATAGGCCTAAACCAACATCGAAACCTAAGCCTGAGCCCAAGTCCGTGGTATAAGTATCATTCAAGCTAGACCAAGAACTCAGAGTTAAGTCGACATCAAATCTGGGAGCGTCATTCAAGGTTGGACAAGGGCTCAGATTGAGATCAATGTCAAGGTTGGAAGCACTATTCCAGCCAAGGCTGGGATCTGGATCGACACAAGCATACATGTTGGTATCTTGGAAGACGCTGGATACACCTGCTTCCGCAAAGTCTCTGGAAATAATGTCAGCTATGAGTCATGCAAAGCCCAGTTCATGAAGCTCACTGCTCAAGGTCTGTCCAGCGACGTAGGGCTGATTGGGGTGGCCTTGAGTCATCATTTTGACCCTGAGAGAGCAAGTCCGAGTGGACTAATGTGCTGAGTTGATAATCCATGATCTCATATAATACAAAGGGCAAGAGTGAGGAGTGTAAAGGATCTGAGAGATTTCAAGACCCGAAGGTCCAAGGGCTGGGCTCGGCTCTTATAAGGTTCTCATCACGTCAGGCAGAACGGCCGCAGATGTGACAAGCTATAAAGTGTCTGCAGACAAGATACTTGTAAAGCGTGGCAAATATAAACCGAGTTACTAGTGATCATTGTCGACCAGCGGCCCAGGAAGACACACCTATACACCTAGCGAAATCTCGATAGTGGGGATAAGGTATCCGTTGCGGGTGTTCCTACGCTAAAACTTTATTAATATGGGATCCCAAAACTCGACAGGGAGGTAGTCTCTTGATTAAGAAAGTCACTCGCTCTTAACTGACATGTCAAATATAATCCCTGGTCACTCGGAGTGAAGCGAGTTTGGAGATTAGCACTAAAAGATACTATTAACTATTTAAACTCTAAGATTCAACGATTCGCCTAGACATATTTCAATTTCATTATCAGGAATCAGAACACGCGTATAAAGTATTTCCAACAAGCTCAAAACGTGCAATGTTATGTAATTCTATTGCTATGCTACTAATTTGAGCACATCTCGCACCACAATTTGCTTTCTAACCTATCATAATGCTTTATTTACACAATAGACCCACTTTTCTATCTATAGATCCGCTATAGGGAAATACACACTTCGCCTAACTTTTCGCCGGCAAGGGAAAAACCTTCAGGCAACAACCCCTCCTTTATCACGTACTAAACCGGGTCATAACAAGGATAACTCTCCCAATAGACCCACAATTTCAAGCCTTCTCATTAGCCAGCTAACTTCTTACACATCAATACCACAATTTCCAAGTTAACTTAAGTATGAGCTAGGGTGGTTTTTTATTAGTAGTTACGCCCCGGTTTCTTGGCTTTTTTGGGGTTAAGGGCCGCGGGGTTTAAACCCACTACCTTCAGCTGCCTAGTCAGCTTTCCGGTCAGGCCAGTGACATCTAACCGTTACGCCACAAGCCCCCAAAAAAAACGTGCAATGTCCTAAATATGATTAATATCCTAGCAATAGTACATATTTAGCTAGCTATACATTTGCAAACATCTTGATACCCTAAATAACTGGTTCAGGTAAAGGGCGCAAGAATCCCGGACCTAATGTGCTGTAGTTGTCTTAAATCCAGGCCAAGTCTAACGAACTGCTTGGTGCACAACACGAGTGAGAAGCTAACGTGATAGGCTTCAGATTCGTAATTGGGGCTATGGGCTAACAGAAAGGCTGATAGCTTGTGGTATCCTTGACCTGGTTTTACCTAGTTTATTCATGCTGTGTTCTTTAGCCACGTTTCGACATACTTTAGCGTTCGCTACTCATTGTTGTCTTTCTTTCCGGGGAAGCCGAGATCGTGGCAACTGCTAAGTGAAGGCTAGCTGCTAAATGTAACGATCTTGGCTTAATCTGTGCACTGTTGTCAGGGGATGCTAGCCTGGCAAGCTGAAAATCAGGGGTTATAGCGCACTCCGTCCGATCGAAGTAGGTCTAGGATGTTCATTAGGTCATTAGTGGATTGCAGCTTGATGTGAAGTACTGCGCACCACTAATCCTGGGGCACAGACCGGATTAACACAGGGATGACTTGAACCTTTCTTATTATAGCACTTAGTATGCCAAACTCAGCCAAGCCACAGAGAGCCATGTGATAGTGCTTCCACTAGCGTTGCCACTACTGTTAGTATTACAACTCCTCATCCTTTACTACGAAAGATACTGCAGGATCAGTTAATGATTACTGTTTTATGTCTTGTTTGCGATCCCTTGCTGTCTCAAGTATGAGCCGTCTTAGCCTCGCAGTATCTCCGGTCTGGAACACAGAAATGGATGCTTTTCTAGCCAAGCTCCGCGTTGAAGTCTAGCTGCAGGATGAGATCGCGCCAACGTCACATTCCACATCAGGCTAGTCTGGCGCGGAAAAAGGGTCCTCTTCTTATTTGTTATAACTGTGTTATTAGTTTATATTACTTACCTTAATTTAAGTATAAGGAAAGGCAATAATAGTAAGAAACTGGCCACCCCTTAAAACTGGCTATTTTATATTAATAAATAATAAAAATAAAATATTTTATAACTTTTTATATATAGCTTACAATAGAAAGTATAAATATTTTTTATATATTAGTAATATAAGTTTATATATATATAATTTTACTTTTTTTATATAATATTTTATTATTATATAATATAAGTTTAAATAAAGTTTAAAAGTTAAGAAATAAGTAATTTTTTAAATTAAATATTAAATTAAGTAAAAATAATATAAGTTTAAAAAATACATTTTTTAAGCTTTTTATAGCTTAAAATAGTTATATAATAATATTATAAAATTATAATATTTTTTAAAATAATAATAATAAATTTTAAAAATAAATTTTAAAAACCTATATATAAGTATATATAATATTTAAAATATAGTTATAAATTTAAAGAAATAGCTATTTATATAGTTTAACTTTTATTAGCTAGTTAATAAGTAAAAGTAATATAATAAAATTTATTTTTAATTTTATAAAGCTATTTTAATATTAATAATAGTAAATAAATTAATTATTAATACTAAAACTTAAATTACTAAATATATATTAACTATTACATAATAAATATTAAATAAATTATAATTAAAAGCTTTAAATTTTATAATAGCTTTAATTTAAAAACTAAAGTTTTATAACTAGTTTTATAAATTTTATGTAGAGGTTTTTAATTAGTTAAGGTTTTATTAGTAAATATTAGTAATTTTTTAATATTTTAAGCTTTATATATTAAAAAAGCTATAATACTCTATTTAGGGTTAATATATTTATATAGTATTTTCTTATAGTAAATAAGCTACTTAAGTATAAATATAAAATAAAAAAGAATTTTAAATTAATAATATATAATATTCTATTAATACTTTAAAATAAAGTATTTTCTTAGCTTATAGTAAAGAAAAGTAGTTAGTTTTTAAAAGTAATTAGTTTTATTATATTTAATATAAATAAAGTATATTAAAAGTAAAATAAAATAGTTATTTAAACTATTTTAAATATAAAATATAAAACTTACTTAATTTAATAAAAGTAATAATATAAAAAACTTATAAAAAAGCTTAAAGTATAATTATAAATAAGTAAATTAAATATATATTCTTTTACTTAAATTAAGTAGCTTAATTAAAAATATATTTACTTTTACTATAATATTAATAAAAAGCTTTTTAAAATTAAAAATTAAAAGTTAAACTTAGTAATTTTAAGTAAATTATTTAATTAAAAATATTTTAGCTTTTATTATATTATTAATATAAATATTTTTTTTGATTTTTTTTTTAAGTTTATAAGTTAGCCTTAAAGGTATATTTAAGTATCTCTAAAGTCTAGTATAATTTAAATATTAATTACCTCTTAGGAGGTAAAGCTTTATTAAATTAATATTATTAAGTTAGTAGCCTTATCTATAGCCTAAACCTTACTATAAATAGGCTAGCTTAGGAGCCTTACTTACTCTTTAGCTAGCCTAAATCTTCCTTCTATAACTTACTTTAAAAGAATACTATACTTTAATTATCTAATATATAGTAAGTTATTTAACTTAATTTCCTTTTTAATTATAACTACTAATAATATTATAGCTATACTATTATAATACTTAGAAAAAGCTTATAAAGACCTTGCCTTAGTAAGCCCTATTTAATAAAAAACCTTAATATAATTCCTATAATTAAGTAAGGTTTTTAAAGGGCTAGCTAGAGTAATTATAATAAGCTTTATAATTTAGCTAATAAGATTAGGCTAACCTAAGGAAAAGAAAATAATAATAGCTATATTAGGCTTGCTTTTTTTAGCTATAAGGTCCTCTAGCTTATATAGTAGTATCTTAATAGCCCTTAGATTAGTAAAGACTTTTTTAATTAAAAGATATAAAGCCTTTAGACTTTTAAATAGGCTTTTAAAGGAAGGTAGCTATAGTAAAGGTAAAAGGTATTCCTTAAGGCCTTTTATAAGAATATATATAATAATTAGCTTTATAAGATTAAGGTATAGTTAATATTAATATACTTTATATTAAAGGAGATTAGTAATATATAAAGATAAGGGGGATAGTATATTATAAAATTAATAAAAAAGAGATAATTATAAGGTTTTATAAAGGGAAAATATATTAAGTTTTATATAAGTTTAAGAGCCTAAAGTTAAAGACTTAAAGTTATAATATTAGTATAATTAGTAAAAAGGGCTAATTAACTATATAACAGGGCACGTAACTATTATGCCTAGAATATTAGTATACTATTAATATAAATAAGAAATAGATATTTATATTTTTAAAAACCTTTTTAACTTATAATAAATATATTAAGTTTAAAGAAATAAGTAAATATTATTATATATTTATAATATAATACTATATATTATAATATACTAAAAAATAAGTATTATATTATATTATTTTTATATTATAAAGCTTTATTAACTATACTTTATATATTAACTATATAAATATTAAAATATTTATATAAATACTTTATAAATTATAAAAAAAATAACTTAACTATTTATAATTTATATTATTTTTTAACTTTTATTTTTTAATTTAATTTCTTTTTTCCTTTACTTTTTTTTTAATATTATAATTACTTTTAATTTTTATAATATAACTTTTATATTATTAAATTAATTAGTATAACGATATATTTTAACTTTATTAACTACTTTTAATATAGCTTATTATTATTACTTAATTTAATATTTATAATAAAAGCTTATTATTACTTTAATAAGTATTAACTTTATTTTAAGTAATTTATAAAGTTTTTTAATATTTTTATTTAATTTATTAAAAAGTAAAATATCTTTATAGCTAATATGCAAGGTATAGCTAATAAGGTCTTATAATAAAAATAATATAATATAATATTTATTTTTTAATATATTATAATATATAGCATTATATACTATACTAAAAAATATAATAACCTTAATATTAAGTCTTAAGGTTATATAGCTAGTGCCTTAAACCTTATAATCTAACTAAATAAGTAGCCTTAATCTATAAGTATAAAAAAGATGTTTTCCCTAGCCTTAGCAGGCTATATACCCTCTTTATTAATACCTTAAAAAGGTAATTAGTACTAAGGCTTTAATACTAAAGGCCTAATTCTAAATAAGCTAAAAACCCTTAAAACTATTATAAAATATACTACTATATAATTAATATTAATAATAGCTACGTAGCTAATATAATTACTAAATATAAGACTAAGCCTTTAATAAATATTTATAACCTTCTATTTAATAATATCCTAGTCCTTTAATTATTCCTAAGGTATTATAAAATTATAAAAAAATACTTAATATATATTAATAAACTATTAATAATATAGTAAGTTTATTTAGTAATCTTTAGCTACTAGGTATAGCTACTTAGTATTAATAAAGATAAAGATAAAGGCCTTATTAACTTTATTATAAATTAAATAGAGGTACTAAAAGACCTTATAAGTTACTTAAAATAGGGCTAATGCCTATTAAGGTAATAGCAGGCCTTTATTATAGGTATTAAATTAGGTAGTAGTAATAAACTATATTAGTAGTAGTTTATAGAGTTAAAATATATAGTTATAGTACTTAAATTAATAGTATAAATATTATATTATAGGAATTAAGGGTAATTATAGTATAAAGGAAAGGAAGTAAGGGAAAAAAGAAAGGTAAAAAGGTAAATTAGAAAATAAAGGTTTTAGTATTAGGGGAAAAACTGTAAATATTAGCAGACTAAAGCTAGCTATGTAGGTTAGTAATAGATTGGATCAGGCCCTAAGGCAATGCAGTATAAAGAACATAGGTTAAGGAATAATACAGATAATTAATACTTAGTTATTTAATTTATAATAAAGTTAATAAGGTATTTATTTTTATTTAAATTAATACTAAATAGCTATATATAGTAGCTAAAAATTACTAAATAGACTAACTATATTATTAATAGTTTATTAATATATAGTAAGTATTTTTTTATAATTTTATAATACCTTAAGAATAATTAAAAAAACTAAAATATTATTAAATAAAAAGTTATAAATATTTATTAAATATTTAGTTTTATATTTAGTAATAACTTTAGCTAAATAGCTTTTATTAATATAAATTATATAGTAGTATATCTTTTAATATATTTTAAGGTTTTTTAGTTATTTAAAATTAAGCCTTTAGTATTAAAGCTTTAGTATTAATTACCTTTATAAGGTAATAATAAAAAGGGTATATAGCTTACTAAAGCTAAAGAAAATATCTTTTTTATACTTATAAATTAAAGCTATTTATTTAATTAGATTATAAGGTTTAAGGCAATAGCTATATAACTTTAAGCCTTAATTTAAATTATTATTTTTTTATTAATATTACTTTATTTATTTTTAAATTTAAGGTTAGTTAGTTATATACTTTACTTAAAGTAAGTAAAGCTTTTAAGCTAGCTTATTTATAGTAAGGTTTAGGCTATAAATAAAGCTACTAACTTAATAATATTAATATAATAAAGGTTTACTTCTTAAGGAGTAATTAATATTTAAATTATATTAAACTTTAAAAATACTTAAATATACCTTTTAAGGCTAACTTATAAACTTAAAAAAACATAGTTATAAATTTACTATTTTTTAGTTTAAACTATTACTTTTCTATTAATATTACTTTATTTATTTTAAATATAAAGTTAATTAGTTATATACTTTAATATATATATTTAATTAATAAAAGTTAATTTAACTTTTACTAACTAACTTATATAAAAGTTAATTAAGTTTTTTTATATTAGATTTTAACTTTAATAAAACCTTTAAACCTTATTATTATTTTATATTTATTTTAAAACTTTATTTATAGATATACTATTTTTATATTAATAATAAAACCCTCTTTATAGTAATAACCCTTTTAAATATATTAAATAGCTACTTTCTATATATAACTAAGCCTATAAAGGCAGTAAAAAAGGCTACTTAGTTTAACTTAAGCTTATTACTTTTCCTTAAGGCTCTTTTTAGGTCTTTAAACTTAAATAGCTATTTATTAACTTAAATTAATTTAATTTAACTAAATAAGTACTGTTAATTTATTTAATATACTAACTTAATTAAAGTATAATTAAAAATTACTATTTTAATAAAGTTAAATTAATACTTTAATAAAAGGTTCTTTTTAATAGTAATTACTATTATATAAATTTCTTTTAGTTTTTCTTTATTAGCTACCTATAAAGCAGGCTAAATAGCTATATTAAAGTTATAGCTAATTATATAATAAGCCTAATTATATAGCTATAGGCTATTTTATAATATTATATTAATAGCTATAATTAATATTAGTAACTATAACTAATAGGTTAAGAAATATACTTTATAATAAATATATTAGCTGTGTTTTTTAAGTAAAATAAAGAAAAGGACTTAATATAGCTACTAAAGGGTAATAAGCCTATAAGTAGTATTTATACTATTTAATTAAAGTAGTAATTATACTATTAAGGTAAATAAACCTTTACTAATATTAAGTTTTAAAATACTAGCTTACTATAAAGGCCTTACTATTTAAGCCTTTAAATAAAAGTTAAAAGCTTAATATCTTTATAAGGCTAATAATAAAAAATTATAATATATTATAAATTAGTATTATATTATATTACTTTTATTATATAAAACTTTATTAGCTATACTTTATATATTAATTATAACTATATTTAACTTATTAATAAAATTATTATATTATTAAATAAAATAAATATTTTTAAAATATAAATAAGTATAAAGAATTAAACTATAAAAAAGATAATAATAATATAAAAACTATTAGAACTAACTAAAATAAAATAATAAAGATTATAGGTTATGTTAAAGTAAAAACTATATATATAAAGTAGTAAATAATATAGGTAGTTATTAATTCTTAACTAATTATAGTAAACCTATAAGATAAATTATATATTAATAGCTAGAGATATAGTATTGCTTTAGGATAATTATATTAATATAAAGTAGGAATCTATAAGCAATAAGAAGTATAATACATTATCTAAAAATTAATTAAAACCTTAAGCTATAAGTTAGATTGATTAAGTTGTACTTTAATTTAACTACTGTAAAACGATATAAATTAACAGTATTTCCAAGTCTATATAGCTAGCGTCTTATAGGATACCTCTCTGCCTGGCTATTGGTTTTTATCTCTTAAAAATTAGGTTTACTTAGCCCCTTAAAGTAGCACGTTTCTAAACTAACTTCTTGGGCTGGCGCATGTTAAGGGCTATGTACTGGATATGTATCTGACTGGTCTTTGTAAGTTATTTAAGTAAGAGCAGTAACCTTGTTATGTGTTAATTTGGCAGTATTAACGCCAGATACATATGCCTAACTATAGGGGTAAGCATGTCTATTTAACCCTATATAGGAAGGTAGCGGACTCTTAATTAGTTAAGAGTATTAAAAGTAAATATATTAATAATTTAAATAAATTAAAGTTATTATAAGGAGAGGCTAATACTAATAAATAAAATTATATACTAAAAGTCTTTAAATACCTTACTTTATAGTAACTTAATCTATTTAATAGAAATAGCTTTACTTATATATTTATTTTAAAATAAATATATAAAATATAAAAAATATATTATTTTAAAGCTTTAATTCTTTTATTTAATATTTTATATACTATTCTTAGCTATAAATATAAATATTAAGCTATTAAAAATATAAGTTAATTAAGTAGTTAATTTAGTTTAGTATACTTACTACTTATACTAACTTAATATATTTTATTAACTTTACTTTATTAAGTATATTATTCTTTTAAGGATTTAATTAAAAAAAATATCTTTTTAATATTTAACTTTAATTATTTTTAAATATACTTAATTAAGTTTAAATTAAGGCTATAAGTAGGCTAATTAATTTAAGAAATTTTATTTTTTTATAGCTAGTTTATTATAAACTATAAGGTATAAATATATGTATTATTTTACTAAAATTAATAAAAGCTTTTATAAATAAAAACTAAACTTTCTTTTAAAGCCTATTAATAACTTTAAAAAGTATATTCTTTTTTTTTATAGTTTAATTATGAATTATAATTTTAATATTAAATTTATTATTTTTTTTAAATTACTTTTTAAATTATAATAAATAATTAACTTATAACTTTTTATAAACTATTATATTAATTAATTTCTTTATAAACTTTTTATAAAGTTTCTTTAAAATATAACTTTATCTATAATTAAGTTATAATTAAACTAATAATTTATTACTAAGAATAATTTATAGATATTATTAATTAAATAAATAATTTTTAAGTAGTATTTATTTATAAACTTTAAATAAGTATACTTTTAATAATTTTTTAATATTCTCCTTTTAAGCTAAATACTAAAAAAGCCATTAAGCTATAGTTTTATTAAATAGTAATATTTTTTATATAGCTTTTTATTTATAATTATAATAAAAATATATAAGTTAATATAATATATTATTATATTTAAGAAACTATTACTTAAAAAGTTTATAAGTTTTTTATATTTTTCTTTAAGTTTATAAGTTAGCCTTAAAAGGTATATTTAAGCATCTCTAAAGTCTAGTATAATTTAAATATTAATTAGTAATAAGTTTTTTATATATAATTTATTAATTATATCTTAATAAAACTAATATATACTAAATTTACTAAAATATAAGTTTTTAAGGATATTTACATTTTAATTTATTTTTTAAAGTTTGTAAAGTTTTTTAGTATTAAATAATATTTATAATTATTTATAGTAAATACTTTTATATAGCTACAGGCTTCTTTATATAGGCATCTTATTAGTAGCTAGAATTAATATTAATAACTATAACTAATAGGTTAGGGAATGTACTTTATAATAAATATACTAGCTATAGTATTATCTTAATCTTAAAAGTAAAATAAAGGAAGGGACCTAATATAGTTACTAAGAGGTAGTATTTATACTGCTTAATTAAGGCAGTAATTACACTATTAAGGCAAATAAACCTTTATTAATATTAAGTTTTAAGATACTAGCTTGCTATAAAGGCCTTACTATTTAAGCCTTTATATAAAAGCTAAAAGCTTAATAGCCTTATAAGGCTAATAAAAAGAAAGAAAAAAAGAAATAGTAAATATTTTACCTTATAAGTAATATTTTAGTAAGACTTTTTACTCTTTATAGTTTATATAATAAAAGCCTTAATTATATTTATAAACCTTTAGTTTTTTTAGTACTTTATATATAAAATAGATAAAATTCTATTTATTTTTAATAAAAAGTATTAAAAATTCAGCTATATTTATAATTTAAACTTAGTTTAATTTTATTTAGTAAGTTATTTATTAGTAAGGCAGTATTTGAAGACTTTTAAATATTAATTTTATAAAATTTAGCTGTTTTAAGTAATAAAAAGACTACTTAAAATTAACTAGAAATCCTACTAATATAGGTATTTATATTTTAACTAAAAGGTTTAAAATGCAATATTATTAAGAGTAAAAAGGTGAAATTAGTCTTTAGTGTTATGGATAGAGATTTATTATGCAAATTTATATATAGCTAGTTCTACTTAGGTTTAGTTATAGAACTGTCCCATTTCAAGCGAGACGATTCTTTTAGAATAGGCTCAGACAAGCGTGCGCACCTCTCGAATCGTTAGGCGTGCGTAATCCAGCGTCGATGGTGCAGATTGGGCAAACCAGGCGTGCCTATAGTGGGGGGCCGGTGTCGACGTTGAATTCTCTTTTAGCCTCGGCCAGGATCCAGACCACGGGCGAGGTGGGTCTCAGCCGAGCATGGACTTGACGCCATGAACCTTTTGGCAGAGAACCACTGACATGACAGCCAACTAGTACCGATAAGGAGAGATTTCTCACTCTTGGAAAAGTGACGTAAAAGTTAAGGTTGAGCCTTACCAAATAGGTGTCAATTGACTAGGCTATCTTCTTATCTACTTTATATTTCGTAAGCGGGGAATGATCTGGTGTGCGTAATGTGCCCACCTCTCCCGCTGTCAATGCAAAGTCCGTTGGGCATGGATCATAGAACCAACTGGCTGCGAGACTGCGCCTCCCTCTCAAGAACGACGGATCCATATTGGCAGGTTGCCTTGGTAGTACGAGATATAATTCTTGCCCGTATCCTCGCTGAGGTGACATGCGATGGGTATTATTCGGCGGTACCTTGGTTATCGGTTGGCGCTGACTGAGCGCCTTTCTTTGTACAGCTGCTCTATGCACATAAGGTGTACCGGATCTCGGCCGTCGGTGGCTACCGTAGTCAGCTGGCGGTCGGCTGCCCATTGCCGTGAAGTCTTGGTTTGCGCTGCGGTACGCCACATCATGATACTCAAGCCTCTTCAGCGTAGCGCCGCTCCCGGGATACAGGCTTGGTCTCGAACAGAATGCGCGAAGGGAGCCTCCCTGAAGTATCCCTTGAGAATCAGAAATTGGCGCATGCCGATGCCTTTTGTGAGCCAGTGTCATTATCCTTGGTGCTTCTTCTGATTCAAGGTGATGGCGGCAGATTTCCGTTTCTGCTTCCCCATTGGCAGAGTTTGGTAGTGGCAAGCCAGTCTGGGTGGAAGATACCCTGTTACCCCACGTCACTGGCACACCAAGTTCTTTGGCGTCCTCGCCATAAAGTGACAGTTGACTGGAAGGGGCCGGCAATTCCCCATCTGTTCTCAGCTGTGGGTGAGGGTCCTTTGCGCAGACCCTACGTCTTGGTGTGGATTTGGTTCCTTGAACAGTTTGATGTTTCTGCAGGCGAGTTTCGTTAGACCCGAATCCGGCAGCTTCGGAACCTTGGGCTAAGTCCGTGAGGGTGCGCGGGCATTGACTTGTCAGTGACCCTGAGACACTTTTAAAGTGTCTCATACGGGATACCTGTCTTTCCAAGAGGTCCATTTGCTTATTTGTCAAGCAGGTACTTTCGGTTGGAGAAAAGACTGTATGACTCAAGACGCGCGATCTCATCGTCCCCCCCGACGTAGTTTTGTAGGCCGTATCAAAGGACATTGGCAATGCTGGCTCGGGTAATAATTGCCACTTTTCGTATAGATCCGGACTGACCAGGCTACTACGGGCTTTGTCGACGTTTCCCTGAATCCCACTTGAATTATGCGGGGTAAATTCCTTCCACGTAAAATCCTGTGTACAGTCTTTAGCCAGCGTGTCTGACCAGTCGCCAGCTCTCAGTAGACTCTTTTCTTTAACAGTAAGAGTTGTATTAAGATCGCCCGTTCTTCGTGAGATCAGAGAGATTTGCGCCTGGGGACTTGATGGGCTGGCGCTTGATTCCATATGTGTAAGCGGTCTCTGTGCTCTTGAGATGGGTTTGACCTGCTCTGCGGATCTACGAAGAGAAGGCAATGTTTTCTTCGGGCTTTTGCTTGCCACCAAATTTCTCTCTTCATTTGCTTCGGCAGATTGGCTTCGCCTGGTACGCTGCTCTTCTGCCTCTTGCGACTCTTGAGACCTGGCAGTGACATCAATATAATAAGAACTTTTAATGTCCACAGAAGCAGAGCCAAGAGGGAAGGATGCGGATCGGTATTCATCTAACTCTTGAAACTGGGAAAGGGTCTTGAATGATGAAGGGAATCTATCATATGAGGCCGGAGATTTGTCGAGGACCTCCATTTCCAGCTGGAGTAGGGAGAACCGGTGTGATAAATCTGCTGTGATGAAATTGGCCTGTAGTTGAGTCGACAATGGAAGCTCTGTTGTAAGTCTGCTATTTTTTCGCATTTTCTGCTTTTCCTCTCTCAAGAATACCCTCCTGAAACAAGACTCTAGGTACCCCAGAGGATTCGGTCTAATTGAGTCTCTTTTGTCGCGGCGGTTTGAATAAGGTTTATGTGCCCTTTTAAGTGTGTCCATGTTGTCGGAATACAGCTACAGAACGAAAGGAGAAATAATTCAATAAAAAGTAGCTGTCAAGGCATGAAGTGAGTTTTTAACATAAAAAGGGGTTTTATAATATTAATAATTAAGTTTTCTACTATTTATCTAACTAGTTAAAATATTCTTCTTAAGTTAATACTATTAATATATAATAATAAAGTTACCCCTTAAGGTTTTAAGAAAAAGGTAATAAGATAAAATATAATATTAGTTTAATTAATATAAGACTTTATGTTAAAACT
This sequence comes from Fusarium temperatum, assembly GCA_001513835.1. NCBI lineage: Eukaryota > Fungi > Ascomycota > Sordariomycetes > Hypocreales > Nectriaceae > Fusarium > Fusarium temperatum. The sequence continues at coordinate 914,148 of LJGR01000013.1, read as the reverse complement.
AACTATTAATAACAGGACGGATTTCTATCTTTTTACCATTGTATAAAGACTTTTTCTCTGGCATGCTAAACACATGTGTAGCAGCAGGAATAAAGTAAACGCCATTGCTAATTATCCTTCTCTTTTAACTGTGTAGTCTTCGATAGGCATTTAAATTGTCCCTTCGGGCAAATGTATTCTTTTCACAAAACTCATACGTATAGAGCTTTGTATTTGGACTGTGATTTCTGTATAACTATCAGTGAAATCTCCCTAGTCTTGGGTTTAATGTCCATTACGTTAAATAATGCCGTTTGGCGTGCTCTTTACGCTTAAATGTCTTTTTGCAGTTGGGGAAGCCGTAAGGATAGCGCATCATGTTATAGTCAGCCAGTATATCTAAGGGGCGTTTAGACTCAGAGTCTAAAGCGTTAGCAAGCTTTTCATACAGGCACTAAGGAATTGGCTTACGGTGGCTCGGCTCATTATCAGACTGTCCAGGGGACAGCGTATTCAATAGGTTCGACATTAAGTCGTCAGGGCTTAAAAGCATGTTTTGATGTTAGGGCATGTTGGAAGACTCAATATTGTGGTTTTCTGAGACCCGTTAATCGATCAACACCTTAAGATCGAATAGGTTTGAGTTATCCAGCTTCCAAACGTGATTTAGAAGTTGATACATAGTAGGCGATTAAAACTTTATTTGTGTATAGGGGTTAAGGCGATAAAGCTACTGGAAGGTCTTAACTAAACAGGAAAAAGTCAGGCCCCCCCCCCCCCAAAAATGTTATTGAAAATTCATAAGACACAGCGAGCGATTAATTGCTAAGTATGTCTTAAACTTAGCTTGGGCACCGGTATTGTTAATACTAAATTATAAACTAACACTCCAGGAATTATATACTAGCAAAATAAGGATTCCTAGCCTTCTGATTGGTTAAAAAATATCTTACCTTGCTTTTTTAGCGCACAGGCCACATTGCTAAAATCTCTTATTAGCTCTTATTAGCTTATAACTACACCTCTTAATAGTAAGTTAACTACTTAATTTAATAAAATAGGCTATTTTAAGCTAAATTAGGCTAATTAGTTAGAGTTAGTTAGGGTTAGTTATAGGCTGGAGGCTGTATTAGGGTTAGTTAGGGCTTAGAGTTAGGGCTAAGGCTTTGGGTTAGAGGGGTATACTTTCTGTAATGTTAGTGCATTTAGGCTATTAATTGGTTGGTATATGTTCCCCGGAGCGGTGGTGTATGATTTGGTATTGCGGTATTGTAGGGTTTTAAAATAGCTAACAGTATTACCTCGCGGAGCCTTAGCGACGTATATTAACACGCTTAATACCGAATCACGCATACAAAGGTACGTAAAGGTATTTAGAAGGGGATGCAGGATTAATTCTAAGGTAGGTCTTGGTGTTTTAGGATAAATACTAAGACCCGGAATAACTATAACCCGCTATTCAGGAGGATATAATTATTACGCATTATATAGCTAGCCTCTAAAGAGACCTTCTAGTTATCCTTAACTGCCTAATTCTAATCTAATATATATATATCTAGTGTTAATTAATTTATCTAATTAATCTTCTTTAAAATCTTCTTTTTCTAACCGCTTTTTTATAATCTCTTATTATTAAACTACTTAGGGTATTTCTTATAGAACGACTTTATAAAGTCCTCTAACATATCTGCAGTCTCTACCTACTAATCATATTCAGGGCCCTAACCTTTCTATCTTATAAGGAAGCCTTTAAATAGAGTGGTATTTCTCCCAAAATACCTTACTTATTATTTAATAATAAAGTCAACTTTATAGCAATTTTCCTTAACAGGCTTATCCTTTACTAGTCTAGGCTATTTATCTATAAAGTTATCTATATAAGCAGGAAGTAAATACTTTACTAAAATAACAGGGTAAATCTTTTATTAGTTAGGAAGCTCTAATTTATAGGCTAAATTATTAATAACTTACTTAATATAAAAGGGACCGGTTTACTGCTATAATTACTTTTTAAATAGCTTTCCTAAAAGATTATAGCTATTATATAATTATAGATAGATATAATCTCCTTTTTTTAGTATAATTAGATAATACTTCTTATTATACTAATGCTTCCCTTTTATAGCAGTAAAGTCTATTGTAAGCTATGCTTCCTTATAAATAACTTCTTAAAAATAAGGAAAGCTAGTAACGTTTTTTATTAAGGTAATAAAATTAAGAACACTTATAGGTTTAAACTTATAAATAAATTTATATATACTTACTTTTATTCCTATATTATATACTTTATTTAAATTTTATTAAAGCGCTAGGAAAATATAAGACTAGTTTACTAAAGGATATTTAATATAGTAAAAGCGTAAGGCAATTTTAATAGTTTAATTTCTCCTTTTAAACAGTCTATCCGCTTTAGGATAATATATAGTAGTTATAGCAAGTCTATATTTAAATTTGCTTTATAGCTTTTACTAAAATAGTAAAGTAAACTTACTATCTTAATTAAAGATAATTACCTTAGGAATTCCCTAGTCTGCTAATAGTAACTATTATAATAAGGTAACTCCTTAGTCTTTAGCACTATATATAGAGTATTTAGGAATTAAAAGGTATTATTTACTTACTATATAAGTAATAGTTATTAGCTAATTAAAAAGATTAAACTCTTTAATAGCCTATAGACTTACTATAGATAATACTAAAGGGAGGTTAGTAATAAAGTTAATAGTAATTATATATATAGGCGTAATAGGAAGGCAAATAGGTATATAATTACTAATCCTCTATTAATAATTTATTTATCCTAGATAGTATGTCTTGTAGCTGTAAATATACTTCCGAATTCTTATAGTTAGATTATAAATTAATAGCCCTAATAATTCCCTTATTATTCTTTCTATTCTAAGATAATTTTAATTCTTATAAGCTATTTATAGGATCTTATTAATTATAGAGTATAGGATATATAATTAAAGGTATCTATTAGTCTATTTATAATATAATAATCTATCTTTAAGAGTAAAAGGCATACTACGCTTTAAAGCAAAGATAGTGTCCTTGCCATTTAGTTAATTAATATTAACTAGCTTATTAGTTATATTAAGGATTATCTTAAGAATAGGCAGATATTTAGTATTATTAATATATCCTTAGATAAACTTATCCTTTATCTCCTAGAATATAAGCAATTCTATGCCTATATATATATTATTAAGTATAGTATAGTCTAGGTAAAGTCTATAAGTATTTCTATTAGTTTCTAGTGCCTTAAGGTAACTAAAAGTATTAAGAATAAAGTTCTTCTTTCTAGAAATATAAAAAATATATAACTTATACTTTAAGAGATAGATTAAAGTATTAACTAGTTTTTTATTTATATAATTAGTACTTATTATATTTAGTATAGTCTTTTTAATAATTTGCTTTATTGCTAAGTAGTTAGTAAATACAGTAAGGGACCCTTTAGAGGATTTAATATATGCTTTTAGTCTTTTTATTACCTAGACTAGCGTTACTATTTTTAATTTAGTTAGCCTATATCTTGTTTCCGCTGCTATTAAAGTCTTACTAATAAAATAAATAGGTATAATAATATTAAATAAAATATAAGTTCCTTCTTTTTAAATATATTTATTTTTTATATAATATAGTATAGTATTAAATCCTTACTAAATACTAGTATTAAGTTAAAAAAAGAGATACTTTTTTAAATTAAAATAAACTAAACCCTTACTAGAGGCAATTTACTCTTAAATAGTCTAGAATGTAATCTTCTTTACTAAAGTAGGATTATAGTATATTATCTTAGTATATAACTTTCTCTTTCTCTTATTACTATTAACTATTTTATTATTCTTTCTGCCTTCTGCTAGTAAGGTAACCTTTTACTTTTATAGCAGCTCTATAATCTTTATGTAGTATAGGATAAGATATTAAATATATTTTATAGCTCTGATATATTGCTTAAGCGCTATAAGCTGCTATAAAAATTCCAGTTTAGTAAAGGCAGCTACTCTCTCTGTAGTTATTAATAGTTTAAAAGCGTTAATGTAAAATCCTAATACTTAGGTACTTAGATAAGCTATCTAGCTCTTTATTAGTAAAATTAATAAGTTCTTAGAGATAAAGAGTCTAAAAAGTGTATTAAGATACTAAGTATACTCTTTTATAAACTTAAAGAAAATTATAATATTATTAATAAAAGCATAGTAAAAGCTATAATATAAATATAAAAGTCTATCTATATATTACTAAGTATATACTAAAGAGTTATAAAAGCCTATAGGAGTAATTATAAATCTTTCTAGGCCTTAATAACTAGTAATTATAAATCTATCTTAATATTTTAGGGCTACTCTAAACTAAAAAAAGAAAGATAATATATTAATTACTAAGATATAAGTTACTTCTTATAGCGCTGTAATAATATCTTCCTATCTAGGCAAGGGGTAGCTATCTAAGATCGTAACCTTATTTAAGGCTTTTAGATTAATAACTACTTATCCCTTAGGCTTTTTATTAATAATTCTTTAGATAATAAAAACTAGAGCTATAAAGGGCATAGGCTTTATTACTTATTTTATTTATTTTTATTTATAAAGCTTATTAAAGATCTAATTAATTATAGCTTAATCCTTTAGTCTATAAGTATATAGTCTTTAAGTAACTCTTTATTTATATTAATTATTAATAAAAAGTATAGTTATTAATTTATCTTTTAAAATATAAATAAGACCTAAATCTGTTTATAGAGTAGGATACTTAGTATATAGATTTTATACTTACTTAATAAACCTAGAACTATTATTATAAATATAAATTCCTTTCTAGGTTTTAATCTTAAGAAGATTTAGTTATCTGTAAATATATACTTAATATAGTATATAAGGTATATTAGTAAGTATCTTTATAACTATTAGTTCTGGTTTTTTATTATTAATAAAGGCTAAGCTAGTCTTTTTTATATTTAGGGAAGGTAAACTAAGAAACTCCTTAACCTTTAAAAGTAGGTATTTTTTCTTGTTTTTCTTTTGCTGCTTATATAGTAGTTTTAAGCCCTTAATATCCTTTAGAATAGCACTTTTTACGTCTTATACTGTATCTATAGTAATGGCTATAATACTATTAGGAAAGGAAATTATTAATCTATTTATAGGCTAGGGAGTGATCTTGCTAGTAGCTAGGGCGCTAATATCTAGAGTTAGATTAATATTAGATAAAATTATAATATATCCTTTATTATTAATAGACTATGCTAAGGTGCCTAAAGATATTAGTTTAGCAGTAGCTATTAAGGCAAGGCTAGTGGCTTTCTAGGTACTAGAAAAGTATATTTAATCTTCTTTATATTCTTTAATATTTCCAAGCTTTTACTTTCTCTAATATATAATATCTTTATCTATATTATTTATAATTATAACTTTAGGAGCAGTGCTTAAATTAATAAAGGCATTTAGGGCTTTAGTAATATAGCTGCTAAATATAAAGGCTTTTTCTTTAAGAACTTCCTTTTATATTACAGGAATAATATATATCTAACTAGCTAGTATAGTTATTAATTATACTATAGTTACTTATTAATTTACCTTTTAAAATAGCTAAGAAATAGTAAAAGAAATAAAAAAGTTATTAAGACTTATATAATAAAAATGCTTATTTATTATTATAATATATATACTATATAGTGCTATCTATCTATTACCTAGTAAGGCCTTTAGAGATAATACTAGTATTTTATTTTAAATTTAAGCTTTATAGGTAAATTCTATATAGCTAGTATTTAATCTATTTTAATAAATACTATTAATATAAAATATAAAGGTAGCTTATTTATTATATAGCTTTCCTACCTTATTATTAACTCCTTAAATAAAAATAGGTGTTTTTCTTTTAATAGTATACTTTAAAGTTTATAACTATTCTCTAGAAATAACTAGCTTTTTATACCTAGTATTAGTATAGATAGAAGCTATCTTTCCTCCTAGGGAGCCTATAGTATTAAACTTAAGATAAGTATAGTTACTATTAACTTTATAAACCTGCAGCTAATAATATATACGTATTAAGCTATCTTCTTTAAGGTTAACTGCCTTACTAGTACTAAGTATATCCTTTTGTATTACTGGCTTTATAAAGTATTTAGTCTTAAGATATTAATAAAGCTTATTTTAAGATAGAAAATCTCTATAATAGTAAATATATTGCTTAGATTTAGTAGGTGCCTGCTCTGTAGCGAGTTATCCTGGATTAATATAAGATTAGGCTGCTCTGTGCTCTTATAGTACAGTTCTAGTTAGGAAGGTCTACTAATAGATATTATAGGTAAATTCCTAGCTATAGTTTACTAGTAGTACGCTAGCTATTATAAAGTTAAAATAGGCCTCTTAAAAAGATATAGATTAAAAGAAGTAAATGCTTTTCCTATTACTATTACTATTAATATTAGTTATATTAATAGTATTAGTCCTAAGTTTATTTTCCTTCTTTATTATAAAGTACTTTTATTTAAAATATACCTTCTTTTTCTCCTTAATATCTTAACGGATATAGTTATTATTATAAGAGTAAGTATAATAGTCTTAATTATTACTATAGTAATAGTCTTTTAACTTATTATTACTTTTCCTATTTTTTATATATAATTATAAGGATTAGTTAGTATAATATTAGTTATCTTGTCTTATTTAGTTATAGTTATTATATTATTATAAGCTAGAATGCTTATTATAAAAGTAATAGTTAGAATAACTGCTCTTATCTTTACTTAAGGAATATCTAGATTTAGATTAATACTTGCTTTTATTATTTTAACTAAGTTAGTAATAGTATTATTTAATAATTATCTAGTATTCCTTATACTGCTTAATAAATATTATTAGCATTATAGTCTGGCTAGGAGTAATAAGAAAACGCTAGATCTTAATGTTAATTTAATTAAATAATATAATAATAATAGTATAATCTTTCCTATATCTAACCTGCTTTACTAGGCCTGCTTTTTGCTAAGCCTATTAAGTAAGTATAATGCCACGATAAATAAGCTTAGTTATATATTAAGTTTAATAAAGCTTATTTAAAATCTTTATATTAGGATACTTAAATTAATTAGTAAGCTTTTAACTAAACTTAGTAATAGAAAGACTAAGAAGTTGATTTTAACTAGCTTTATTTAATTTAAATATTAGCTAAGTACTTACTTTTTTAGTAAGCATTTTAACGTAGTAGTTAGTAAGACTAAAGTTATTAAAACGCTTAAATACGGAAAGGTACTTATAGAATATAAAAACATTAGTATAAATAGTCTTGCCTAAGTTAGTTATAATAAGACCTTAATAGTTCTTATTATCTAGGTAATTAGAATTAAAGATACTAAGAGTGTTTTTTTAAATCTTTTTACTAAGATTGCTAGCTATAGATTAAGTTATTTAAGTAGTTATCTTATATTGCTATTATATATAGCTATTATTATTAGATCCTTTAGATAGATTATTTTAAGGTACTGGCTATATTACTAACTGCACTGTCTAAGGAAGACCTATAAATAGGTAATAAATAGTAATTAGCTTAGCTTAATTATATTTATTAAATATATAATATTTATACTTTTTCTATACTTTTTCTTACTACTAGGGAAAATACTTAAGATATAAGAGCTTAGCTTAAGGATACTTTATAATCTTTTTAGTAATCTTAGATTAAAAGATTTATTAAGATAGTATTTATTATATAATATTTACTATATTACTATCCTAGATAGTAAACTTATTAAGAGCTTTAATAAAATACTATTTTTTTATTATATAGTAAAAGTACACTCCCTAAGCAAGGATAGTTTTATTTTATTTAATCTAATTAATAATATCTTCCTTTTACTTATATAAATTATAAAGAATTAAATATTATTTAGAAGTTAGTTACGGTTATTAACCTTATAGACCTAAGTTATTATCCCTGGATTTGTTATTAAATTAAGGTACTGGATAACTTTAACTAGCAGGATATTAAGTAATAAACTGCTAATCTTAATTAGTATAGTTATTTCTATACTGTTATTATTAATTATTACTAAATAAAATGTTATATTCTTAACCTAAATAGTTATCTTATTTATCTCTATAATTTAATCATACTATTATAATAAAAATATAATTATAATAAAAATTAAGAAAGATACTATAGTAGTTAAAAGGTATATAGACTGTAGTTACTAAAAGACTATTATTAAATAATATTTTAAGGGATCGTAAGATAGTATAGTAGCTTAGGTAACTGTAAGTGCTATATCTTAAAACTGCTAATGCTTATAGCAGTAAAATAACTTAATCTCAATAATGCTCTTTCTTTTCTTGCTAATAATCTATACTTTATACTGCTATATTTGCCTTAAGGAATCTCTAGATTCCTTTATAAGTAAGACCTCTTTATAATAAATAGTAAAGAGGCATTTTAATAAGGTATAAAGTATAGTAAAGCAATTTTTTACTTAATTATACTACTTTATAAGTCCCTAATACTTATTTATATAATATTCTTTTTTTTTATTAGTATTATAATTATAGTAAAGATCTAGCTAGTAAATAGCACTAAACTTTAGGAAGATCTACTTAAGGAGCCTTATAGGTATATGTACCTTTATAGGCTCTAAATTACAGGCATTTAGGCGTTTTTACACTAAAATAAGGGATTAGGGTTTAAATCTTAATTATAAGGTAAGGGAGTTATTTTTATATTATTTTTAAGTACAGGTAATTATATAAAAGCAGGGATTAAGGATTAAAGGCGCTTATATATATAATACTAAGGCTCTTAATTAAAGGCCTTATAAAGATTAAGTAAGTACTGATTTTAATGTAATATATACTTTTAATAATAATCTTAATAGTATTTATATAGATAATAGTAATTAAGGTTATTAAGAGATAGGTTAATAGTACTAAAAGTATTAATAACGCTTTAGCAGGCTTTAGAGGTTACTAATAGTAATTATAGTGCTAATTATAGATAGTTAGGTACTAGAGATCTTTTATAATTACTACTATTTAATACTAAATTACATATATAAAGGTATGTAAAGGTATTTAGAAAGGGATACGGGATTAATTCTAAGGTAGGTCTTGGTGTTTTAGGATAAATACTAAGACCTGGAATAACTATAACTTGCTATTTAGGAGGATGTAATTATTATATATTAATGCTAATACTATAGGTTTAGTTATATTAAGCTGGATTGTGCTAGCGCTAGATAGGACGTTTAAGATATAGTTTACTATAAGTTATTACTATAAAAGCAAGAAAGAAGTAAGATATATTATAAGTTTTAATAGCTTATATATATAATAAGATATAATAGTATTTATAAAAGGAAGTATAAAACTTAATATAATTTTCCCTTAAACTTTATAATTACTTTTTTTTATTATAAGTTTTATATTATTTTTTTAATAAGTTAACTTTTTTTATTACTTTTTTTACTTATTTTTAAATAGCTTTAAATTACTTATTATATAAGTTATTATAAATAGTAATAATAAGTACTAAGTTTTTATAGCTTAAATATATCTTTATAAGTAACCCTTTTTAGCTTATTAAGAAAAATTTATTAAAAAAATAGCTTTTTTAATAAAATAAAACTAAATAAAAAAATATATATATAAAACAGTCTTATAATAAAAGACTATTAACTTAATACTATTAATATTATTTATTTTTACTTAGACTTTTTTAATTTTTAAACACTTTTTATAAAGGTAATTGTTAAGACCTAACTTTATATAAAGGTCTTATTATATAACTAAGGAATATATTATGATCTAGATGACTAATTAGGGCAAAATATATACTAAAATAATGAGAAAATTCAGGGCTTTTGATTGGTGTACTTACTTAAGTAAAATGTGGAGAATTGAGCAAGTTCCATATATTAAAGTTTTTATAATAAACTTTAAATATTTCCTACTAAGGAAGTATTAGTCGGAAAGTTACGTAAACTGGGTTACGTAATGATTATATAATGAGGATTACGTATATTAGATTTTACCTCTCAGTTGGATGATTTATAACACACTATAAGAAACCTTACTTTCTTATTTAAGCTTTATAAGCCTACTAAAGCCTAGCGCCTTCTAAATTGGGAAAAAAACTATATTATATTTTTCTCCGAATTTCGGCGGTTTTTGTGATAGTTAATTTATTACCATTAAGGCTACCCCTCTTTGGGAATTACAATGCCCGCTCTTTGGAATGTCTATATAAACCCCAGGACTTCCTACTTAGGGAACTCCCTTTTAGTTATAGACTTATCAACTTCTTGATTACATAATATACATCATTAAATTCGGAAAAATTCGCTCTATTCAACAGACCCACTTTTATCTTATAAATCCTACCCTATGCCTTACTATTCGGTAGTTACAACTTTCTACTCTCTTAATACCTCCTTTTCTTCCTCTTTAATTACTATAGTACATCCTACTACTTATAGTGAATTTATAGGCTATTTTATACAAGCCTTAACAGTAATTAAGTTTACTTTTTAATTTATTAATAAAAGCTTATTTAATTATATTAATTATATTATAGCTTTTTATTTAATATATTAAGTTAAAATAAACTAATTATAAGCTTTTTTAAAGTATTATAATAATATAACTATAATATTATTAATAGTTATAATTAAAATTTAAGTTAAATAACTTATTATTAAAATATATTAAATATTTCCAAGTATTAATTATCTATATTATTCCTTAACCTGTATTCTTTATACTGCATTGCCTTAAGGCCTAATCTAATCTATTACTAACCTATATAGCTAGCTTTAGTCTGCTAATATTTACAGTTTTTCCCTTAATACTAAAACCTTTATTTTCTAATTTACCTTTTTTCCCCTTTTTTCCCCCTTACTTCCCCTCCTTTACGCTATAATTGCCCTTAATTCCTGCAATATAATATTTATACTATTAATTTAACTACTATAACCGCACATTTTAACTCTATAAACTACGCCTAGTATATACTATTACTGCTACCTAATGTAATTTAGGTTATAAAGACCTATTACTTTATTAATAAGTCTTAACCCTATTCTAGCTAATTAATAAAGTCTTCTAAGGCCTATATCTAGCTTATAATATATCTAAGGATAGATCGGTTTTATATATTAAGGAGCCTTACTTTATAATTAAAGATTACTAGATTAACTTACTATTTTAGTAGTAATCTATTAATATGTAAAAGGTCTTTGCTTATAATTTTCTAATTATAAAGGAAGGTATATAAATTTAAGATATTATTAAAATAAAGACTATTAATATTAGTTAAAGAATCGTTTATGTAATAAGTAGTTACTATACCTGGGGGATTATAGCTAAGTTAGCTATTATTAATATTAATTATATAGCAGAGTATCTTATAATAGTTTTAGGGGTTTTTAGGGTATTTAGAATTAGGCCTTTAGTATTAGAGCCTTAGTGCTAATTACCTGTTTAGAGTAATAACAGAAAGGGTATATAGCCTGCTAAGGCTAGGGAAAATATCTCTTTTATGCTTATAGATTAAGGCTACTTATTTAGTTAGACTATAAGGTTTAAGGCAGTAACTATATAACCTTAAGACTTAATATTAAGGTTATTATATTTTTTAGTATAGTATATAACGCTATATATTATAATATACTAAAAAATAAGTATTATATTATATTATTTTTATTATAAGACTCTATTAGCTATACCTTATATATTAGCTATAGAGATATTTAATTTTTTAATATTAAATATTTAAAATTAAGTATATTATAAAAATTAATAATTTTTGTTAAGTAAGTTATAAAGGAAAAACTTAAGTTAGTTAAAAAGCTAAGCTTTTAAATTAGTTTATTTATAATAAAGTTTAAGCTATAAAAAAAGCTACTTACTTAATAATATTAACTTAATAAAGATTTAATTTTTAAAAGGTAATTAATATTTAAATTATATTAAATTATAAAGATACTTAAATAAACCTTTTAAGGCTAGGTTATAAACTTAAAAAAAAAATAGAAAAATAATAATAAAGTAATTTAAAAAAAGTTTTTTTTTTAAAAATTTTTAAATTTATATTACTTAAAACCTTAAATACTTTATATTAAGCTATATAGCTAAAAACTATTTTATAATATAATTAAGTATTATTATAATTAAAAAAGTATAAAGTATATATTATTTTATATTACCTATAACTTAATCCTTACATTTATAACCCTTTATTAGTTTATAATTTCTTTATCCATTCTATTTCGTATCTTCAGGGTTCCTTACCTAGCTTATCCACTTGACTATAAGGCCCCTGTTTATACTAATAGTGCACTGATATTCTAAGCGTAACGGTCACGTGCCCTGTTACGTAGTCGATTAGCCTTTTTCGCCGATTACGCTAACGGTCTTTAACTTTAGGCTCCTGAACCTACACAAAACTTAATACATTTTCCTCCCGCAGAACCCCGCGATTACCCCTCTTTTATTAATTTTACATTACTGCTATGGCCAATTAAGCTTTAATAATACCTCTTAGCCTGCTACTCGATAGCCTTAAACTACTTGTCGTACAAGCCGCCGCGAATGGCCATAACGAATTCCATTTCTTTAGGCTTGGGATCTGTCCCTCTAAGCAGCTTCTTTTTAAGCTTATTAAGTGCCTTAATCTTGCCCCTAAGGAAGCCTCTATTAACCAGCTTATGCTAAGGCTATGTAAGCTTAAGGATCTTATAACTAAAGGACGCCTGCTAAATGTTGGTGATATTATGCATATAGAACTAGTTATCTACGATTTTTAGGGCCTTATTATATAGCTTATTGTAGTTATTTCTGCAGAGGGCTTAGTTAATTGTTTTGTCCCTGATTATATTAGGGCCTCCTTCTGTTAGATAAGGATGGCCGGGACCGGGCCTCTGTAAGCTTCTTCTAATAAAAGGTATCGTAACGGTGTAGCTATAAGGTCGTTAGGGGCCGCGATTAGAAGGGAAGTCGGGTTAGATGACTTACTGTTGGAGCGTATTGGATGATTGAAGCGCGGTATTCTTTTAAAGTGGGTTGTAGGAGGAAGATTTAGGCTAGCTAAAGAGCAAGTAAGGCTCCTAAGCTGGCCTATCTGTAATAAGGTTTAGGCTGTAAATAAGGCTGCTAACTTAATAATATTGACTTAATAAAGCTTTGCCCCCTGAGAGGCAATTAATGTTTAAATTATGCTAGACTTTAGAGATGCTTGGATATACCTTTTAAGGCTGACTTGTAAACTTAAAAAAAAATAGTATTTTAGTAATAAAGGCTAAGTAGGCATAATAGTATTATTTTAACTAAAGCTTAAAAAGGTAAGAATTTAATATAAGGGATTTTCCTAATAAAGTTAAAAAGGTTATAAGGTTATATATTAGGCTAGTTAGCCTTATCCTTAAGTAATTATTATAATTATTCCCTTTTTTTAGTTTAGCTATTTTTAAATAAAATTATATTATAACTAATTTTAATATAATTTATTTTAGCTTTATCTTACTATAGTAGTTTATTATAGTTATTTATTTTTAGGCTATAGTATTAGGGTAAAAGTATTACCTTTTTTATTTTAATTAAAATAACTATATATAACCTTTAAGTAATTATATAAAGACTTTTTATAATTACTTTTAATTAAAAGACCTTTTAACTTATAGTAACCTTTTAATTCCTTAGGCTTTTATAAGCCTTTTAAGCAGGCCTTTATAGTACCTATTTAATTCCTTTTTCTTTTTCTTTTTTCTTCCTTTTTATTTTATATAACCTCTTTAGCTTATACTGCTTTAGTCTTTACCTTTTTACCTTTAATATTAATTAATTAACCCTTTTATTATTATTATTTTTTTAATTCCCTTTTATCTTTATTACTATATTTAATAATAAATTTAATATATTTATAGCTAGTATTAAAGTCCTAAATAAGCCTAAAATCCCCTTTAAACCTTTTAGCTATACCTTCTCTTTTTAAGTATATCTTTTTTATATTTATTACTTTTAAAAAAGTCTTAAGATTATTCTTTTAAACTTTAAGAAGTTAAGTAATTTATATTAATTTATTTAAATTATTTATACTTATAATAATCTAACTACTTTTAAATATAATAAGTATATTACTAATAAAGGCTATTATTACTTATTAGTTTTCCCTTTTTCTTATAATATTATTACTTACTAATATTAATTAAATTTTATAGTATTTTTAAAAGTAATTAAAATAATATTATAACCTTATTTAACTTTATATATACAGTAATAACTACTATTAATATTAATAATTAGCTTTAACTTTATACTAATACCTATAAGGAACTTACTTATACTTTTTATTAATTAATAGTATTTTTTATAGCTTTATATATATATATTTTTTAAGTTTATAAGTTAGCCTTAAAAGGTATATTTAAATATATTTAAAGTTTAGTATAATTTAAATATTAATTACTTTTTAAAAGGTAAAGCTTTATTAAGTTAATATTATTAAGTTAGTAGCTTTATTTATAGCCTAAACCTTACTATAAATAGACTAGCTTAGGAGCCTTATTTACTTTTTAGCTAGCCTAAATCTTCCTTTTATAACTTACTTTTTATATACTAATAATATAATTTATACTTAAACTTTTATATAGTTTTTATACTTTTTATAAATAGCCTTATTTAATAATTAGTATAAATTAAGTATTTCTTTAAAGGCTTTTAGTAAAAGGCTTTTTCTTAATATATTTATACTTTAATAATTATATTAAACCTTTTACTTAATACTTATATTTCTATCTTTAAGCCTATATAAGCTATTATAAGTATTTTTATTATAATTAAATATTAATATACTTTTAATAAAATAAAACTGCTTTAAGATTTATAAAAATAAAGCTAAAGATAAGTATAATTCCCTAATAGCTTCTTTAGTATTTATAGGAAAAGGATTTAATATTTCTACCTAACCCTAGTTTAAACCTTTATTAAGCTACTAGAGTTCACTTTACAGTTAGAACTTAATCTACGCCTCTCCCAGAACCAAGATCTTCAAGTCGCCCAGATCTATCTCACTAAACCTGATGGCTTTCAATCAATCAATGACCCGAGTACAGAATCGGAGTCTAAGTCACCGAGATCGCCACCCTCCCTGTTCGGAACGTATTCACCCACGCCCTGTTTAAACTTGCGTTAGACTTTAGTATAAACTCACGTATCTGTCACCGAAGCACATTTCTGTTATCACGTCCAATAAGGTGAGGGTTGGTGTCCGAATTGGGAATTCCTTCCAGGGTAAGGAGCCTGAACCTGATCTGCCGGCCCATTTCTGGAGCCTCGGGCTAGTCACCGTTGGAGATTGACGGGCTGAATCGGCAGCGAATCAAGACTTGATATGGCATGGATGGACATCGTGTCAGACGCTCATCGCCAGGGGCGCTCCTCTCTCCAGCACATGGTACCGGCGATGGCCTCGGGGTCATGTTCTGATAAGGTTTCCTCTCTCTATCGCATGAAGCGTCTTGGCCGCATTGCTTTGAATCAATCTTGTCCAGTTTGTCCTGTTGGTTTAGTCTCCAATATCATTAGAACGAGCCGAGATTAAATTGTACAAGTAGTCGGAATGAAGAACTGGTCAGTGGGATTTTGAGATGAAGCGATGTCGCAAATACCAGGACTGCCAGAATAAACACAAATTACTAGACTAACTTCCCAATGAACATACATTTAATGCATTGCCATGTCTTCAGTCAACATTTGCCATCGTATCGCGTCCCGGCCACAAACCTGCCCTCCACCGAAGACATCGTCCACTTTCCTACTCACCCAAGAAACTCCGGTTGCCTGCTTAGCTTCTTCCACTCCTCGTCTGGGTCGATCTCTGGATTACCATGCAGAGTCACAACCCGCCTGCTGGCCGCCATGGTGCGCAGTACATTGCCAAACATTGTCCCGTCAGGCTTCTGGAGCCCGTCGTCAGCATCGTCTTGTTCCTGCAGGCGCCGGAATCTCATGTTTGTGGTTTCGATATCTCCAAAGATCAAGAGGCTTGACTTTTGCCGGGTCAGTGCAACATTTAGACTCCTCTGCTCTGCAACAAACGATGGCCCGGTCTCGCGGGTGACGCACAAGGCCAGAACCACAATATGGGCTTCCCGTCCCTGGAACGTATTAACAGTTGAAGGCATAACATCTTTGAGTAGGTCGTCCTCTCTGAATCGCTTCCTGATCGCCGCAAGGTTTGCTCGGTAATAAGTGATCACGGCAATGTCGGCGGGGTTGAGTGAGAGTTCTTGGATCATCTTGACCAGAAACTCTGCGATGAGATCTGCCTGTCGGGGATTGAATCGTGTCGCTTTATGAGGGTAGTTTCGGCAGGGGCAGTTGCGACAGTCGAAGAAGACGGGGTGGATCCGGTCTTGACCAGCTGAAGGAATGTGATGCTCCAGTCGGAGGTAGGTCTCAACTTGCGTTGCGATCGGAAAGTTCTTCACTTGACAATACGGACTGTACTGAAAATGGGAGCGAAGATGCGGGTAAACTGTGTTCAGGGAGAGGTCGAAGAGACCTTGCGCCATTCGGTGTTGGCGATAGAGATTGAACACAGGCCATCCGAGATGAATGAACAGATGGAACCAGGAGATGCGGTAAAAGTGGGCAAACCTGTTGGTCGGAAATTTCTTCTCCTCCTCCGTCTTGTCGCGTCTGTCTTTCCCAGTGTGGAGCAACTCCATCGCCGTTGGGAGCACAGGCGCAAGCTGCTTGGTGTCGCCAAAGAGGATCATGGGTCGAGGAGTATTGCCGAGGACCAACAAACCATCGGAGCAGAACAGTGTGGCAGCCTCATCAAAGATGACGCCGCGAGCCACTTCCGAGTTGTATGATCGGTAGAGGAAAGAGTTGGATGTCGCAGGAGTCGTAGCCACGACGTTGGAGCATTTGATGACCAAGCCCATCAAATTGCGCAGGGGTTTCAAGTAATTGCCAGTCCTGTACAGTCTACGCTTCGTCACCGAGTCGCGCTCCTCTGCAAATTTCACAAGACCCTCGAACTCGGAATGCTTGCCCTTGAGTCTCTGGTGAAGCTCCCAAAGCTCACTGTTGTCGTCAGAAGTCAATTCGGGGACAGTACTTGACCCCAGAACCCGCAGTGTCCACCAGCACAAAGAGTTCTCGAACCTCCACGCCGACGGGCTTCGCGTGCCAGGCTTGAAACTGAGTCCGGCCAAAGCTCGGAGACACTTGTCCTGCTCCTCCCTGAGCCTGTACCCCCGGAGCACCATCAGCTGGTTGGCGGAAACACCACCGTCGGTGAGCTTCTTGGTGATGGACTTGGCGAGAGCGTCGGTGCGGTCAAGAATATTGTCGGTTGCTTCATTTGAAGCGGCGCTCAGATACACGTGCTTGATGGTCGGATTGAGGCACATGAGCACTGTGATGGCTGAGGCGAGGGTCGACTTTCCAGTACCAGGAGGACCAGACACAATTCCCAGGCCGAAATGGAGTCTGCTGAAATATTGCTGCACCTTGCTTCGATCAGCTTCAAACACAGACCCAAGGCAGACATCCTGAATCTCGACGGGCACATCCCTGAAGAGGTCGAACGGAGTCAAGTTGACATTGGTGCCCGAGTCGTAAAGGTTCCAAAGTCCGTTGCCGATCAACACTTGATTGAAGATGGCCTTTTTGTGGTGGGCACTGCCTTGCGCGGTAGGCCAGACCTTTGGATCACTCAGACGATTGATGGCATGCACTCGAAGCTCTTCCCCGTACGCGTTGGACTCGCAGATGAGCTGGACTGAATCTCGGTCAAGGCTTTGTTTGACCCCTTCATACTTGTCGTGCGCGACGGGCAAAAAGACGTGTCCCTCGTCGCCTGCTTCCGGGCGCAGCAGGATGAGAGGAATCCGATCGTACGAATCAATGTCTTTGGGGAGTTCCGAATCGCCATAAATCACCGGTGACGCGTCCCAGACAACACGACGTCGGGACGCGGTAGGCAAGAACTTGACTTGCAGCTTCGTGTAGGATCCCTTCAGCGCGCGGTGGACAGCACGCCAATGCCGGTTTTCCTGGGACGTTAGCTTGGCCATGGCTTGGGATACAGTACTCACGAAATCGCTCCGGGGAGGTTCCAGAAGACACAAGAATCTGGCTGCGCGTTTGATGGAATCGTCGCCAATCTTCTAGATGAGCGCCGGCATCTCAACATCGTTGACGTGTTCCAGGTCGTGGTGGAAGTCCCAAACATCTTGAACGTGAAGCTGAGTCCAAGCAGTGTCTCTTTCATTCTGGTCTTTGAAGCGCACTGTTTCGCGGAAAAGCATGCCTCTCATTTCAGGAATCTGTTTATTGTAGCGTCCCCAGTTCCATCCGTGACTGCACAAGTTAGCTGACGTGAGGAAGAGGCTAGCGAGGCTTACTCATCGCCGAATCCATAGTCACTGGGTTGGCGCCGCTCATTGATGGCGTCGATCACATTGTCGATGTCATCTTTTCTGGCCTTGACGAGGAGACTGAAGCTTCTTCTCTGGAGAATCTCTGGTAACGAGGTGACTCCGGCGATTGGAGTGTGTTTGTTGACCCACTCGTTGACAGCCGCGTTTGCTCCATGGAATGGGAGGCCAAAGCCAATGATTGTAGCGTTGGAAGTAGGCGAAATCTGTAGCTCTACAAGTCGATAGTCACTCAATTCGCCATCCAGGCCTGAAAGCTGTTCTCTGTCCTTGATGAGTCCGCGGTGAGTCGCAGTGAAGCCTCCGGGGGGCAGTTCGATAGTGATGTGATAAAGGGCCGAGTCTGTCGTTTCATGATCAGCGGAATACCAGGCCCAAGTACTCCGATCAGTGCTGCGAGGAAATGAAAGCTGAATCCCTCTGGTGTTGAGACTGACGATGATATTGTGCGAGTGAAGCTGAACATGCTTCGAGGTGTCATCGAGGATGAGATTACATGGGATTTGGCGACGATGGGGAGTCGCCATGTTCACCTCGGGCGCCCAGGCGTTGCGAGGTGAGATGCTGAAGCAGAAAACCACGAGTGCGAGAAGTTGAGGAGGCTCCAAGTTGCCTCGAGGAAGCGGGGCGCTTGAGGTTACGCGAGTCGCGGCAGCGGGAAATCAACACTCGGTGAGACCAAGCGTTAGTGAATCACGCTAGCCTCTTTGGGTTTGATGAAGGCTCCTCACAGAGATCGGCATACCAGGACAGTCAATCTCATCCCACGCTTGAATACTCAGCTCGAGGTGCACTTGAGTAATTTACCAGCTGCGTTTCATAAAAGCATAAAGAACATTCATAGGAATTTCGGTCATATCCACTAAGCTACCGCAAGCTGTCCTCGTCAACTGGAACTGAGTATCCCCTTACTACCATCTCAATTGCCGCTCTCCGAGGGAGAGGGAGAGGGTGACATGGAGCACGCAACCTTGTGCCCATTGGCGATACGCCATTCCCGATAGATGTCTGGGACATTGCACGCGCGGAGTGGGAAATGTTCCAGGGTCCATGGGAATTCGGGGGCTTCTTCTCCAAGGTGGTCAACTGAGAGCAGTTAGTGGCAGCTTTATCAAGCACACCTTGTACGTACAGAACACTTCCCAGATAGCAGACTCCAATGTATGGTGAAACCAAGCGTCGCCCACGGTTACCTCACCCAATCGATGGAAATCGCTACACACTCGCTGGATGCAATTCTCTAAGACTTCGTGATCGGGCGGCCCAAAATATGTAGCCACATTTAAGAAATGCTGGATGCGAGCATCACGGTCGCTGGTATCTACTTGAGATGCTTCCGGGTACTCGTGGGAGGGAATAATGAATGGCATGGCGGGAGACGGAGCGGGAGACCTGATTGGAAATGGATGGTGTTGCTAAGGAAGATTGGAGTTGGCTGGGCTTCCAGCCTTGAGTACTGGGACGGGCGTGACGCAAATAAGCCAAGTCAATGGGCATTTTGGAGCGAAGATGAGTGACACTGGCGCTGACAGGAAGCTAAACATAACTACGATGTTGCACTAACCTCTTGAAGTTCTGTGCTTCTAATCCCCATATATCTTTATCTAGCCTAGCTCCTTTATCATGTGT
This sequence comes from Fusarium temperatum, assembly GCA_001513835.1. NCBI lineage: Eukaryota > Fungi > Ascomycota > Sordariomycetes > Hypocreales > Nectriaceae > Fusarium > Fusarium temperatum. The sequence continues at coordinate 894,092 of LJGR01000013.1, read as the reverse complement.
CTCCTCAAAATGTAACCGTACTTGATCTTTAATACTCCAAGTTCCGGCGAACAGGACGTCCACCTCTCAGCAAGTGACCAAGCACACGCTAGCCTCTTTGGGTGGCTGGATGTCCTCATGGAGACCAAGATAGCCAAAGCTAGCCCTAAGTTCTGTCCACTGATTCAAGCTCTCAGCCATGAGTCCCAACTGAAATAACACATCTAAGTCAGTAGCACTAGGACTTCTTATGCAGTTGCTGACATGCGAGCCGCCATCTCAATCCACTAGGCTGTATGTGTTTGGCTAATATCACTTCTATATATAGCTCGCTCGGAACCTCACCTCTGGGCGACGCAAGTAGCGGTATCCAAGGATGCCGGTACTCCAGCTGCTTTCCAAGCCGTTTCTATCAGGGTTGGTAAGCCCTAGGCTGTCTGGGCTATGCTGCAAAAGATAATCCTCGGGCTGGTACGTAGAAGAGCGCCCGACTGATACTTTATAATCTTCACCTCCCAGTTCTGTATTGCTCGTTGGCAACAGTTTCTCATCCAGCATCCTCTGTACAGGTTGTAGTGCCACCAGGCTCCAGGCTATAATGACCAAGCACTGCTCAATGACAGACCATATCACCACATCAATAGAGTCCCCTGTTCGATAAGAAATACATTAGCGGATTGCTATCAAGAGCATAGGACGTAGAGACTTACGAAGGATGTCAAAGCCCTTCAGCTTCACAAGATATAGTATGCGAACAACAACCGCTATGCTTGCACTGTCAATGTTACCAGGTAGTCTTTTGATATTCGGGGGCATCCTATACTTACACAGAGCCCATTGCGACGAAACCCGTAAGAACGAACTTCTGTTTCGTTTCGATATGGCTCTTCCATACGATGATAATTGACAAAAGAACTATAGCCAGGTCTGACAACACAGCTATCACGCTCTGCAACATAGCAGCATGAATCACATTTTTAATCTCAATACATCTCCCAGCCTGATTTTTGTTCCAAAAGAAAGAGACAGGCCTGCATTGAAATGTACTTATAGCGAAGAGAGATACACTCGAGGAAGCCATTAAAGCTGTTATGAGGTAGATGATTTTCCGCCAAGTCTTACTTGTCGTGATAGTAAGCAGAAACCAGCCAGCGGATAGCCTAGCCGATGTAGCAGCGATACAGTAGAAAAGGCAGGAAAGCCATAGATACTAGAGCCTTTTATTAGGACTGATTAATTTTAGGAGTATAATATCTTACCATTGTAGCTGTAGAAATCTGATTTACATCAGTATCTTTGAGACGATTGCCTAGCCCATAATCGGTGGCAATAGTCGAGGAGGTTACATTCAAACCAAAGAATATCTATAGCTGTTAGTATATAATTGGTCGAGTATCCAAGGGGTATGCCTTACTATCCCGATGAACATGAGATGGTCATCAGCGCGAAATTTCTTGATTACGAATCGCCGGACAAAACATCGCATAATAACTGATATAAGCGAGGCACTCAAACAAACGGCATTAACTGTCAACAGCCAAAGGTCACGCCTCTCAACCTTTGAGGCCATGATGGATGGTCAGCCCGAGATTTGGCAGGATCGTGGGTTGGGAATAGTATATTTGATAGCGACAGAACTCAATCCCAAGGAAGTGGCCAAGGCGAGCAGCAGTATATAATCTTATGTACGCACGGATAAAAGTGAAACAGGCCGCGATCCTGCAGCCAATAGCTGAGCTAGTCATTACCTTCATTTTCAAGGGCATACAAGGGATAGCGTACTGCGGGAATCAGGGATACCGCATCAACTCATGAAATTCGGTAGTCCCTGTGGGTACTCACTAGCCTGATATAAGCAATCTAATTGGTCAAAATATAAATAAGGATCTGACTGCTAGTTAAATAGCCTTATTGGTTTAATGAATGAAGGAGCTTTGCCTAGCGTGTACCTACAGGGACTACCGAATTTCATGAGTTGATACGGTAGAGGCATTGGTTATGGACTGTACTTTTATAGTGGGGCAAGCCATTAGTTTATCCCTTATCCCTTGTGCAACCGATGATCGAACAGCTTCTGCAAACTGTCGAGAACATGGTCCAATTGGACATACTAACTGACCTTTATTGGGCAGGAAATAGTCCGATTCTTTTGTGGCCTACACGTGATCGTGAGAAACGAAAGGTTCTCTTACCCCATGCCGTTGTTACGAAGCGGACCAAGTTCTCTGCTGATTTAAGCTTTTAGCCACGAGCCTCAACTGCAAACAGCACACCTTTGACTTTTATACTGTATTCCTAAATTTACCTCAATTTACCTAAGACTTTTTTCAGCGACAGGGACATTCGACTCGTTGGCGTCTTTCGTGGCGCAATGCGCAGAATCGTTGTTCATCATGGCAATAAATTGATCCTGAAAAAACAAATTCCGTCAGCATGACCATTCTCTTGAGACGAAAGCGAAACTTGCCTGCGCTGAGGTACCGCCTCGATTTCAACAGCGGAGGCTCAGGGGACGGCGCGGGGGATACGAAAGAACCATTCCTCGTTAGATGATAGATGTATGAAAATCGAGACGGTCGACTTGGAGGTGAAGAAAAGACAAGTCAGGTCAGGCCGCAGCAGGTAAATAGACTACCGCGCTCCGGTTTGTGTAATGCAATGCTCTAAAGGGCGCTGAAAATGGGAAGAAATCTCGAGATTTATCTAACATTTTTATCAAGTCCTACAGTGTTATTGCACATGGCTGTTGCTTAATGATCAATTTTTGCGTTTACATGGAACATCCCAACTGGCTGTCTTAGCTGAGTTCACTGTATGGAACGTGACGCAACTTCTCCGATGTGAAGGCTAGTTATATAAAGAGGTTTACAAGAGTTTCAACTTTCATAGCATCTAAAGCAATTATAATTAAGTCTTGTTTTAAATCGAAGAAAAGACTCCAGGGTAGCATAACATTACTAACTCTTATAAGGTTTAACTATAGATTCTTAACAATTAGCATCTTAATATTACTTAATTAAGATAATATATCCTTTATTATTAGCTATAACCTATAGATAGACCTATTATAAACTAAACTATTAGTGCTTTAAAGGGGATATATACCTTATAACTAGTAACCTAAATATATTTATAAATATTAAACCTTAGTAACTGTCTTTAGATACTATATTCCTAATTATTTTTATTATAAATAATTAGTAATAAGACCTTACAATATTTATTTAAAATAATTAACCTAGAAAGGCTATAGGATAATATAGATTAATTTAGTACTTAAGTTATTTTACTTATAGGAAATAGTAATTTTAAGTATAAATTATATTTAAGGCAAAAATATAGTAGCAGATCTGTAACTATATAAGGTTTTAAGATAATAATAATATTAGTAAAAGATATTTATTATTATTTAACTAATAAATATTTATAATATTATTATACTTTAAGTTATAAGATATACTCCCTTAGTAAGTATTTTATAGAATGTAAAAGCTATAATAAAATATATAATAGTTAATAAGTAATAATATATTATTTAATAACTAAAAAGGATTTATTAATTATAAGAGTTATAAATATATATCTATAAAGAATATAATAATAAGAATTTAATAAATAAAGTAATAGAAATTCCCTGCTTTATATATATTTTTATACTATCTATAGATAACTTCTCTCTTTTAATAATATTACTAAATATAATAGGTTATTATATTACCTTTAAAAATAACCTAATTTAACTAGAAGCTTACAGGTCGTAAGGGTATTATTAATATACTTAAATTAATCCCTCTATAGCAAGGTTCTTGACTCTAGCTATCTCTACAGTGCAGGAGGACGTACCCTACAGTGAGACAGCGCTAGTATGTGCCGTGAATTTTACGCTAACTATAAACGGGGTACCCTTTGATTTCGCATCCTTAGAGAAGCCTCCGCAACACCATCACAGAATCACCGTCTCAAAGAAAGGGACAATCCTTATCCACCCAAACATCCCTTTTCGGCCCTATCCGCCATATCCGATTACTCCGCGTCCGACAAGCATACAGCGGGAGAGGTATTTTCGCAGCACCCAAGACAGAGATCGTACTGACGCATGCCATGGCAGAGCATCCAGTGCTGGCCAAGGCAACATTGGCCCTGATATGGATCAAAACACGAACAAGAGTACTCCAACTTTGGCTGGGAGACACGGGATACAGCAAAGCCCGAGCAGTCATCACATCTGTGATGAGCGTCGAGCACGACATACCGAGCCCGACCGCGTAGGCCACGCAAAGGCCAAGAAGATCGAGTACGACATCCTCATATCTGAAAACAACCGCCGCCCAAGAAGGCCCTTCAGTTCGCGCCGTCTAGCCACCGTAGCCACCGCAGACACTATGGAAAGCGATGTACAGAGAAATCTGGACATCTTAGCTAGGACGACTTCATCCACGTCCCCGAGAGGGTGCTCGTCTGCCAACCTGGTGGCGTAGGCAAGTGGCCTATCCCGAGGGTAAATTGTTTCCGTCTGGCGACCTCGCTTCACCGGGCGCGGAGGGAGAGGGTGGCCAGAGGCGCGACGCTTCTGTTGTCGGTTGCTCATTTCGGAGTTGATGTTGGGCTCGCATTTGGGATTGTAGTATTGGCTGTGTTTTACTGGTTATCATCTGATATGAAAGTTGGCAAAAGGACAATTACTTACTGGTGTAGTTATAATAAGCGTTGAACAATGAACAGAAATGGCAAGGCAATCGAATATTGTAAGATACCGTTCTTGTGTGACCGCAATGGGAATTGTTTACTGTCAGTGCCCGTCGATCGACCAGATCCACCGTCATCGTCACTGCACCAATCGCGCAGTCCTTGCTCATTCGTTCTGGTTGATGGCTAACGAAGACCTCGTTCGTAGAACTCCTCTGTTGAACATTCCTCAAAACAAGCACTGCGACTGAAGAAATTTTAAAAACTGGCATAACACTCTCTCGTTCCTCAATCAGAAAACTCTGTTCATTTCGGTCCCGAACGTGAGACAAATAGCCGAAATGGCGACAAGGGTCGATTCGAGATTCTCACTGCTGGGTACTCCCAAACCTCGGTGAAGTTCAGTGTCATCAAGGTTAATACGCCACAATGTCAGACTTCAATAGTAGGAGACCACTTGTCAATTTGTGTCGACTGTTCCAAAGAAACTATCAAGCGGTAATCGCAGTCCTTACTCTGAATCGCCTACGTAAGCCATTCTCTTCGTGCAGCTTGACAACGGAATGCTTCCCTCTCGACGCTCGGTCGTTCCTTCAAAGAAGGTTCCATTTCCAGGGCACATGTTGTTGGAGCCCAGCGCTTGTTGTACTCGTCAGGATAGAGCTACCGAATTGAGACGACAACGCTGAGATTCAGGGGTGACATTGTATCATGGTCTGGTAGGGATTTGAAATGCGGAGACCTAGCGTCGAGGTACAACTGGTGATGTACGGGACTACATCTCTTTTGGGTAATGGTTGTACTTGGCAGAGGCTGGGGCTGGAGTGCAACCAACACAATGCTCGAGTTGGTCTTGTCGGACTGGTTGCAGTAGCGAGGTCATAGCTGTTTGGATAAGACTAAGCAGTCACTTGCCAGTGATGGTGATATGCGAAGGGTCGTTTCCGGGTCTTATTGAGCATAGAAGTAGAAGATTGCAGCATCTCTTACGTACAAAAGTTAACATCACTGGGCTGGCATCTGGACTTCAAAGCCCGGGGATCAGAGCACGCGGAGATGTTGGTGTCGAGATCTAAATTGCCAGATGGCTGGAACTGCCAGTCCGCTTTGATCTATGAAGCTTGATGATCCTGGTACAGAGGTAGCTTGACCTGTGTAAAACGTGCGTATAACGGAGATAGTGAACATTTTCATGTTCGCGGGTCGAGAGCAGCATACGTCCAAAGTATAATCAAGGGATAGCGCAATTGTGAGGCTTGATATTGTGATGGCTATTTGAACGAGAGGCTGAAACGAAACACAGAAGGGCGGTGAAGGTCCAGGCTGGCAGAATAAGGCGAATTGTTTGGACTGGAATTACAGTGGCAGATCTTGGAGGGTACCTGACACAAACAGTTGCCTCACTGAGAACGACGTCACTCAAGCACCAAGATTCAATACTTGTGACACCACATTTCTGAACGCAGCCTTTTGTTTTACCCTTTTCCTTCATATATCAACATGAGTGACCAACAGGCGAAGCGTCCTCTCGAGGATAAGCAACCGAATCGACCGAGAAAGCGGCAAAACAGACCTCCCAAGGAAGAGCCAAGCGACGCGGCGAAGCAAGCGGCTCATGCTTGTCTTAAGAAGCACCCCAAGTACCTGGCTAGCAAACTAGACGATCACTTGACCCCCGACCCGACCGTACCCTTTTTCCCAGAGGAGGAAGCGGAGGCAATGGCGCTATTCGATGCTTCACAGAGTAAAGTGGACTTTGAGAAGTTCACCCCTAAGGAGAATACGAATAGTCCGACGGTCAATGACTTTAGGTCTGTATGGAAGGTTTGCCTCCGTGTCTTTGAGTGGTCTCCGGTGTTGTTGATATCGCCGCTGAATGGGCTGAAGTATCGCTCTGTGAGAATGCCCCAGCAGTCTACTCATGGTCCCGAGAGTTCTGAGCCTCCCGAGGGCCCTGAAGAACTGGACCCTACACATGACCCTGAGGAGTCACGGCCTTCTAAAGATAAGCCCTCTGAGGTCATCTTCTCACCAGGCTTCAGCCAGGCACTGTTCACTCTTATCGTCCATCCATGTTGGGAGGGGGATGCCGTGCTTTTCCTCTTGGCTCTTCAGTTCACGGTCAAATGCCGGGTGGACAACCAGGAACCTTGGCCTCGCGATGACCTTTTAAATCGTGTTTCGGGCCTCCGGACCTTGCGCTCGATGTTCGATGACCCTGGCAGAGAGCCCATTGGCATAGCAGAGATGATGAACGCTGTGCACAACTCTCAGACGGAAGACGACCGCACAACCTTCTCGCGTTTTCTACACTTCCTAGGTGGCCAAGTCAAGTCGACGCCGAGCGACAACCAGCCACAATCGTACCTTGGTGTGGATGCGTTGCCAGTTACAAGCAAGGACTTGAAGTTTCTTACAGCGGCTGTGACGGAATTTGATTGGGATGAAGACTCTTGGAACTGTAGCCCAGATGAGGTATGGAGGGCTTTCCGGACCGAGCGAGGAATTGGCAGGGATGAGGAACCAATTACCAATGCCGACACCAAAAGATATACTCTCCGAAGCTTGAAGGATGCCTATCGAGATATTGCCCGGCAAATAAGGGCGTCCCGGGACGGCGCTTCTCGAGTTGAGGCACCTCATCGAAGCATGCTTGACGACAACCGAGAAAATACAGCTCATGACGAGGAAGGAGACATCCCTATTGACGACATACCATTACCTCTACCTGATGATGCCATGGAAACGACGACAGGCCATGTATCAGATATACAAACAGAAAGTACGCCTTTTCACCCACGGCCAAGAAAGCGAGAGCCTTGTCGTAAAGCTCTTGTTGATGGAGAGGAGACAGAAGATGAGGAGGAGGACTTACGAAGGAACCTGCAGTGCGGAAATGAGTCAAACGACACGCACGTTATACCGGGGGCTCGACGCAGGGATCAGGTCGGCAATGGTACGATGTCTGGACTTTCATTTGAATCACCGTTTACCCTACCTACAGTCCCAACATCTCTCACACGCCCGAGCGCTCGGCTGGTGCCTCTGACGCCCGTGGGCCCTGGAGAGAACTTGACTCAGCGTCTCCAGGAGGAACGACTCGAGAACCGCGTTAAATATTCAGAAGCAAGCATCAAGAAGCTCCTAGATACGCAAAATTGTCACAGCGAAGCCATCCGCAATCTTCAACGTCATGCCGGGTTGCAGATTCTGCCGCCACATCAACCTGAACGAGTCAATGTCCCCGCACCGACTCAACGAGTTGTGGTCTTGGAGACGCAGAATGAAACCCTCGTTCAACAGAACCAGGCTCTTCGAGAACGGATTCATCAGATGGCCAACCATGCAGATCAACATCGGGCGGAATGGTCCCGAAAGGTCAATGCCTTGGAGCTTGAAAATTCGACTCTGAAGGCGACCCTGTCTCAAAAAGAAGAGGATCTCCGGGCTGAGATGGCGAGAGTCTCGAATCAACAGGTTGAGTGGTCCCAGAAGACCAGAGCACTCGAGCAGGAGAACTCGACGCTCCTGGGGATTGTTTCTGGAAAGGACGAGGTCATTGCACTACAAATCGAAAAGGTCAGAAGCCTGGAAACGCAGTTGAACACAATGAAGGCCCGTCAGCAGGAGGTTGCATCCTCGACTGAAGAGACCGTTCAGTCATCCAATCACCGTATTCCCTCAAATGACCACGCCCTGCTTGGAAGTCAAAGGGTCGGGCTTCCTGTCCAGATGGAGTCTCCTGACCACTTCAAACAAGAGAGTGATGTTATCTCGCAGAGCGATGAGTTCGCATCGTTGAGAGGCCAGATCCCCTCTCTTGAAGGAGATATCGGCTCTCCTAGACGCGAGGAACACGCAGGGACTTTTGCGCCAGCATTTCTTGGGGTGAATGATGATTATCTTGGTTGGTACAATTCAAATTGAGAGATGAAACTCGAATGGCTGATTAATGGTTGGTGGTGTTTCATAAAGGAGGCGTCGATTTGAGTAACTTGTAAAAACAGTAGACATGGAATCACCTTAGGAGGCCTTCATACGATAAAGGAATGAAAATAAGTGACTTATATTTGGAGCCACTGATAAGCTGTAAGTGACGGACAATGCGTTTGTCCCCTTTACCCGCCTACACCGTAGTTGGTGACCTGTTGGGGGATGGCGCCATCCTTTCTTACAGTGTTGTGAGAGATTGAGCCATCCAATTGGATCGCTCCACTGAGGTTGCAACAATGAAACTTGGGCGCTAAATCGGCTACTGATACTCCCCAGGTCCGCCAAACTCCACTAAAACCACGTCCGGTAAGCAACCTCGCGTTGGCATCAAAACGTAAAACCCTAGGTACGTACCTAAGTACCTTGAGATCAAAATAGCCTAAATCCCCTGAAGTCTGCTGAAGTCCGCTGAAGTCCGCTAAAGTCCACTGAAGTCCACTGAAGTCCACTGAAGTCCACTGAAGTCCACTGAAGTCCACTGAAGTCTACTGAAGTCCACTGAAGTCCACTGAAGTCTACTGAAGTCTACTGAAGTCTACTGAAGTCTACTGAAGTCTATTGAAGTCTACTGAAGTCCACTAAATCTACGAAATCTACGAAATCTACGAGATCTACGAAGATCTACGAAGATCTATCTTACCGAGTGGCGAGTAAGTTGATGACTTCAAATCAATCAATCAATCAATCTACAAAGTCTGCTAATTGCTGCAAACCTCCCGAAACTCCTCCCTTGCAAGCCTCGTCTTAACCATGGCATCTCAACCGACTTGAACTGATGTTTGCGACGTCTACGATATTACTAGCGAGTATCAAATCAATCCGCCTCCAACATCCTTGAGCTGCAGGTCATTAGCTTTGATATATTTTATCGTAGCCTCTGCATTTTATCAGACACGCATTGAGAGGGGCAGCGTCACAGGGTTAATCAAGCCACTTTACTGCAAATATCAACCTTCATTGATTATCTGCACCAGGCTAATACGACGATACCATTTCCTTTGATTTGAGAGAGCTGAACTCTCATTCAAGAGAGTCGGCCTTGACATGGCGATTTCAGTCTGTAGTCCTTGAACTGGTGAGGCGACTCACTCTGGGCAGGCAAACTACAGGCCGATTAACTGCAGGTGAGGAGAGAGCCAAGGCGTATCTTCCAAGTATTTATTAATTTCAAGCAACGCTGAGATCAAAACACCAAATTACGGCCATGTTTACGCAAAAGACATATGAGCTGGCCAGGAAACGGCATTTCTTGGTACCAAACATTTTATGAAGTGAGAACATGGGGTCACTGGTATGAATGTAGAGAACGGGGTCAATTGCCAAGCAGCTGATTTGTCACATTGGTTCATACGCTCCGTTTGAATGAAGTGATGCTTTCCCATACCATATCGATGCGATATTCCCTGCCGCCCTTTCCGCACAAGCAGTCTGATCAGTTTCGATACCGACGAATGTGGCGACCAGTGTTATCTTGAACCGTTTTCAGCGCTTCAGGAGTGTTGACCTCATCGAACTCGTCTTCATCTGCTGGCCGAATCGTGACAAGCATCTTCTTGTTGTCGCTTCCTACTTGAGCAAAACTCAACATACGGGCAACATGTTCGAGTCCAGAGACGTATCCTTTCCACTCCTTGTTGGGAAACAGAACGGCGAAGTGCTCGGGGTTCTCAGTGTGAGGCGACGTGTCAACTAGCTTGGTGTGGGTTCTCCCTGATATCTCGACGATGTCGATCGTCTCGGCGGAGGACGTGAAGGTGAATCGCTCGTTTGTGCCGGGATGAGCCTGTAGGCTGGCAGTTAGAGAAGGGCTAAAAGATGGGAGAGCGGGGAAGTAGAACGAACCTCATTGCCGACAGATGAGGGTGCGTCGCGGCCATGCATCTCATCCCAATACTTTCCAGCCTCGAATATAGCCTGTCTGACGAAAGCCTCCCGCGACAGGCGAAGAACATCGGAAGCGGGATTGGACGCGTATGGCTCACCACGATTACGGATGTGGTTCTCAGAGAACGACATCGCAAGTGAGGAGGGAGTGGCAAACAAAATTGTTGCGATAGAGAAGAATGAGCTGTTGTTGGGAATTCTTGCTTGGTGGAGTTTTGTGGAGGATTTATTCAGGGCTGTGCTTGTGGTAGATTCTACCTGTGCCGCTCACTTGGCCCACTTGCCTGTGGCTCACTCTTCAAGGATACCTGGTCGCGGTACTGCCCGGTCAGCAAGCAAATTTACTCAGGTAGCAACCACTAAATTCTGACTGACCCCACTCACACAGCTCCCGCGATCAAACTGAATCCGCTCCAGGGGAGCAGCCGCTAAACGCCCACTAAATCCACTGGAAGCCATTCGTTCATGGGAAAACCCTGCCGCGAATCAAAGACACAGATTCCACGACTGACGGGACCGTCACCACATGAGACTCCGACTTCAGTCAATCCTGAACACTCCCGCAGGATCAGTCATTTCTCGAACCATGTATTCGCCTTTGCAGCTAACTTCAAGTCTCTGCACACCTATTAACTTCGCGCTTAGTATCTCATAGTCGTTCCGCAACAGTGTGCAGTTCGACACACAACTTGACCGGAAATTGTGAGCATCACAACCAACCGTAAGTCACTGGAGGCATGTAATACTAATTGATCACGACCAGCAATCTTTAGGCCTTCCAAGCCAAGAACCGTCGCTCAGTAACCCCTGGAAACGCCGGAGGTCAATCGCGCAAGCGTTCCGACGCCACGGAGTCATTGCGGAGACAGGGAGTATTCGCGGGGCACTGGGATCAGGGGCTGCCAAAGACGTATGGAAGTCACTTTATTTCCCAATGCGGACAGCACATGGGTAACCATTGGTCGAATTTTAAGCATAAACGTTTCCCAGGAAACGCTAGGAATGAGCGAAGGAAGGTGCTCCAGGTGACTTGCCACTTTGATGCGAACATCCTTGTAGATCATCGCTAGGTTTGACGTCTGGAGAAGCAGGGTTTGGCGTTGAATTCAGACTGGTTGAGGTTCTATTATCTTTCAGCATCCAAGAAGCATGTGCGCTATCTAGTTAGGTGCTGGACTATCAAGGATTTGTACTGTACGCTAATCGGGGCGTTCAGGAGGTCATAGATCAGGGATGTTCACTTACAAGGCAAGCATCAGACCTGTAGATAGTTTCTTTCCTGGCCTTTCAGCGATACATTAGTCCCGTTTGGCTCTTGTCAGTTCGTTTATATTAGCTAGTAGGGGTTAGCTAGTAGGCTACGTCTCTGTTCAAGTCTCTTTCTTTGGATATGAATGTTCGCTACGGTGAATTTGCGACAAGACAGTTTGCTGCCGCCGAAGCAAATACATGGATAATTGAGTGGAAATAGGCAAGTGTTCCCCGCCTAGGACCTCTAGTGGACTTAGTGGGTAATTGGGGCAGCTTGGCTTCGATTGGTTGCGCTGGTTGCCTTCACTGGTCTTATGCGACTTAGTGACCTCAAATGGACTTCACTCGATCTGGGAAGACTCTCAGTGGACGCGATGAAGGCTTATGCAATACGCGTGGAGTGAGCAATCGGCCATGGGGGCTATCAACTCGAAATAACACCCTTACAGAATCATTTAACGCCGTATACAACCTACACACAAAATTCTGAGCGATCAAGGTTCAGTAGCTCTTAGTGATTTCAGATGGCACCAAAGGCAATGATCGAGCAAACCTTCTTGGTAGATTGTCTGTAGGTAACAGTGGGTGACTTTACTCTGTGGCGAACGTGACACAACAAATGGTCGCGCTACCTCTCCTCCCCAGGTCACCCGACGCTCTCTGTTACTGACTCCAAAACCTGACCGTCAAGTGAGGGCTGTCTGCAGGTGGCCTCTCTCTCTTCAGCCCCTCGCCCCACTCACACCTCGCTCGGAGGTATTTTCCATGGAACAGAACGGGTCTGTCAGTGAGTGCCAGTTGAAGTCCTGTGGCTCTAGGCGGGCTTAGACGTAACAGTGTCCGCTTCCTCTCGATCCTCACCCCACAACACCTTACCCCACTAAAAACCGCCACTAGTAAAGAACTCCAGTCTTTGTCAACAACGAAAATCCTCCAACTCTCATCTATTTACGACACAGAAAGGCACCATCGCACACCATCAAAATGGCTCCCAGTCAAGATCATCCTTTCGATCACTCCAAAGCCGACTTCACCAAAATCGGCCCACGACGTCTCCACATGGAAGCGTTTTTTCGGCACCTTGGTCTGTGGCATGCAGACGAGGTGGAAGAGCTTCGCGCATTGATTGAGCCAGAGATCTGCGGCAGGCTACAGCAGAAGGGTCTTCGTCAAGTTGGCCATGCCTTCTTTGAGTATTATGTTGACAAAAAGCTCTGGTACAACATCCGTAAGTTGATAGTTCTTACAAGGTGTTGATGGTCGCATTGCTAACTATGTACTAGTTGGCCACCACAACGTTCCGTTTGAAGATCAACCGTGGCCTTCGCCAAAGAACATCATGCCTCACCACAGTGACCTTTCTGAGGGTGTTTCTCGATTCTACCAGGCATGGCTACTTGGATGCAAAGCTTCCACTAATCGGCTGGCAATCTCTAAACGTACGTTTTCCTTGTCATACACTAAACATTTCAGCTAACCATGCCCGCACTCATTAGTCAGTCTCATGCACGTCGAGCGCTTGACTAGTGAGGTTCAGGCTCTCAGAGAAGAAGTGGCAGGCCTCAAGGAAGAAGTGGCAGGCCTCAAGGAACAGGAGAGACGTATTTGAGCATCTGGAAAGCGAATGTGGACTTCACCCGGAACCGGTAGAGATTCTCGTGAGATGAGGTGTCCTGATTGACATAAATGGATGACAGACCACCAATTACTTTATATTCTGTCGTATACCATCTATAACAGGTGCTCTTTCGAACCCCAAGTGCTCGCTTCAATGTGGATTGCTCTTTTTTATGACGAGATAAAAAGTTTAGACTTGAAAGTTCCGTGTAATACATCAAGAATTATAGATATCACTGAACATACATTTATGTCCTTTGATCGACGGAATAATGCTTTCTTACAAGTTAAATTATGTGTAGATCTTGTGAACAAGTCTTTTGATCTCCTGAGTCAGAAAGGAAGCTGAGCTTGGGCCACCTGTATTTACCATATCTCCCACTGTTTTCATTCTTCCCTCATCCTAAACCACCACGCTCACATTCTAGTAGGTACCAAGACCCACGGAACGATTGATGTTGAGGAAACTAACGCTCCAAGAACGTTGTGCAGTTCTCAGTCACACCCTATAAACATGAGCGAACGAAGCGACGACAGAGAGCCTGGGAGGCGACTTGGCCAGCATCCAACAGGTGATTTCAGTGATGGACTGGAATCCCTGGTGCGTTCCATATACGAGGAGAATGAAAAGATAACGCTCGGTACTGTTGAAGATATCATTGGGGATGCGGAGTCTGTTGTCAACAAAAGATATGACCAACAGTCTGAACAGCAGATTGAAGCACGGTGGCAAGCCTCAGAACGAAAGGCGTCATCTGATGTGATCGGTACGAGAGGCAACAATGACTTCCCTTCTAGAAATCTCTGGAACTTCTGTCTACGCTTCATGGGCCAAGCTCCACCAATGATGCTATCGCCGCTCCATTGTCTACAGTTCGTGCCCGTACAGAAATCAGTTGTAACGAGCCACCTCTTCTCCGACAGAGTTTGCATGAGTCTCGCACGACTGATCGTCCATCCAGTCTGGGAGCAAAATCACTACCGCTTTATCGACACCCTCCTCTACGCAGCAAATTATCGCGTTGGCGCACTTCAAAACTTTCGCTGGACATTCTTCACAGAAGATGGCGGCCCAGCTTGGGATATCCTCAACGACAATCTGATGGCAGTGGGGGGCCCTCAACTTCCGAACACCGTGCACGAGCTTCATATCGACGCAAGAAACATCGTCATTGCGAGGGGCGAGACGCCTGGTGTCTTTTCTGACTTGCTCTGTCGCATTGGTGAGATAGCCACTGTGAGCAGGTCCCCTTCGTCCAGTGAGCTAGAACGGCTGAAAAATGGTGTCGTCCCATTCAATGGAAGGGATTTGGAAGTCATGGAGAAGGCGATTGACAGCATGGCCTCGACCGAGCCCAAGATCGGCTATCCCGTCCAAGTCGTGTACGACGCCTTCAAAGCAGCCAAGGATACTGATGATGCACTTCTCAAGGGGCGACTCCGAGAGTTCGATGCACGTGCGTGCAAACAGGTACTCAGGATCGCTGCCAGACCCGAGAACCGTGGCACTGTGATTCTTTCTCCTGACTAGTTCTCAGGGACACAGCAAGCAGTCAGCCAGCCGGCGTCGTCTATTCCGACCCCTGGGCGAGTATCTCGTCGATCTCAGAGTCCACAAGACTCCAATGTCCCGTCTGATGCCGTCTTGCATACCCATATCTCCCGTCCAAGCAGCCGGGCAATTGGCGATCCCCAAGACTCAACTATGGTATCTAATCAACGATCAATGAGACAGGGCCACACCAGAGTCGCAACCCTTGGCCCAGTGCCTCATCCAAGCCCCGGGATGCCTTTCATCCGGAACTTATATCAGTACAGGGGATCCGGCCGGCGGAGCCACGTTGATCGCGGCGTAGCGGCAGATGATGTCGTTCCGGCTCATGACGACTTCGCTCCGATGGGCATGGATGATACCCCTCGATCGCGAGAGCCTGTTCGGCAAGATTCGCTCGCAAGACCGCATCTTGAGATACCAGACGAAGCCACGTTGGGTCTGGGACTTGCTATGGATGAAATCAGACAGCTACGTCAAGACAATGCTCATTTACGCCAACAGCTTGAAGATGAGATTCTCAAGCGACACCGGCAAATCAACAACCTCAAAACCGATCAGGCCCTCGCTCTTGCGGCTTTCCAGGAGTTCAAAGCAGAACAGGCCCGTCTTATTGATGACTTGAGGGCCAGGCTGGAGATACGTGAAACTGAGGCTCGCAGATTCTCAGAGCGCCTTGCCGAACTTGAGGCTAGACGATTAGAAACAGATCGACGAGCCGTTTGATCTGAGTAACAGTCCATGCGGGGGGTTAAGAGAGACTCAACTATACGGTTGAATGATGGAAACAGCATTATCGTTACGCCCTTTCTTGTGTATCACGTATAATGCAGAAAGTCCCTTCCACGGTGACAGTTTGTTTCAGATTATATCAGTTGCGTACAGAACATGTAAAGCAAACTGTGGCTATTTCGCAAGACCTTATGGTATTATCGTACATTCTAGTTCCAAACACTGAGCGAGTCTGGCATCCCACCCCACGAGCAAATCCGTCCCGTGGAACGTTTGACTATCACCAAACCAATGACCCCGGATCAGCTGAACCTAAAACGTAACTCAATTGCTTCTTCCGGGTCCAGTCTTCCATTCTTCTTTAAAACCTCCAAGTGAAAGCCAATGGCAAGTTCAATCTCAGCCTCCGTCTTGCCCTCATATAGCTCAAACTTCGCTGGAATCTTAGCGGTCCGATGAGACTGACTGCATACAATATGTGCCCCGCGTGGCATCCATAGTACGTACTTTGACACAGTTGCCAGATCGCAAGTAGTGGATTCCTTGACGAGCCTCCTTGCCTCTGCGCGGAGGACGGCAGGATCCTCAAATACAGGGACAACAAAATCGGGATTTTCGTTGATGGTCTGGAGAAGAAGGGCATTGCGTTGACGTATGATAGATGCATTGCTCTCTCGAAGACGGCGTGTCTCCTCTTTCTGTAGGCGCGAGAGGTTTTGGTCGATTTGTGGTCGTTTAGATTGGTATTGCTGCCGCATCGTTAGCGATGCCCTGATGATGGAATAAAGGGAGCGTGCGGAGCTGATGGAAAGCAGGATTCTGAGCTGAACATCTGGAGGAAGATCGTTGAAGGGATCCATGGTGCTGTATTAAAGGTTAGCAAGGCTGGAATAAAAAAATGAGTTTCCATACTTTACTAGGCGCGCGATTACTGTGGTGGTTAATGTGAGTTTGTCAAAGGTTGGTGAAAAATGTGAGTTGTTGTGATGGGCAATCAATTTTTATGGTGGGTCATGCTATTGATGCCTGGCATGCCTAGGTAGTTGACCACTGGCGGGCTTGGTAAACCATACTACAGTTACTCGGAAGTTCATGGTTCTCATCTCTCGTCTCAGTCTTTAACCTTTACAAAAAGCCATTCACTTACAAGTAAGCGTTGCTAGTCTATTTAGTGTTTCTGCAATATTCTCCCCGGTCAGCCTGTAAATCGCATTGACATTTGCCTCAACGGAACGAGGACCGCATTGTTGGGTGCCCGCCGGTGTGACCGTTGGGTAGCCGTGTTGGCGCTTTTGGCGGGCTCAATTACACCTGGAGCTCTGTTGCCGTTGTATCCAGCGAGGTTCAGGCGGGGCTAATCTGGGCAGCTCACGTCCGCAAGCGCTTGTTAGTGGAGCTGGGTGATACAGTGTATGTGCTTGGTTGGCACTGGCCTATCGCCATTTTTGGTCTAGTCTGTTTGGAGACCTGTACGACTCCAACCTCACGTTTGTTCATCCTTCGGGCTGACCTTACACAACCCTCACATTCTTTCGCCCGTCATTTGTGCTAGCAACTCACTTCCATCATCCGGCGCCATGTAAGCATGATGCTCCTCCCATCCCTGATCACGAGGCAAACAAGAGTCCTCGCCAAGGCTTATAACCTTCTTCAGTGCCGCCCCCTCTCCTCGTCCGTCTCTAGACCCGCCCGCAGCGCCTGCACGGCACCCACTAAAGAATAGTGAGATGTACGCTCGCCTACCGACAGTTTGCACTAGAAACAACATCCAAGGTCATCACTGTCAATGAGTTTGAGTGCCCACGCTTCAATAGACTCTCGTTTTCCTCTAAGCCGGAGACGACAAGCTTGGACTCTGAGGCCCAAGAGGAGAAGTGAGCTGTACGTCCAAAGTGACTCACCTACCGGGTCTTACTGACAACAGAAGCAGCAACATCAAAGTTCATCGCCGTCCACAGACTCGCGGTCTCAGATACAACTATCATCGATATCAAGAGAACCCAGAGGCTGGTCCTATTGAGGCATCTCTGCATCCTTTCAGTGCAGATTCCTCTACTCCTCTTCCTCTGCCACCTGCAATACCGATTCGATAACGAGCCCGATGGCGAGGAAAAAGGACGAAAGGAGAACGCTACAGCGTAACTGTCATTGACAGCAAGAGGGTCGAGAGGCTCATTGAGGCGGGGCCACAGCGTGCGGTCATTCTCTCCAGTGCTGCCGCTGCCGCTGACGCTTCTGCTCATCTACCTTTTCTCCCTCCTCCTCCTCCTCAACTTCAGCCGTGTGTGCATCCTCCTCCTTCTCTGCACCCCTCCGCATACCAAGAATCAAGACACAGATCTACTGGGAGCCGACAAGAATATGATTTCGTCGAAATTGCAAAGTCCGTTTCATCCCGAATCCTTTCCAGTATTCGAGTGATGACACATATGGATCAAGACCCGAGACTCAGCCATACAGCCATACGCCGTACAATACCCGACAAGCACGCACAGACTATCGCCACACATCTCCGCCTTCGATATCTCACCACACATGTCACCCTTGCCTCATTCAGCCCATGCCACCCAAGGTTGAGACCGCCACGATGAAACCGGCAAATGAGCCGCCGCCGTACCCTTCACAGCATGGAGATAGAATACTCGGCCGTGAGGACTTACCGATGTAACATTCGCAACCAAATATCCACGGTACTAGCTTTCGCAGCGCCTGCGACTTCTACATCCTATCTCTGTCATTCCCCGTACTTTGGCCGCGTGACAGCATGGGGCCATCCTCCTGGTCTGAAGGCTTTGGGGGCCGTCCTTGCGCAGTGACTGCCGGGACCTTAGTTGAGACCTACTACACTTCCAATGCTTTATTCGCATGCAATCATGAAAGTCGCTCCAGCAGATATAAAAGAAGCTCAACTCCCGAAAGCAATCCCAGCGACAGACAAACATCAAACCTGAAGAATATCATCACCATCAGAAGTGTGGCGTCGAGACTAGTCAAACACGATGACCAGGGCTACAGGAGCTTCTTTGGACGATGGGCCTTCTCAGATTCCCTTCCCAACGCCTCCACCATGTCTGCCGATCAGACTAACGTCCATTTCCTCTAACGGTACTTACCGCATCGCAACTACTGATACTGCTCTCATCTACCCCATGGCTGTGCGCACCATGGACGAGACTGGTGTTGACCGTGACGTGACGGCCGAATTGGTCACCGAGATCATAATGCTGCCCGCTGGCGATGACGGTTGGAATGCTGAGGATCCGGTAGCGGCACATTGGGAAACATTGAAGCGGAAGACATCATCAGACAGGCTCGGAAAGAGCAGGAATGATGATCACTCTCAATTGTCTTTGTCCTACGAGGCAGATGCCCCGTTTGCTGCCTCCAGCATGTGAGGCGCATGATGTGAGCATCAGCTGCGGGGTCTATCAACTCACCAGCAACGGGCATTTTTGACACACAATCCCCAATCACATCAACACCTCAATTCTCGTTCACGCCGGCTGGGACTTCATCTTTATCCCATCATCATTTGGTAAAGGTTGAACTTGCGATGCTCTCGGATCATAGTGAGGTGGCTTTGCTCTTCGGACTGCAGCAAGCCCGAGGGAACGAGTAAGCTGAGGAGGCATCGCGGAGGGTCAGGTGCGGTGCTTTGTTGCCAAGACTATCCCCAACCTCCATCTACCTGAAACTAAATTTAGTAAAAAGTATCCTACACTTGTCCTAAACTCATACAAATTTTATGTAACTTCGCTTTATCCCATCATTATCCAGTGAAACTTGAAGTTACGAATCCTACAGATCGTTGAGCGCAGCGGTGATGACAGGCGACTGAGGGCAGACAATCATCTAATGAAGTTTGAGTCCCTTACAGACGAGGTCGCTGTGCTCACCGGACTGCAGCAGCTGAAATACCACCCATTGAGGCTGAAAAGCCATCGCAAAGGTTCCCCTGTTCAATGGAGCGTGGTTTTCTAGTTTGAAGATGCGGCACGTACTATTCCTGTCCCCGTTTTCTCATCTTGCTTTTCTTGTCCATCTTCAACGTTTCGCTCTCTTCCTCCGCCATACTCTTCTGCTCTTGGGTGTAAAAGGCTCAACTGAATAGTCTTGATTTTGCTTCAAGCGATTCCCTGGCGAGTTGTCTTCTCCCTTTATTTCTTGTGGGCAAAGGCTTGTTTAAAGGGCACTACAGTAACTTTAGTGGGTTACCCTCTGTAACTTCCAATACTCACGGAGGGCTTGGACCGAGGTTCCTTTCGAGCTTCGGTACAGGACCTCGCCCTGAATAGCTCTCCTAGCCGACATTTGTTCATCGAGATTAACGGACATCAGTTCTTCATTTACTCGACAGTCCACGTGACTAATAACTCCCTTCAGATCCATCTATAAGAGGTTCCACGGAGCAAATCACGCTTGGACCACCTGACCTTACTTGATCTCCGAGCTTTCATTCTTCATCCACTTTCTCCCAAACTTCCACCTCTACACCCCAGTAAGCCTTCAGCTCACCCCACGTTATGTCTATCGCTTAACCCACATTTCACAGGAACGAGCATCGACATGAATCCCGCAAACGATGGTTCGCGAGCAAAGACCGAACGCTCGACTCGTCGATCTCGCAGCCCTTGTCGATATCGTGAGATTCGATCAGGTGCCGTCCGATACCGCTCCCCAGACCGACGGCCCCGTTTACGGTTCCGGCCATTAGACTTTTTATACGTCCCGAGTACTTCTTCCTCTCAAGCCACGCCCTCTCGGCCCTCTCAGCCCTCTCGCCCCACTGAGATGTCTCACCGGGGCAGCCAACGAGAACGCAGTCCACCGAGGCAGCCTGAATTAGCTAGACCCAGCTCTACGCAAGACCGACGGGACCCCTCTCATGTAGGAGCCCGGGAGCGCCTTATCGGAGAGCTGATAGCTAGCGTTAAGGAGCTGACAGCCAGTATTGAAACCCAAAAGAACGACATTCGGAATCTGTCTAGACGAGCGGCTGAGATCCAGGTTGAAACAGACCGCAAGATTGAGGAACAAGGAAGTCTCATCAAGACACTGCAGGAAGAGAACCAAATCTTGAAGCAGCGACTCGATCAGTATGTACCTCGTCATTAGAGCGGCCCCAGACAAGACTACAATCCCACTCAGAGAAGAAGTTGCGGGCCTGAAGGAGCAGGCGAGACGACATTGAGTATCTAAAACGCGAATGGGACTTTGGCGCTACCTGTGAGGGCATCACGGAGGGAACATGTCGGCTGTCGTCTTCCTGAATTCATGTACTTAGTGGTAAATAACCCTGCTCGAAGCATCATACAATCAATTACACATACTCATACTTGAAATGTCGCATCCAGTTGAAGAGCGAGCGACAACGAAGTTCAACAAATGTCAAGGTCTTCCCAAATATTTCCCAATCACGATTAACATATTGAACTGTTCAATCCATACCCTCAACTCGATTGAGTTTATCTTGCTTTATCGTGATCCTGACTTTGCGAACTGGATGTGTGAGTAGTAGCCATTGTTGGTCCGTGAACTGCGCATGGTGTTTTTACCCTTTTAGTGGAATCGCCGATTAGCCTACGGCTGTTCGTTTAATAATGTTTCGCCGGTCAAGGTTCTATTTGCTATTTGAGCTGTCAATGTAAGTAAAACACCTGGCTCCCAACCTGAATATTACACCAGAATCACTAACAAATTGGGAGATTTTTATCATTACTGAATGACTGGCTGGAGTTACAGTGGGCTCAGTGGGCGCTAGGACCGGTAACCTGGGAGAGCGTTGTCCCCAGGCGAGATTTGACTCAGCAGAGGCTGGCATACGCTTAGATATGTAAGTGAAGACGACTGGGGGTGGCGGATGGCAATGGTTTTCCATTCCCCAACATGCGGGCGAAATCCGAGGTTGCTGGCGTCAACTTATTGCCTTATTGGGACAGCAAGCCGGTGATTATTGGTCATTTTTTAGGCATAAAGTCTATTTCCCCGTTGAGTGCGATGGGGAAGGTAGGCCAAGTGACTTGTCAACTTTCATGGCAGTAGCCCCATGGAGCAGCATAGCACGAATACCCAGGCTGGCGAAGAGGGAGACCACGAACAAGTCCTATATGTAATTTCTCGTCCAGTCTAACCTCCTTACTCTATGGCCGCGACGCACTGCAGTGATGCATCACTAGTGAAATGTAAGATCCCTTAAGGAGGTCCGACGTTTACAGTCACCTCAGGGGGCCATGCCGGCCCAAATGGGGTCGCGGCGGGGGTTTTCCCTGACTACGGCTTTCAGAGGATTTAGTGGATGTTTAGCGGCTGCTATCGCTGGAGCGGCTTCACTTTGACTACGGGAGCTGTCTGAAAGTGTGAGTGGGGTCAATGGGAATTTAGTGAGTGCTAGTGAGTTTGCCTGCTAACCGGGCAGGCTAGCGCCTTGCCGCAAGCTAACCGAGGGATGTGCCTGGCCAATCACGGGCCTTGCATCCTCACTCGACTTGGAGCAGACCCTCCCTCCCTCACAGAGGTATGAGGAAACGGTTCTGCGAATGTTTCGATTAACATATTGTTCGAACCCTTATTAGTTCAGTATCCCGGACTAGACGATAACCGCCATGCTTGTTGAAAAGTTGGTTCTCTTGACAGAATATTTGGACCTCTCTGAGCACTTATTTTCTAAGTGTGCATGATCTGATCCGAATCTTGGAGCGTGGAGTCTCATTTGACAAGACACCTGGAGTCCTTGATGATTGATGGCTTCTCAATATGGACGAAATAGGTTGCTGCCTCTGATATCACGATGGTAGTTATGTGATCTAGTGACTTCTGACTCAATGGCGAGGGTACCTCAGGGTCGAATGCTATCAAGGAGCTACAGAGATTTACGTCAATATTCATCCGCGAGACCGGGCTGGCCTCCGAACGTTGGTGTAGCTGCGGAGCCGTACCTTGATCAATCCAGTTCTGGTCAATTGAACAAGAGCCCTCGAACCCGAGACGAAAGCAGTAGCGTAATTTCGAAGTGCCATGGATCTCACTCAGCTGTAAAGAGAACTCAATATTGCGACTAGGTAAGCCAATTGTTATCTTCGTAAGTGTTGTCAAACCCAGAAGGTCATGGGCTAGAAGATAATCATACTCGATAAAATTCCCTGGAGGCGGCAACTTTAGTGCCTCATTGGCCATAAGACGAGTAAACCCTTTACAAGCCAGTCGCACAAATTCTTATAACAATTTGACTTTACAATAATGTCCTTCAAGATAAAGTCTGTTTAATTAAGTAACTATACTATGCGTTTATTCCTATCCCTATTATATACTTCTTATAATTTTACTACCCTAGTACTTAAAATATCTATACTAACCTATCTACCTAATTATAAAGACCTAAAACTTTAAGGATAAATTATACCTTACTATAGTAGTAAAGAGACTTACCTCTAACTAACTAAGTTAGCTACTATTTAAGGACCTAGTTCTTATCTTAAAGGCTCTAGATAAGATTTTTAAGCCTTTTAACCTTATAATCTATCTTAAATAACTATTTTAATAGGTTTTTAATACTAGCCTTTAGCTTATTAATAAGGTAATTTTCTGCTAGTAGGTAAGGAAAGGTATAGTCTCTTTTATTTTATATAAAGCTAAGTATAGCTAATATAAACTGCTCCCTTAATAAATTATAATTATATAGGGTTACTTAGTAAAAGATCTTAGTAAAGTAGATAGATATATTATACTAGGTAACCTAAGTAAAAAAAGTAACTACTTTACAGAATAGGCTAGGTAATCTTTAGGGAAAGTTTTTATTAAAATATAGCCACTATAAGGATTAGATATATATATAAGATAACCTAGAAAATAGTAATAGGCTATAAGATTAATAACCTACTTATTTAGTATTTTATACTAGCTATTTGCTTTAGCTAACTAGTTACTTTAAGTTTAAGAACTAATTAAAAAAAAGAACTAAATTACTATAAAGATTAGGCCTAGTAGCTATCCTTAATATCTATTTATATACTTAGATATTATACTTATAAAGCTAGCTAGTAGTAAGTACCTAGTCCTTTTTTAATACCTTAAAGGTATTAAATATAGCTTTAATATAAAGGCCTATACCTACTCTCTTATTAGTATATATAAATAAGTTAATTACCTTTTAAATAGATTTTATATTAGTAATTTAAAAGGAAATAATTTTATATCTTAATAGCTCTATCTCCTAATTTACTAAAGACTTCTTAATAGTAATAAAGCTACTAATAGTAATTATAAAGTTAAAAAAGAAACTAGGCTTATATTAGTCCTTAATTATAATATTATTTGCCTTCCTGTATAGTTAATATATTATTTTTAGTAGCTTTTTATCCTTAATAGATTATAATTTTATATTTAGTAGCTATAGGACTAGGTAGTTAATATAAGGAAGTAAAAGCTAGTAAAAGTTAATTATACTACCTATATAGAGATTAGTAGTATATATTAAAATACTAATAAAATTATAGTAATCTTACTGCTAGATTAGGTAGATAATTAGGTTTATAATAGTATTATAAGCTTCCTTAGAGAATAAGTAATAAGAAAGAACTATACTATTATCTTTTATCTTAGGTATAAACTGCAGTTTATTAAACGGAAAGAATAGAATAGGAAGTGCCTGCTTAAAGAAACGGATATAGATATACTAAAGGTCTTATAAAGAGTTATTATTTATATCCCTTATTTTAATATAATTAAAGAAATTCTTTTACTTTAATATTTACTACTTTACTTAAATTCTATTCTTATTATCCTATTTCTAATCTTAATTTATTAAATAGTAACTATCTTATAAGATATTAGTAATTATATTATAAGTTACTAAAGGATATTACTATAGTATTATCTTAATAAAAGGCTAAATATTCTTATTAATATTAGCTATAAAAAGTCTACTTAATAGTTTAGTAGTCTCTAAATTATCCTTACTATTAGGTGTATAGATATTACTATTATAAAAATAGTTATTATTCTTATCTAAGTTAATATTATTATCTTAGCAGGAAGATTAACTTTTATTAACAGAAAAGGAGCTTTACCTTTACTTAAGAGAATAAAAGCCTTACTTAAACTTAAATAAATTAAATAACTAGATAGAGTAAGAGTAAAAGCAGATATAAAACCTATTAAGATATTAGGCCTATAGGCTATAAGATTAAATATAACCTTAGCTAATTAGTATAGGTTAATTAATTTCTTTATTTTATCTTTATATTCTGCTTACTAAAGTCCTTTCTCCTAATAACTAGTTAGGGGAAAGGCTTAGAGAGCTAAACCTCTTAAGTTTTTTATATATTCTAAAGGCCTACTAATATACTTAAGTATCTAATCCCTAAAGCTACTTTCTACTTAGGATTTAACCTTACTAAGCTAAAGGCTTAAATATAGTATATATATTTTTTACAGAGCCCTTAAAGCAGTTATATAAGGCCATTTTATTAAGTACTTTTATAATAATATCTAGGTCTTAAACCTAAAAAGGGATAATACCTTCTTAAAGTTATATTATTTTCGTAAGAGTTAGGGTCTTATTAGTAGTAGTAATCTTTCTAATACTATATAGCGCTTTTAAAAAAAGACTTTCCCTTATACTATTATTATTACCCTTAATAGTATCCCTTACTATGTAATAAAGCTTCTTTAAAGTTTAAGGTAAAGGTATATAGGCCTGCATTACTTTTATAAGCTTAGTATTAAAAGTATATATAATAGGATAGCTTAGAGGCTATTAAAATAATAAGTTAATATTTACCTTACTACTAATATAATAGAATATAGTAAATAAAAAGGTATTGATAAAAAGATAATAATCTCTATACTATAGTAAGTAAATAAATAGCTTTAATATTAAATAATAAATAAAAATAGGGAAAAGGTAAGTAAAAGTCTTAGTTTACCTAAAGAACTATAGGCTATTAATCAGGGACAGTATAATTAGGGAAACTTACTTTATAAAGTAAAGGTAAAGTCTTTAAAGTTTATAAAAAGGATTATTATTATTCCCTCTATACTAAGTTTATCTAAAGATTCCTTTTACTTTAATAATTCCTATTACTACTCTATTTAATCCTTTACAGTCTAGTCCTAATCTTTATTAGTAATTAGGTCTTTATTACCTATAATATTAGTAACTATCTAAAGCATAACCTTAGCATTCTCTATATATTTTATATATATATAATATTTAAAGCAGTCCTTAATCTTTTCCTATTAGTTAGTAGTATTAAGAGGCAGTAGAATATTATTTAAGACACTTATTTTTATATTAAAGTCTAAATAGTATAATATTAATATCTTTTTATATTAGTAAGTAATATCTAAGCTATATAAAACAGATTTACTTACTTACCTATATATATATATTATATTAATAAAAAGTAAGTTAACTTTATAAAATAAAAACCAGGCTTAAGTTTTATAGTCTAAGTATTATACTAACCTATATTACTAATATAATTACTATAATAACTAGTTAAGTCTTACTAAAAGATGAATAAAAATAAAAAGGGTTTATTTACTTAAGTAGACTATAGTACTACTAATCTTAAGTTTTTATATTAAGATAGTATATAGATTGCTAGGAGGTAAGCTTATATTAATATATTAAAAGGTTTAGGTAGCAGTCTTTAGCTTCTATTTATCTACTTATTAAATTATTCCATATTGCATTACAGTAACCTGCAGTAGGATAATACTACGTTATTATAAACTAATAGAAGATACTTCTTGCCATTATTTATTCTATAATATAACTAATATTAGAATATAAACTATCTTAATTAGGCAAATATCTTAGTGCTAAAAAGAAGTTTAAGGTTTAACCTATATAATCTTACCCTAGATATTTAATATTAATATTTACAGTTATTTTTAGGTCTTTCTATAAGCCTAATAATTAAATATAATAATAGGTAAAGGTAGTAAGGCTCCTTATAAGGACTTTACCTAATCTTTAATCTTATAGTATATAAACAGGGCAGATAGGTCTAGTAGTTATTACTTATAGTTAATAAACATAATTAGCATAACTAGCCACGTTTCTTTAAAAATAGCTATCTAAAGGGTTATATTAGTTTTAAATACTATTATCTCTATTCCTAACTATTTAATAAACAGACTTCTTTAAAATAGCAAAAGCCTTATATACTATAAATTACTAAAAATATATAAAGTATATATAGTATTAAAATTATTAGCTATAAGTATATAACCTAGCTAGCTTTAAGTAACTATAGTAAGTAAGCTAATTATACTAACCTTATTTTTTTATTTTTTTCTAAGCTATAATTATTTCCTACTTACCCTTTGCCTTTAACCTTTTATAACTTAAAATATTTAACCTTTTCTTAAGACTAAATAAAACTACAGGTTCCTTTATATATTATAGTATTTACTGCTAATACTATAAAAAAGCTACTATAATAACTTCCTATAAAGTTATAAAACTTGCCTTTTATAACTATATTATAAAGCTTAAAGCAAAACTATAAGAAATAAAAGCCTACTATATAGCCCTTAAGATTAAAGTAAAAAATAATACTAAGAAGCTTACTAATATTATATCTATTATTAGGAATAGTATGCCTAGCAGTTATAGTACTAGTAATACTAATACTAGGTATTTTAAGTCCCTAGCCTTTATAACTAGGAAGTTTAAGCTTAATAATACTCTCTAGACTATACTATATAACCAGGCAGATCTTACTAAAACCCTTTAAAAGAAGAAAGAAAGACTTAGATAGTTAGTTTAGGTAAAGCCTACTTTAATAGCTAAATATATACTAATTTTAGTTAAGGCTACTTATCCTAATATCTCCTTTAGTAATAAATCCTCTTAATAATCTAAGTTACTGCTAAATATCCTAGTAAGAATACTAAAAAGGCTATAACTTCCTATAGTTTATATACTATTTACTATTATAAATTACCTATCTATTACCAGTTTAATAATAGCATAAAATAATAATCTCCTTAAAGAGTTTTATAATAGTAAAATTTAATATAATAAATAAGTACTATTAGCTTTAATAGTCTATATAGAAATTAAGGTTTATATTAAATAATTAAATAATTCTATAACTAAGTAATTAAGTAAACAATAGACTATAAATAGCCTAGTAACCTATAGTAATATAATAACTAAAGATTAGGCTAAACTACTACTAAGACATAGCTTAAAAGTATACCTAACCTTATAAAATCAATATACCTTATAATATTAATATTTAAAACCTTAACTACCTTTTAGTATAATAAATAGTATAGGCTATAGTAAATCCATATCCTAGTTTATATAAAGCTTTACCCCTAGTAGTATACTTACTTAATTATATTAAATATCTAGAAAAAGATATTACTAGCCTTAGATAAAAAGTTACTTCTTTTAAAAATATTAAAAAAGAAATTACTAACCTTAAAGTAAAAGTAATATCCCTTAAAGAGGCTAACCCTTAAAATAAAATAATACCTATATTTCTATAAATATTTTTAAATTATAGAATTAGTCTAGATTTAAAATTATACCTAGACTAGGATATTACTAGGATTTAACCTAGTAAATATAAAGAAAAGTATATAGTATATATATCCTACTTTACTTAAGGAGTATAGGTAATTTAATAAGTTATAGAAATAGTAATATTAGGGATAGATAGCTTATAATAATGCCTTATTTATATATAGTATATTATATATAAAAAGAAATATATTTTTAAAGTATAATTTAAATATAATATAAGTTTAATATATATTATTTATATATTCTAATTAAGTAAACTATTATATAATAACTACTTAGGTAACCAAGTACCTTTACTTTATAGCCTAAGTGCTTTTACTAAGTAAATTTAGTAATAAGTTAACTGCTTACTTCTTAAGTAACCTCCTTAGTATTAATATATACTTTTAATAAACTTATATATAAGACTAAATATAATACTTTATTTAATAAGTACTAATAAAATTAAAAGCAAAATACTAAATAAAAAAGATATTTACTAGTAACTTAATAAGTTTATTTTAGGCTTTAGCGCTAGTATAAATAGTAACTAACTAAATATATACTTTAGCTATATTAAAATTCTAGGCTTTTGCCTATAAGGACTAAATTTAATAAAGTTAATATACTAATCCTTATCCTTAAGGAAGTTAAAGAATATAGTTTTTATTATATTTAAGATAAAGAAAGCTATTAGGTTTAGCCTTATAGAGGGTAAAACTATATTAATAAAACTAAACTTTTCTAAGCTATTAACCTATATTAAAATAAATAAAGCAGGTATAAAATATAGTATAGTATAAAAGCTTCCTTAAGATAGTATATATATTATAATATTTAGTTAGATAAGGTTAAATACAACATTATACCCAATGCATTACACTTAGCTACTAATAAGTCTTACTTATTAGTATATAAGATTTATATATATAGTTAGGTATAATATATATAAAATTAAGATTATTAAATTTAAAGACTAAAGCTATAGATTTAACCTTAATATAGTAAAATATTATATAATATTATTATATTATATAACAGGTGCCTAGGGTATAAAGAAAAAGATTATTAACCTTAGTAATTCTCTAGCTAAAGTTTACTTAATTAATAAGTTTCTTAATATTCCTATTTTACCTAATTATTCCTATCCTATATTATAGGAACCTATATACTTATTACTATTTTTACTTACCCTTAGCTTAATATTAACCCTATTAAAAGGATAGCTTCTAGGTCTAACTTTATATTATATTAAATTTTACAAAGCTATTAGATAATCTTAGTCTATTTATTACTAAAAAGGATAAAAAGGCTAGTAAGATATTTTAAGGCTTAGGTAACTAAAGTTTATATATATTATATTAGACTACCTATTCCTTTTATTATATTTAGTTTTTAGGTATTAATAGGTTAAAAGGGTTTTAAAGTACTAATAAAACCTATAAAGTTATTAAAGTTTAAATTATTATTACTATTAATTACTATAGTTATACGCTAAGGTATATCTTTAAGTTTACTAATTTTATTATAAAGGCTATAAATAGTAAAGGATATAAAGGAATATTTATTATATACCTAGAAAGCTTCCTTTTTAGCCTTTTAAGTAGTTATTAGGGCAGTTTTAGTTTACTTTATATTAGTCTTAACTACCTTACTAATAATAGTAAGCTTTTTATTAAGGTTACTAATATCTTTATTAACCTTTTCCTTAATACTTTTAATCTTAAGGCTATATTAGGTAAAGCAGGTTATTACCTTACTAATAGAAGTAGTGTCTTTTACAGTAAGTTTATAGTACTTTATAATATTCTAGAGATTTATAATTTTAGTAATTATATTAGTAAAGGCTATATTTTTAATAGGTTTTACTATAATATACTAGTAAAATCTAAATACCTTATTAATACTATAAGGTATATAAAGTAGGTAAGTATAGCTAGCTTTAAATAGTAATCTAGTAATAGTACTATTTACTAAGCAGTAAAAGGCTAGTAAGTACTTTATATTTTACTAGTAAGATATTATTAATATAATAATTATAAGCTTTAGTTATGCCCCTATTAAGGTAGGCTTTATATATATTATATATAGTATTTTTTATAGTATAGGTAAGTAAGCTATTTAAGTTAGATATAGTATACTTCTTACCTAAAGCTACCTTATTATTATTATTATTATTAACCTTTATTATATTACTTATATTCTAGTTAGTACTAGTATTTAATTTCTTAATAGTAATATTACCTTAATAGGCTTTAATTTTAATAATAATATTATATAGTAACTTTATAATACTATTTTCCTTAAAGATAGTATATTTAGGTTTAGCTAAAATAGTAATACTAGTAATATAAAAGGTATAAAAAGTAGCTTTAATAAATATATCTTTTAATTACTTTTTTTTATTATTACTAGTTAAGTAAATATTTACCTAGTTTAGGTTATATATATTAATACTTTTAGTTTAAGTAGTAAGGTTTATAGTATAAAAGGCCTTTTAGTTATATATACCCTAGTTAACTATATTATATTTACTAGTTTAGATAATAATATTTTTATTAGTATTAGTAGTAAGGTTAATAAGTTTAGTATTAGCCAGCACTATAGTTATAGTAGTAGTAAGGTTAGTCTTAGCTACTAGGTTATTAAACTTAATAGGTATTAGTTTTAACTTAGAGATTAGGTTATCTTTATACTAGTATATATTAAAGTTAATAAAGTCCTAGTAAAGATATATAATTACCTTAATTAGTATATTACTATATAGGTAGCTAAGTATAGCTTTCTTAATAGTATTAATAATATTAAGTAATTTCTTAAATATAATAGTAATTATAGTAAGGTTTCTAGAGATTAGTATATATATAGCCTTAATTAAATTACTAACTATAAACTTAATTTTATTAAAATTAAACTTTATTACTTAGGATTTAGTAATCTAGCTAGAGGTAAAGCCTTTAAAATTAAGGTTCTAGCTATAGGTCTGGCCTTTTAATAAGTAACCTGCTTCTAGACTATTTTATAGCAGAAAGTAGTTAAATTTATAGCCTTTATATTATATTTAGCTAATATATTATAGAAGGTTAGTTTTTATAAAGAATTTATTATAAGTAGCTTTATAAGTAATAATAATGCCCTTTTGCTTTTAGTTATTAACTACTAAGATGCCCTGTCTATTTCTAACTATATATAAGAGCTTTTACTAAGCTTTAGTTTTAATAAAATTAGCAGTCTTTTTGCTACGTTTATGCAGGTTAGATACCTTATAGTATAACCTTGCTATAAAGTTTATATTATTAGTTATTACTATATTTAAGTGCTTTTTAATATTAATAAAGTCCTTAATAAATTCCTTATAGGAAATATATTTACTATTATTATTAATTCTAATAATATATTTAGCCTAAATATCTTTAAAATACTATTATATAATAAGTATATTATAGAATTTAAGGTAAATAGGGCTAATATCCTTATTATATTAAAACTAATAATTAATAGTAATCTTTAGGTATATAGCCTCTCTAGAGTTATAGTTATATATATACTTACTATCTTTAGATATATAACTAGGGAACTTAGTCTTATTATTATAGTTTTTTATTTCTTTATTAGTAATTTTATTAGCTACTATATTTACTTTAAGGAGTTAATTTACTTTATTAATCTTAGCCTAGTTAATATTACTAATAACTAAGTTAGTACTAGTATTATTATTACTAAAAAGAGTATTAAAGTCTATAAGAAAGGATAATTTTTATACTAGTAATACTATAGGTAGCTGCTATATAGGTAAGGATATTATATTAATTTCTAAACCTAACTAGTAACTAGTACTTAAAAAAGCGCTTAGTTAGGGAATTTAATAGGAAGGGTATATATACTTTTAGTATCTATATTAACTCTAGCTTATAGAAAGGTAAGCTTAATAGCTAGCTTATAGGATTTAGAATAATTATTAAAATAAAGTAAAATTAATAAATAAATTTACTATCTAGGCTATTAAAAGTATTATATAAACTATAGTATAAATTTTATAATATATCTATTTCTTAAAATAAAAGCTAAGAAAGTAGTATAAAATATAAAGAAAAGAAAATTCTAGTAATATAAATAGTTAGTAATTTATAAATAAAAGCTACTTTAAATTTAATAGTCCTTGCTAGTACTTACTAGTATAAGACTTTATATTAAGAAGCTTAGTTATATATAAAAAGTAAAAGGTTAATTTTATAGTATAAATAGATAAGAGTTTTTAGGAAATAGGCTAGTTAAGGCAGGATTAAAGTATATAGTATTACTAGGCTAAAAGGATATAAGGAAATATAAGAAGTATAAGGAAAGTATATAGTCTATATATATCTAGCCAGTCCCTATAAGGAATATACCTATCTTAGTATACTTATTATACGCTTAATATATACTTAAATAGCTATAGTATTAGGAGTTTCTTTTTATTAAACTTTATTAGCTAGTTAATAGGATATTTTACTAAGTACTTATATATAAGGTCTTTAGCTATATTTAGGTCCTTCTTAGGTATTTATTAGTTATCCTTAGCTATATAACCTTTCTATTTAACTAAATAGTATATGTAAGGGGTTAACTTTTACTAGTAAATTTACTATTATAGGATTTATTTAATTTTCTAATAATTTATAACCTTACTATTACCTAAGATAATAGGTCTAGGTTTAGGTACTTAGTAGCTAAAAGGATTATTTCCCTGCTTAGGCTTATATAGGTATATTATTAATACTATAAAGTAAACTCTCTAATACTTAGAGAAGTTAAGCTTAAATACTAAATTATTAATTTTATATATTACCTTATAAGATCTGGCTCTTATTAGTAACTACTTTTTCTTAGGTTTTCTAAGGAGGTAATACCTATTATATAACTAGAGATATATTATATTACTAATATTTATTTTAACTAAGTTATGCTTTTTATTATAGTAAATTTTATTAAGAGTAGCTATAATATTAATAAGAAATTAAGCTTCTTTAAAGTAAATTTACTAAAGAACTTCTAGTCTGTTTATAGTTATTATATTACTAACTTTATTAACCTTTACTATAAGGTTTAACGTAAATTATAGTTAAAATCTAAATACTATTTTATTTAGTAAATAGCTAATATTAATAGTATAGGTATTATTTAGGTAGTATTATAAGGCTAGTAAGATTAAGACTTACAGTAAATCTAGGTATATTATAGTATAATACCAGATCCTGATTATAACTATCTAGTTCTTCCTTTCTAAGGCACTATCTATTTACAGGTAGTAAGCTATAGCTATAAGGAATTTAACCTTAAGCAGTTTAAAAATCGCCTTTTATATATTTAAAGTAAACTTTAAATCTTTATTACTAATAATCTAGGTAGGAATACCCTAGTTTAATAAAAGTAATATATATAGTAAGACTATTACCTAATTCTTTGCTATATATATAGAATACCCTGTAAGTAAGGCTATTCTCTTAAAGAAAAGGTAACTTATAGAATATAAAGTATTTAACTTTTTATACCTAGGTAAAGCCTATATTATAAATACTAATAGCACTTCTAATATATTAGTAATAAAGTTAAGTTTAATTATATAAAAAGGTTATAAATATACTTAAATTAGTAGTAATTCCTTAGGCTTTAAATATCTAAAGGTTAAATTCTGCCTATATATTTTATAATATAATATGTACTTATAAACTAGTTTTAATATTTAGTAAAAGTAAATATATTTAAATTTAGCTATTATATAGTTAATACTAAAGTAATATTTATTATTATAAACTGCTTATAGTATAGCAAGGACTACTAAGTGCAGAATATATAACTGCCTTTTATTATAATAATTAATATAGTATAGAAGACTATTATTTATAAAATCTTATAGTTAGAATAGCACTTTCTTAGGCTATATACCTTACTTCTTACGTTAGTCTATCTTAAATAGTAGTAAGGTGCCTTACTACCGCTATATTTTATTAATAATTATTTAAAGTCTTAGGTTTTATTAATATTTATCTTAGATTGCCTTATTTAGTTTAGGGGCTATAGTAACCTCTATAGCAGACCTTTTAATATAATTAACTATATAATTAAGTTTATTAAAGTTACTAGCTACTGCCTTATTATAGTACTTTATATTAACTAAGTATTATAATAAAGTATTAAAGATAATATTAAATATACTAGGGATATAAAAGATTTATAAATTATACTATAATAGCTAATTAGTAGCTTTTATTAGCTTTAAGTTAGCTTTATTAAGGTCTATTATATTTAGAGATTTATATAATATAATACTGCTTATTATAGTATAATTAGTAATAATATTAACTAGGCTATTATTAAACTAGATTATTTACTGTAATTTCTATACTGCTTATATTACCCCTATAACCTTAGCTTTTATTAATATATACTATTATTTTACTAAGGAAGTTAGCCTAGAAAGGAATAGTATAGGCTAGATTTACTTTTTTATAATATCCTTTCCTAGGATTAATAACCTATTTTAGTTACCTTTTAATTAAAAAGCTATAGCTCTAAATCCTGCTTTATATACATTAACTTTTATAAATAGGGGTCTATATAAGTTATAGTAGTATATTAGTATAGATTTAGTAAGTAATTCCTGTAATTAATAAAAAGATTCTGCCTTTTCTTTACTAGATTTAAAGGTTTTTTTCTTAGCTTTTATTTACTACACTGCTTTTAATAGTCCTGTTTAAAGTTTATTATTTTTATATACCTTATAGAGTAATATAACCTTATAACTTTATAGAAGCTTAATCTGTATATTAAACTATAGGATAGTAGCCTTAATATATTTAGCTATTTCTATATAGTATTTAAGTATTATAAGGTCCTTTAGATAGGTTATCTTTAAAAAGGCTTAGATTTAGTCCTTAGTCTTATAAATTCCCTTACTATTAATAATATATCCTAGAAGCTATATATATAGGTATATAATAAATAATTTTAATATTATAATTTTTATTTTATTAATATTAAGTATATTTAGGATAATCTTAAAATAATACAGGTAGTCTTTAAATATATTAGAAAATACTATAATATTATTAATATAGACTTAGATAAAATTACTATAATCTTAAAAGAGTTAGTTTATATATTACTAGGTAAAGGAAAGAGTATTTTTAAATCCTATAAGGGCTATATTTAATACCTTTAGCCCTTATAGAAAGATAATTACTATTTTATTCCTATATAGGCTATATATAGGCAGTTAATAAAAAAAGCTAGTACTATTAAAAAGGGAAAAATACTTCTTTTCCTATATCTTTTTCTTTATCTTTTTTTAATTAAATAATAAATAGGTATTAAGTATTATAAGACTATTAAGTAATTAAAAGTCTATTATAACTTGCCCTTTCTATTTCTTACCTTAACCTTACTATATTATAAATACTAGGTATATAATTAGTATTAGCTAGTCTATAAGGTATATCTTACTAACTACTATTAGCTTATTATAAACTTTATTAAGGATTTTATAGTCCTTAATCCCTAAAGGGTAAGCTTAGACTATCTTTTTTTAGTTTTACTAGCTATTTACTAGGTTAATTCTTATCTTAGATTCCTTAGGTATTAGGACTATACCTTTATCTTTATATATATTATACTAGTTACTAAGCTTAATAAACTTTATAGTAAGCTTAGGGTTAATACTTATAATACTTATACTATATTTATTAAGTATAGTAAAGATAGATTTTAGTTTAAAGATATTATAATCTAGTATTTTTGTATTAATTTTAGTAAAATTAAGGTTTATATTTAATTTTATACTTATCCCTTTATACTTAGCTCCCTTTTTAGTAAAAATAGCTAAGAATGCTTTAGTAAAGTCCTTTAGTAAGATATAATTATTATTACTAAATCGGAATAGTAGCTTACTTTTTAGTATTATATTAGTAAAATATACTCTTTTCTTATTACTATTATAGTTTTATATTTAACCTAGGCATTAGTATCTTTAGATCTTTAAAAAGGCCTAACTTTTATTATATATAATAATAAATTTAAGTATATTCCTATTATATATTATATTTATATAGCCTATAAAGGAAATATAAAAATAAAATACTTTAAAATTACTATTTAATAAGTAAGTTCTAGGTAAGTTTTTTTATTTAGCTTTAACCTAAGCAGTTTATCCTAGCTATATAATAATCTAATAGACTACTTAAACTATTCTTTAAAGAGAAGCTTATTTTATTTTAAAAATAAATACTTAAGTTACTATACTTTATATAAAGTAGAATACTATATATAGGTTTATAAATTTAACTTTAATCCTATAGGTAAAATAGAATCTAGTACTAAGTAAGAGTTTAGGCCTAAGTCCTTTTATTATTATTATAGTAATTATAAAGTATATTAATATATTTATTTTTTATATCTACCTAGGTATATAAAAGTTAAAGGTTACTAACTTTATAATTATAAAGTTTAATTTAACTTTAGTAATATTAATAAAGATTAAATACTAGATAATTTTCTTTATATTTACTATAAGCTATTTCTTATTTACTAAATTAGTAAATATCCCTATATCTAGATAGGTATTACTTCTCTTTTTATTAGGTTTAAATATAATAGGGATATAAAGGTAGGTATTAATACGCTTTTTTAAAACTGTAATAAAGTTAAGGCATAGTCCTACCTTAATTACCTATCCTAGGGAAATTAGTATATATACTAGCTATATTTACATTATATATACTTCCTTACTAAAGATAGGCACGCTACTTATATTGCCTAGAAAGTTAGCCTTAGAGTAGTTAGCAGGATTATTATTATCCTTATCTATTATAGTAAAAAAGGCAAAATTAGCTTATTTTAAGGAGTCCTTAATTTCTATTACATAGTTAATAAGTATAAAGTTTAAGTACTCCTTACTAACTACTATATTATTTACTGCTTAATTAGGAAAAGGTACTTAATATTTACCTATATCTAGACTAATAGTACTATAAACCTAGGTATTATAAATATAGTTATTCTAGTACTAGAATAGCTATAGCCAGTCCTAACTTTATAGTAAGTTTTACCTACTAGGCTTTAGTTACTATTATCTGCTATTATCTTACTATTTATTATCTTTTAGTCTTTACTCCTTTATTAAATAGAGGTTTAGGTTACTAAAAGCATTCCTAGCTTTATAGTCCTGCTACTAACTACCTCTTTCTTATTAATAAAAGTTCCTATTTTACTAATACTAGTATTAAGTTATCTAGTTTATATTTTTATTTACTAGCCTATACTATTTACTATAAACTTCTATTATCTCTTTTAATAATTAGTATATATTTTAAAGGCAAGGCAGTAGCTAATTAAATTACTAGTTTAGGTAAGGAAAATTCGTATTATAGTAAATATAATTTATATCCTTTTCCTTACTTCTATAAGATAAGTATCTATTTATAGTAATAGTAGCGCTTCCTTACCTAGATTTAATAGGTTTTATAAAGTAAAATTAAAGGTATTACTATATTATACTATCTTTAGTATTATACTAGCTTTTAAGCACTTTCCTTTTTTTCTTAATTACTTATATATACTTTACCTTACTTTTAGTACTTACTAAAGCTAATATTAAAACTTATAGTTCTAGCCCTAAAGCTATATAAAGCCTTATTAAGAGCTATATATCTAATATATAACTAAAAGCTTTAGTATTATAAAACATTTATACTATAAACTCCCTAATAGTTATAGTTCCTTAAATCTCCTTATAGCTAAATCTAGCCTTCTTAAGCCACTTTTATATATTCTAGATAGTTATTTTAAATTTATCTTAAAGTACTTTAAGAAAGCTATCTTTAAAAGATATATATAAGGCTTTTTCCTTACTATTAAGCTATAAACTTTACTAGTATAGCGCTTCTTTATATAATAAATTTTATAGTTATAGTATTATATATACTTATTACTTAGGAGTTAGCCCTTACTAGTAGTCCTTTATAGCCTTAATTTAAAGTTTAATATCTTTAAAGATAATTTACTTACCCTTATAGTAAATATTACCCTTATCCTTAGTAAGGCCTTTATTAAGTAAAAATAGTCTAATTTCCTATACTTATAACTAATATTTATTAATCTTTCTAGGTAATATACTATAATAGCCTGCTAGGACCTGTAACTTAGGGTATAGAAGCTATAAAGGTTTACTTTTATACTTCTATTTTATATTTTAAATTATTAGGTTTAGCTAGCTAGGTACTAATACTTATTCTAGCTTAAGCTTTAGCTATAATAGCTAAAAAGTAATAGATAGTTATATTTAATGCCCTGGTTAAAATAGTATCTATATCTAGGCTAATTAGTAATCTAATAAGTAGATTAATCTAATTTTAGCCTAAAAGGGTTAGGTATTAGTAGGTTACTATCCCCTTAAGGCTACTAATAATTCTATTATATTATTCTTTAACCTTTATATATTATTTTTAATACAGGATACTATATTACTTAGTATATTAAACTTAGCCTTAAATACTATATCCTAGTCTTACTAAACCTGCTTAGGTAATTATATTATTACTAATATACCTAGGCTAGCTTTAAGGTAATTTTTAATATTATTACTATAAGTAGTAATAGTGCTTACAGGAAGTAGCAAGGCTTAGGCATTATATATAGTTTATAACTCTATCTAGGCTATATTTACTACTACTTTAGCAAGATTTAAGTTTATAAAATAGCTAAATAGCCTACTAGTAGTTACTTAGTTAGGCTTATTAGGCTTACTAGGGTATAGCTCTGTAGTTATTAAATTTTTTAGATAGTTTACTATACCCTTTTTTTTATTAAGTTCTATAAGTATAGCTTTATCCTTAGATAGCTTATAGTTAGTTCTATTTAGGTCTTTTAATAGCCTAATCTTCCTAGCTATTACTAGTATTTATTAAATTATACTTTAGAAAATAGTAAGATTCTTAGAATTTATAGCTAATATCTTATATAGCTAAAAGTCCTTATCTAAAGGTTAAGGGTTATAATATAGTTATTAATTCTAAAAGCTAAAAGAAAGCTATATAAGCTAAGTAAGTTTATTAAGGTAGTAATATAAATCTTATTTTAGTTTATTTTCTAGTTAGTATTATAGGTTTTTACGTAAAAATGTCCTAAAATACTATACTCCTTGCAAGGCTTTTTTTATAATTCCCTTACTTAGGAGTAGTCCTTCCTAAGGCATTATATAACCAGTTCTTAATCCTATTAATTTTAATATAAAATACTTTAATTACAGTATTTAGATATTCTAGTTTATTATTTAGGAAGGTTCTTAGCAAGCTTAACCCTAGGCCTCTATATTAGTATTATTTAACGGCCTAATTATTAAAAAAGGCTATAATTATAAAAAAGAATTAGTAATTACTATTACTTATTATAATATTTAGTTAGATAAGGTTAAATATAACATTATACCTAATATATTATACTTAGCTACTAATAAGTCTTACTTA
The DNA here is from genome assembly GCA_001513835.1 of Fusarium temperatum. Lineage (NCBI taxonomy): Eukaryota > Fungi > Ascomycota > Sordariomycetes > Hypocreales > Nectriaceae > Fusarium > Fusarium temperatum. Next base: position 854,377 of record LJGR01000013.1, on the reverse strand, counting down.
TTAATATATAAGATTTATATATACAGTTAGGTATAATATATATAAGGTTAAGATTATTAAATTCAGAGACTAAAGCTACGGATCTAACCTTAATATAGTAAGATATTACGTAACATCGTTATGTTATATAACAATATAGTAATATAGTATATTACCTTAAAATATTACTATTATATTTTAAATTAATATTAGTATCTCTATAAACTATATACTAGTATTAATTACTATTACCTAGTAAGCTTTAAATATCTTACTAAAAATAGGGTTATATATTAGGGTCTTAACCTTAGCTACTAATAATAACTATAACTTTCTCTTAAAGCTTTCCTTTAGACTTATTACTTATATAGACTTATCTATATAAGATCTATCTTTTATTATAGAATTTACTATAACTTAGATTTATAGTACTAAGGATATTATAATAACTTTTAAGGATATATCTAAAGACTTTTACTAAAGTCTAACTATTTTACTACTTATATTATTATTTTAAGAATATAACCTTACTAATAGGTATAGTAAGATAAATAAGTAAGTTAAAGTTTTACTTATAGAGTATAATAATAAGTATAAAAACCTTCTATACTTTACTACTTATCTAAAGGACTTCTATTCTATCTAGCTAACTATAAACCTAGTACTATCCCTTTTTCTAATTTAATTCTAGGGGTATTAAAAGATTTATATTTTCTTAGGCTTTTAATAGCTATTTATTATATAGAATAATATTACTAAGCAGCTTATAAAAAACTCTTAGTAAACTTTAAAGAAAAAGTAGTAAGCTTAGCTATAATAGGCTTAATAACTGCTAAATAGTAAGGTTTATATCTATCTTAAAGATAAAGATATAGGATTTAAGGAAAAGGCCTATAAACTATTTACTAGTCTAACCTACTAGTAATATTACTAAGTTAAGAACTTTTAAATTAAAGGATTTATTATAGCTATTATAAATCTTATATTATAAGGATTAGATAGTTAAAGGGTAATACTATACTTTATTTAAGACCCTATACCTATAAGCTATATATAATATTAACTAAAGACCTAAGAGATTATTACCTATACTACCCTTAATCTTTCTCAGGGCAAGGCCTTTATATTTATAATAGTCCTCCCTTTTATTAAGTATAACTATTAACTAGCATTTTTTATGACTTTAAAATTAAGGCTAATAGTATAAAAGGTTAAGATTTAGCTTATAGTAATTATCTTTAGTAAGATAAAGAACCTAGTTATACTAAAAACTAGTTAGCTTATAAACCCCTTTAGGAAAAAGGCTTAAAAGATTCTAGATTTATACTAGGATTACTCTAAGGGTATAAAACACTACAGAACATTTTAGTTACTTCTTAGCCTCTAGAAGGGATTTAAAGTAGCTACTAATAATAGAAATAATAATAAACCCCCCTAGGGAGAGCTTATAGTAAATTATATTAAGTCTATTTATATTATTAACTTAATTATATTAATTTCTAAGGCATTACTTAATATTAGTATAGAGTTAGCCTCTTCCCTAACCTTTAAGGATAAGACTAGACCCTTTATAGTAAAGATAAAATATATTCTAAAGACTTATCTAGTACAGGTATATATCTTCTAGCTTACAGAGAGGTATATAGCTTTAATAAATAGAGAGATAGGCCCTTAGCTACAGGTATTCTACAGGCTTATTATAAATAATAAGCTAGTTAAGGTACCTTATAATTTAATAAGTATTATAAGCTTACTATCTATTAAAAGACTTCTTAAGAATTCTAGTAGTAAGCTAGTACTAGATATTTTTTATAATATTATAAGAATTAGTAAAAGCGCTAACTGCCTAATAGATTAGATAATAGTTTTAAAGGACCTAGTAGCTAAGTAAATAGTAAATTACTACCTAGAACTTATTATATAAGTAGTACTTAGGTTAAGGATTTAATAATATTTAATAAATATAAATAAGGTAAATAAAAAGTAAATATAAGTAAGGTTAATAGTAAAGAGGATTAAAGTATTTAATAATAATAGTCTATAAAAATACTAAATAGTCTAGTATTATAATAAAATAATATAATTTATAAATACCTATAAAAGTATTATACTTATTGCATATATCTTTAAAGTATTTTATATTCCTAAGGATAAATTACCCTAGATTTAAAGATAGACTATTTAGATATAAGTACTTACTTCTTTTACTTTATATATATAATTATTAGTATAGTACTAGAGTTTAAAGTTAAAGGCTTAGGAAAGGAAAGGTTTTCTATTTAATCTTTAGTTTATAACTATTTTATTCCTTAAACTAAATCCTAATATCTATTTATTAGCTTTTTATATCTTTAGGTCTATTAATTATATAGTTAGAACTATATTAGGAATAACTAAGGGTACTATAATCTTATAATTAGCTTAACTTTCTATATAATATATAGTTTTAACTCTTACCTAAGGCATAGCTAAAGCTATTTAGGGATTACTACTTTTAGTTAATTATAGTAATAGTTTCTTTAATAGGAAGTAATATTATACTAAGGATAGATATATAGAGGGCTTTGGCTATTTACTTTTTTTTATTAAAAAAGCTACTTACCCCTAAGCTAGGCTTATACTTTAAGAGATAGGAATTGCAGGCAGCTAGATATAAGTCATCCTAATAAGGAATGCTTTAATCCTGCATTAGTATTAAGGTAATAATACTAGTAAATATTACTATATTATACCTTATTTTCTTAGCCTTAACTTAGGCCTTAATATAGGTATAATTTAGGCAGTATAATATATATACTAGGATAATAGTTAAAGTATTAAAAAGTGCCTAAGTAGCCTAAATAGCCTGGATAGCCTAATTAATATTCTTACCCTAAGGGTAGGCAGTTCTTGCCTTAAAAGCAGTAATAATTCTCTTATTTAAAGGCTATAATAAAGTTACTGTAATAAAGGTAATAGTACTAGTAGACCTTACTAAATTATATCTAAGCCTTTTAGCCTTAGCTAGGGCTATATAATCTAAGTAGTATAACTTATAGGCTAAGATAGGGTTAGAATAGTAAAAAGGAGCTTAAATAACCTAAGTTATATCCTCTTACTTAATAAACTTAAATAATAAAACTTTATTATTACTATTTTTAATATACTACTATCTATAGAGGTTTATTAGATCTTTAGTACTATTATAATATTATCCTTTCTCCTCCTTAACTATAACTAGTTAATTATTCTTTTTAGTTTAGTCTTACCTTTAAACCTTAGTAATACTATACCTCTTAGCTATAGTCTAAGTATACCTTCCTAAGTCTTAGTTCTTATAGGGTTTAATAGTACTATAACTAGAACCGGATTATATGCCCTTAGCTTTACAGGCTATATGCTATTTATAACTATTATAGTTATATTACTTTTTTTCCTGTTAGGTAAGAGCTATTATAAATTAATAAGTAAAAGTTTAAAAGAAAACTGTTTATTAGTATATTCTTTATAAGTTATTTTATAATATTAAGGCAGGCTTTGTAGCTTATAGATATACTAGTAAGTTAGTATTAAAGTTTTAACCTTACCCCTTTTTATTCTATAAGTTAGGCGCCTAGGCTATAATTCTCTAGTATAAAAAGCCTTAAAAAAGCTTAGGCTTGGATAAAACAGTCTTTCTAACTACATAGTAGTCCTTTTAGAATTATAATTATATATAATTGTTACAGAATTACTACTTTAAAGATAATTAAACTAAGACTATATATTTACTTTAGCCTATCCTATATACTAGGCTACCTATAAGTAAGCTACACTTTATAATTATCTATCTTATATTAAGGTTATTTTAGACTTATCCTTTATCTAGTATCCTTAAGTTTAGTAGCTATTAATTAGGGTAATCCCTTTTTTATATTTCTAGTTTCTATATATTAACTTACTTCCTAGGTATAAAGATAGTAATTAATATATAGTTAATATAAATTATATAGTCTATACTTATAACCAGGTTAACTAGCTTATAAGGGGTTTATATAATATTCTGCTAAAGCTTATTTGCCTTAAATACTAAGATATATTAGCTATAGTGTTTTATAAAAGTAGGATTAAGAAAGTAAAGGGTAAGGTATATAAATAAGATTCCTTTTATATTTATAATTACTAGTTAACTTAATATTAGTTATTAATAGAAGGTCTAAGAAATAAAAGGTTAGTTTTACTGCTTAAATTTAGATTTATTATCTGCTAAATATAAAAATATACTAGGAAAATAGGACTATATATTATACTAAATCTATTAAATAGTTTAGCCTATTTTTTCTAAGGTACAGGGGAATAAGATAAGCTAGCGTAAACAGGTATTAAGTTTTAATAACTATAACTTCTTTATTATAAATATATTTCTATAGCCTAACTGCTAGCATTATCTTAAAATCTATACAGTACTAATATATAAAGCCTATATATAAAAAAGTAAGATATAGTTAATACTAAAGCGGATAAAGGCTATCTTTTTATTTATATTGCCTGTAAAGATTTAGAATGTACTTGGATAAAGATAAGTCCGCTTTAACCCTTAGTAGTCACAATTTAAGAATACAGATATCGCTTTGCCTCTCCTTTAAAGCCTTAAAAGGAAATATAGCTATAAGTATTAAAAAACTCCCTAGTAGTAAAATACTCTAGAAAGAGATCTTACTTATAATAATAAGGGTCTTATATATAAAAAGTAAGGTAAGTAACCTAATTATTATAAAAAAGGATATATAAAAAGGTAAATAATCTTAGAAGTGTTAGTTACAGTTCTCTTTAGTGGTTTTTAGTGTAATTAATAGGGTTATAGCAGAGTTAGTAAATAAAAGACCTAAAAGTACAGCTATATACTAGAAGATACAATTACGGCTTAAACCCTGTATTACTTTCTTTATTTCCTAGCTAAGCAGCCCTGCTATATTCTTAGTAAAGTTATCTACTAAAGCCTACTAAAATCAGATTAGCTAAAACAGAGGCAGCCTCCTATATTTCTAAAAGCGCGGCAAAAGGTACATACCTTAAGGAGCAAATAACTAAAGTCCCCTAATAGTTACTAGAGTTTACTAATATTTACTATAAATAGTAAATCTTCCCTATAATCTCTTAAACTCTAGGAGCTAGCCTAATAAAAAGACTAAGAGCTAAATTAATCCTATCCTAAATAAGCTATAAATAGTAATTTTAAAATTCTATATAAAACTAAAAACTTCCTTAGGAATTAATTAACTTAGTATATTACTTATAGTAAGACTATTTTCTAAATATAAAAGCCTATTCCTTATTATTTCTATTATAATAACTATAACTATATAAACTATACTAGTAATATACTTTAAGCTCTAAAAGATAAGCCTAGATTAGTAAGCTATTTACTTAATAAAATAGAAAAAACTTAGGATAAGATATATAAAGAAATATAAAAGCGTAGCTAGGCTATTATAAAGCAGAGCGTTAATATAAAGAAAGAAATTAATACTTTTAAGGAAATCTTTAACCTAGATTCTTAAAGAAAAAGAGTAAAGGAGTTATAGAAAAAGTCTAACCTTTAGTAAGAAGGAATAAAGTAGCTAGAGAAGATTAAAGCTCTAAAATAGGTAAATATTAACTTATAGAAGAAGTCTAAAGCCTTAGAAAAGAAATATAAAGCCTTATAAAAGGTATCCCAGGCCTTAGAAAAGGAGTATATAGCCTTGCGTAAGGAATCCAAAGCCTTAGAAAAAGAAAAGCAGGAATTATAGCAAATCCTTGCCTAAAGTAACCTAATTAAGATACGCAAGAGAAATAACTATCTTAAAGAGCTTATTACGGTTTTATATATAACTACTTAACTTGCTTTTAAGGATAATTAAGAATATTAGATCTAGGTAGTATATCGCTAGCCTTAATAACTTAGTTAGATCCTTTACAGTAAATTAAAGTTCTCTTTAGTATTTTTACTCCCTTAGCTATTTATATTGCCTTAATATATATTAGGGTTTATACTAATTTATAATAGCTAAATTAAAACTCCTAAGTAAGCTTAATATTATTTTATAGCTAATAGTATATATTATATAGCCAGGGTATTTTTTATTCTTATAGAGTATATTATAAGATATTAAATATAACTTTAAGAAAAAAGTATAAAAGAATTAAGGTAATTAGTAGTCTTCCCAAATTAATAATTACTTTTCTTATACTACTTATAAGTATATACTATAAGTCTAAAACTAATAATACCTCTATTAACTTTCAAGGAGCTTAAAGTACCCCTAGCCTTATCTCTAATCCTAAGTAAGTTAATAAGACTAAACTTTAAACTTACTTTTTAGTATATAACTAAATAGTATCTTTACAGGCATATTAAGAGCTTCTTTTAGGTACTTTAAAATGCAAAGGATAAATAACTCTCTATTAAGATAACCCTAAAAAGCATTAAATATTAATATTAAAGTAAAGAAAAAAGGAGAAATTAGTTTAAAGTTTTTATATTATATAGTAAATTTAACTAATCCTTTCTATAACCTAAAAATAAGGTCTAAACTTTTCTAGCTATCTCTTAGGTAGTAACTAGTAAGATAAGTTTATACCCTATACTGGCTTAACTGCAGTCTTAAAATAACCTTCTACCTATTTAAAATATTTCTTATATACCTTATAATAATATAAATATAAAAGTAATAGTATTACTCCTAATTAAAGTCCTAGTAATCCCTTACTACTAGCTTTATAAGAGTAGTAATATCTAGCTAACTTAGAGGTAAAGTTAGATTATATAATCTTAATTTTAAGTATATTAGCAGGCCCTAGGCTTTAACTGCTAGAGTAACTAAGTTATTATTAAATTACTAGGTAGTAAGGTTAGCTTTATAATATAATTAAAAACGTAAGAGTTACTAGTATAGTTAATAACTTTAGTAATAATAGCAGGATAATTACTGCCTTAAAAGCTATTAGTATAATACTAAACTGTAAATAAGTTTTAACTTATAAGGACCCTAAGGGGAAATATAGATAATAATAAAAAAAGCACTTAACTTTTACATTATATATATTATAAACTATTATATATTACTACTATCTTTATAATATTATTATTATTCTTATTAGTAAATATTATAGTTATATTATATATAATAATTAAAAGGAAAAGGACTTATATAACTAATAAACTAGTAAGGTAGTTATAGTAAATAGTTAAAGAGAAAGGAGCTTTAAATACAGAGGATTAAAGGGTTAGAGGTAAGGGAGATTTAGCTAAGGTTAGTATTAGACTTTAATATAATTTCTTATGTTTTTAGTTTATAGCCCTAATAAAAGGTAAATGAATTACTGATGCCAGCTCCGGGGATACCTGCTAATATACCTAGTATTATTATTATTCTTGTTAGTAGTAGTAGTCGCTTTCTCCACTGCTCTTTAGCCTGATATCAATCTCCACAATCCTCTCTGCCGGGGACGTCACGCGACATCAGTCGATGGGACTAGCTGAGCCCAGAGCTGCACAACGACGGAAGAAGCGGCCAACTCCTGTATAGCGCGCAGGAGACCATCAGACAGTTGCGGTGGTTGAAGAGCAAAGCAATCCAGGCACCGAGGAAAGACACGCATTGGTAGATCTGGGAGCAAATCTACCGGCGAGGATGCTTCAGCCGCAGTCCTACAGCACCCATCTTTGCCGCTCGAGAGTCCGAGAGAAAATGGCAGACAGTCCAACGTTGAGCACCCGAGCTACCTTTGCTATCAATACATCCGCCGACTGTCGTCGAGCTTGATACCATCACCGGTCGATTTCAGATCTATGTGGGTTCTCAGTTAGCCTTTTGAGTGTGCTGCAGGTGCTAAAGACTTCTCGACTTTGACGTCAACGTCAGCATTATACTGATGGAAGCTTTAGCCTTGAGAGCTTGTGATTTAGTTTCTGAGGTTCTTCGCGTCCCCCGATGAAGAAGCGCTTGCCGGTGTCTATTGCCGCTCACTCGATGATTCGGCTATATTGCTCAGTATCGAACTGACGAATCGGTCGCTTGCAGCTTGGGTAACAAAGAACTTTACTCCCAAGCACAGCGTGTAGCGCAGGCTGAGGCTTAACGAGAAGCTGCTCGCCAAGCTGCACAAGAGCAGGTTAAAATCGCCGAGTTGAATTGACCAGAGGAGCTAAAGGACCTGCTTAAGCATAAGAAGCCAAGTAAGCGCCGTCAAGCAGCAGAAGACCTTTAGGGCTTTTAAACAAGACAGATAATAATTACTATCTACACTATACCTAATAATAATCCATATATTCCTAAAACTAACAGGGAAGTTATTTAGTAGTTCTAACCTGCAGCAGACTATTCTAGGGTTAAGGATTAACAGGGCAATCTTAATCTAGATACTTAGCTATTTATTATTAATAATATATTACTAACTTATATAATTAATAGTTAGAGTCTTTTAGCTACCTAGCTCTGGAGTAACTTTATCTAGTTCTCTTTCTTATTTACTAGGTCTACTAAAGCTTTATCTTAGGGAGCTAAAGTCTTAGTTAACTAAGCAAAGTATAATAATATATTAATAAAGACTCTACTAAGGGCAGCCAGGTAATGCTATATATAATTACTATAATATAGTGCAATCTCTTTATCTTATCTTGCGTTTATATAATTGCCCGTAACGATAAAAGACGCTTAGAATAATAAGAGGCTAACTAAGTCTACTAGCTGCCAGGTTTTAAGCTACTAGGCCATTTCTAACTTACTGGCTATATTTAATTTACAGTTAATTAAAGATCTAAGAAAGGGATACTATATTAATTATCCTACTACTTTATATTCCCTTAGAATTATTATAAACTTAATTTAAGGGGCAGGTACTTAGTTAACTATATTTAGTATTTACTTCTAGCTGCTATTACCAGGGCAGTAGTTATAACCCCTATCGTTACTTTTATATATTATAGATTAATAGTTCTTTATAAAAGAGGCTATAGCTTAGCTAAGGTCTAATTAAAGGAAAAGAGAAAGGATTTATCTTACTAGCCTTAATAAACTATTAGTAAGGATTAATAGATACTAAGATATACTATATAAACTACTAAATAAAATATTAAAGAAACTCTTATACTAGTTATTTATAAACCCTAGTTTTACTATTACTATAAGAATATACTAGCTTAAGTAATAGTTAGATACAGTAAATTAATAAGGGCTAAGTAATAACCCTATAGATAAAGAAAGTGCTAATTCTTAATACTTATTATAAAGACTAGCTACTACCTAAGGGTAATATCTTTAATTATTCTTTTATAGGAATAATTTACAGACCTTTATATTCTAAATAGGTATATTTATTAGGGCTCCAGGACCTTTTATACTGGATTAAATAGTGCCTAATGTTAGTTTTTACTACTGTAGTAAAAGGAGTTAGGGGCGTTCCGTGTTGGAGAGTAATGACAATGTTGTAAGCCGTATATGCTGTATTGCTAGTAGGCAGAGACCTACAACGCATTACAGCCCTGTAGCCACCGACACCCGCTCACCGCACTACTTACTCCCGCGATGATCGCCGGGTGCTCTGGCGGACTGGCGTAGGGAATAAATTTAGTAAGTATCCCCTATATCTAAATTGCTCCTACAGCAATAATTATTGCTCTCGCGATAACGGCCCTACTAGAGGTGGTTTTAGTAGGGCATCCCCTATATCTAGATTGCTCCTACAGTAAGAATTATTACTCTTACGATAAGGCCCCTACTAGAACTCATTTTAGCAATATACTTACTGTAATCTCTTAATATATTCTGCTTTTATTAAAGCTTATTTAGATTATTATAAAATCTTATTTTAATCTCTATATACTAGTTTTTCTAAATAAAGTTTTATTAGCTTTAAGCTATTAAACTCTCTAATATTACTAATATAGGATTTACTATTTAGTAACTAATTCTCTTTAATGCTAAGTTATAGCTTAGGTATAGGTTATCTCTATATAATCTGCCTTTACTGCAGTTTAAAACTTATAAGTCCTAGAGGCTTTACTTAGATATTTTACTTTAAATTAATTTTACTTAAAGCTACTGTAGTATTAGCATATAGGTACTTAAGACGTTAAAAATATAAGCTTACTTAGTCTTAAAATCTTTAATTAGGTAACCTTACTTTACCTTCTTACTGTAAAGTTATTTACTAAGTTTAGCTATATTTACGTAATATTATCTATAGACAGGGCTTAACTTAACTAAGGCTAATAGCTAGGAGGAAAAGATATAAGGGTAAGTAGTAACTATTATTATATTATAATCTTTCTATATTATAAAGTATTTAATTAATTTTATATTTACTATATTACTATACTTATAGCTATAATTATTACTAATATTATAAACTACTAGTAATTAGCTACTTTAATATCCTATTTCTTTATTTATAATATACTAATCTTAATAACTCTTACTAATATACTTAAAACTAAGAGAAGCTTATGCTACAGATTTCTCTTATTTATAGTAACTTAACTTAAGTTAATAAGTTAAGGACTAATAAAATAGTTATTTACTGTATTACTTAAAATTCTTTTCCTTTAGCATTTTTAAAACTACTTTATAATAAGATCCTATAGAATAAATATCTAGTAGTCTTTTATAAAAGTCTTCCCCTCTAACCTTAACTATATATAAACACTATATATAAAGCTAGACTATTATAGCTCTAAGAAAGCCTTTAAAGGAAGTAAATTAAGATAATTACGTAAATTAAGTATAGTATTTAACGAGATAAGAGTATACTAAATATAATCTTTCCCTTTATTATTAAGGGTAATATAACTCTTAGTAACTTAGTACTTATAGGCATATACTAGATAGCGTAGGAGTTAAGTTATCTAATGGTAGTCCAGATTACTAACCTTATCCCGGATCCGATAAGGAGGAAGATGGACATCGGGGTCTGTCATGCCATTCAAGATCGTTTCAAATGCCGTTGTCATCTGGCGAAATATAAAGGCTCCTTGGGCCCGGACGACAGTGTTTCCATCCCGGCCGGATACCAGAAATGTATCTGACACTTCCAGCGTCTCAAAGTCTTGGCAGGAGGCAGAAATGTATTTCCACAAACCCAGATGTTGCCACAGGTCTCCCCAAACTTTAGCGTAGTCAAAGACTCCCCAGCCGCGGATACGGAACGTTTCGTTATCAAGACTTTCCAGGGGCCAGTCCTTTGCGAGGACCATCAGTACAGCAACCTGGACCTTGAGTCGCCTAACTTCGGGATTTGACGACTTCAAAGCAATGAAATGGGCGATTCGATGATCGTACCGGACCAGATGCAGCACCGCTTTGAATACGGACTCTTGAACATCGCCTAGACAGAGTTTGGGAGTCACCGGATGAATGATGCCTACCATTCGAAGGCGTTCCTTCATCTCCGAGGCAACACCTGGTGACTTGACAAATGCCTCCAACACACGATCAACCTGAATGCCCCAGTGGGCCATGGCATAAACTCCAGCAATGAAACCACCAGCTTGGTCGTTGTCAATATGAAGTGGACGATATACAGCTGCTTCCTCAGATGCGTTGAAACCATCACTCCCATAAATGACACGGTTGTCTGGGTATATGTTTGGCTGGTAGCCCCACCATTGGATGTCGTTGAACTCGGTCTGTGTGAGCGCAGTCTCCGTGTAGACCACTTGTTTGATATCCTTATCGAATATGTGTCTCATACAATGCTTGCCGAGTACAATATGGGCGTGAGAGTAGCCTTCGAGAAAGGAGGTGATTGGATGCTCCGCGTCAACTTCAATGACGGTGCCAGGGTTATCTTGTAGTGACTGGTCTGATTGCAATGTGAGGCGCCATTTCATTATGGGACCTGTGTCGTTCATATGCTTGACTAACAGGGCATTGTGAGTCAAGGGTTGAGTGATGGTCGGAAAGATATCATTTCTGGTGAGGGGAGGGACAAAAAGTATGGCATGCGCGTCGTCGTCGGCTCTGGCTAGCACCCGGTTCGCAATGTTGTCATACATTGCAGCACCTTCAGAGTTGTCGACCGCATACTCAGGAACGGCGCTCACATAACGTGGGAGGGGTAACTCGTAGTGGACAACAGGGTAGCTGGAGCGGATGCTCACAAGTTCGGACAGTAGGTTGTTGCCGAAGAGGTTGGATGTCGTGAGAATTTGAATGCTTGCCGATTGTGTCTCTGAGATATCGCAAGCCCATTGAACGAGTCCGGTGAGCGCCAGAGCGCAATCCGCCGACATATAAGGGTCAATGGCGAAGACGACAAACACTTGCTTTGGCAGCATCAGATTTCTTTCCCAGTCGTTCACGTTCTCCACAGGTTTCCAGTTGCCAGGTCCCTCGCCAGCACGATTTTCCTCAAGAATGGACGAGAACCATGCATACTCTAGGGTTGTCTCGTGATACTTGGGGAGGACGGGAAGATCCAACGCTTCTGTACTGCAAATTCGCTGTTTGTGTCGAGGAAGGATGAAGATGATGGGACAATCGAATTGTCCTCGGATGGCGGGGAGAATGCTGCCAGTTGTCGTATCTTCCGCGTTGAGGCAGCTAGGGACAACCAAGTGTCCAAAACGGACATCTGCCAGCCATTTCGGTTCAGGCTCTTTCTTGAAGTCCTCCAAGATGTCAGGTAGAGTCTTGAGTGATGTATTAGGGTCAAGAGCCTCATGAACTTCATCCGAGTTGAGGCTGGGTTCGCTTCCGTAACCGCTCGACATGGCGCCGGATGATTTGAACTTTGAGAAAGAGTTGTTGTTTTCTTTTGCAGAGGATGAAACTTGTGCGGATAAAATGATGGATGGAGTGTGGGTGGATATCAGGCTGCGTGCCAGGTGCCAGCCTTCAGCCTGGAATATCAGAGTCTCCGGTAAAAGCTCAGCAAAACGGATCCTAAGCTTATACCAAGTTATCTGATCATTCTATTGTATATAATCACAGTTCTTGCTTTGCCCCTTAGCTAGCTTAATAATAGATATATATTATATTATATGTCTCCTGTGACTTTATTACTATGCCTTTATAATTACGCAGAGATTGGTTGTCTATACTTTGGCCGAAGACTTTGTTTGCATGATCTGAACTGGCGAAAAACTCAATCATGTACAGCATCCATCTAACTATACATGATGTCGTTATTGTTCTTGTTGCTAGACGTTATGATGAGGGCTGGGATGATGGGAGACTTGGTGATTGAAGAGGGAAAAGGTTTGAACAACGGGGGTGGGAGGAGGGGTACATTTGAGAGTGATTCTACTGTGTGAGACTACTTCAGTCCCTGACTATCAGCAATCATCATCTCCAGATTCCGAGGCGAAACGACACACAGCTCAGGATAAGTGAACCTACTGGAAAGTTCACGCCCTGCCTTCGCCGTCAATGTGTTGTGTCGACAGTCACATGTCTTGACTCGACCCGACCATAACATTATCCGCCGCTGTCATGCCTTCAAATCGTCTTCAAGCCTGAGCAATACTGTTGTAGTCCTCCTCTTTCGTAGCGATATCGCAAATCGCCAGTTTCAGCACACGGGAGACTGATGCCACGTCTGTCTAAATTCGGTGGAACACTGATTTTGCTGATAGGATACCGTCTTCAGGGGTATTCAGGCGCCCCCCTTATAAGGCAGTGGTTGAGCTCGGTGACTGTCATCAAGGAAAAACGGGCAACAGTCGTCAGAAAGTTGTCAATGTCTCCCATGAGCGGGACGTTCCAGTGGCTTCTATTGTGCTGGTATTTGAGTGAGATGGGGGCTGCTCATCATTCATATGGGCAGATGGTAGTGGTAGTGGGTGCGATGATGAAAGGGTTGAGAGGGCTTGGATGACGGGAGACCCAATGGACAATTGTGGTGATGATGGTTGAAGAAAAAAGGATGTAAGCTGCAAGGAGACAGGGTCGGTTTCGTTTGTGTGATGGAGGACGGGCGAATTGCCAACGCGGTCGATGACTCCAGTGACGGCAGTGGGATTATCCTGATCTTCAGAATTCCTTTAGTATACTATTTTCATAAAAAGCAAGTTTGAACTTACCCTGAGCAGAGAGCTGGATAACGATAGAAGAAGCGCCCAAATCCTTCACAGCGTGTATCGTAAGCTGGTAGATGCTGAAGCCATCCCCGGTGACGCCGAAGAAGTCCCCACTAGGAGTGGGATGACAGTCACATTGCTCTCGTTGTTAGCATGGTAGTACTGGTTGATCAGAATAGAGGGCTTAGAAGAGGATAAAACCAGCAGAGTAGTGGTGATGATAGTCGAAGGATATGTAAGTACCAAGGTGGGATCATGAAGTTACCTCGGTAGCGCCAATCTCCTCCATGATATGCACAACGTAGGCATCAGTCTCAGCACCAGATGTGACAGAAGCGATATCGTTCTATCCGGCAGACATGAGGCACGGCACGCCTGAACTCAATCTCCAGGTTCCACCTCGGTCGCCACTGTTTGGCCTCAACATTGGTCAGATGCGCAGAAGTCAGGCTCTATAGAGGAGGCTCGTAATGCTGATGTTCTCCATGCTTTGATCGTCTACACTCCAACTGTCGATCGGCATCTCGATGAGATCCGAACCATTGGTAACCCTAGATAACTGCAGGCAGCTTAATAAGACACCAATTCACATGGCTCGTCACGCATGTCGTAACATTGCCATTGCAGTCACCCGGTGAAGCTGCGAACCTCGATCGGGATTGCTTGGTGGACCCGGCTCATACTTGCCGACAGCAGATTTGGCTTCGTCTGAGATCCTCCTAGCCGCCATGGTGAGGGCAGGCACTGCTCGGTCCGACTCTGGAAATAGCTGAACTTGTTGTCTGTCGCTTTGTATCATTGGTCTGAGGTGGGGGTATCGAGGCGTCGAGGAATGCGGTCTTCACAAAAGGCTGTCTGGAGTAAGCGCTGCAGAACTCCCAATGAGTCAGTCTATCGACCAGGTTGCGGTCGCAGATGTCTGTGAGTATACTTTCGCGAGGGGCAGTGAACTAAACATATGTCTGTTAATCCAGAAAGCTCCCTTGAAGATGACCCGTATCGTGAGGGCAACCTTGAAGCGTAGCATACCAAATCATGTCGTGGTGAAAGGTACGGCGCCGCTGTCTTCTGTACCCGGGTCGCATGGGAAGTGAGTATTCGGTCTCATGGATTATACAGGCGCGGCCATGAATCCGAAGCGATGTGAGAAGCGCGATGATTCGATAAGGTTTTGAATGATGCCAAAACGGTTTTTTGGGTCCGATGGTGGTGTACCTGGCAAGGTGCGTGGCGAGTCCAACGCATAACCAAGGTGACCAAGGCGAATCGAGCGGGCGTCGGCTACAAGCAGTACTTGATTCCTTTGTGTCCCAATACCGGTGTGTTTTCGGTCTGAATGAGCGCCTGGATCATCTCATCTCTGTGAGTGCCAAGGTGACGTGGATCTTGAGGAGCGCCGTGATGTCTGTCGTCCAACACTTGCGCCTAGGGCCGCCAAGGGGGCGCATCGGAAGAGGGCAAGTAGAGAGTTGCCGCTATACTCGTTTTCAACGGGAATCCGAGTTCTCTAGTGAGTGAGAGTGTTGCTGCAGCCGATTCTTGGGTCGAAGAAATGGATTGGTCGCAAGTCAACGTCTGGAAACGGTCATTTGTCCTTGCGATGAGGCTGGCAGGCTTATCAAGGGCCTGCTTCTGAGCCACCGAGCCCTTGCTGTACGTGTAGCTCGCTCGGAATTTTGCAAGGTAGAGATGAACCGCTGGTGCGGAGGCCTGAGTGCATGACCAGAGATCGTCAAAGGTGTCGTAGTAACCCGTGCAGACAGTGATGTCTTTCAACCGGTGTTGACTGACGGATTTCAGAGGGGCAAAGTGGTAAGACCGAAAGAAGACAGCCGTTATGCGCTCACAAGCCGACATTGACTGGTCTTTCGTATGCTCATGAACGGGGTCGAAGTTGATGCGCATTGTCGGTGTCTTTCAGAGCATTCATGTCCTCTGACCAGCAGCTGTCGCTCGGAGTCCAAGAGAGGGCGTCAGTCTGTTGATCGGATCGGTGTGTTGGGACTCGCGCGGGAGCAGAACAAATGCCTGGAAGATAGTTAGAACGATCAGGTTGGGCCGACTGCTTCAATAAAGGTGAGGGCGGCGATGTAACTGATGAACGTACGGGAAACTGACATTAGAGTAGCGCTGGATACTACTCATCCAAACCACATTAATTGCGAAGGTGGAGGCCCGGCTGTCTCAAGAGATGCTGAGTACAAGTCGGACAGGACCATACCGGTTTCATTCGAGGCGACCACGAGGATCTCCGTAGTGTACCGCGTTGTAAACTGAAGTACCAACTCATTGAATACGTTTCTCTCGGGTGGCGTCGAACATCAATCAGATGTTGTCGGTCGCGATTTGGGCTGCCCGCTTCTGCTGAGTCACATTCGATGAGGTCCCGGTGTTCGTTGTACCGCCTGACCAATAGATCATAAGTTGTCTCATGCCCGAGGTGGAAGTGAAGGGCGGATGTGAGGTGATGGGATGATGTGCAGTTGGGCCAAACAAAACAACCCAAACACGAACGCGCAGCGAATGGTAGGGTTGGGCCAAGCAAATGTGGGTCCGAGACAGCTTGCAGCCTGTACGGAGTAGGTTCACTGATTCTGTTTTTGCTGTCTCTCTGGTTTGCTTTTTGGGGTAGCATGACTGCAACGACCGTCTCGGTTGTTCGCGTGACGCTGTGTTTGTTCTGGTATGGATTGATGGTTGAGTTTGAAAAGGCTGTTGTTGATCCCCCGGTGACGTGTTGGATTGTGCCTGCGAGCCTGTATTAGATGATGCCGTCATCGCGCTGGTCGGCCTTGACGACGTCTAAACCAGTTTTTTACATATAGCCGTGAAATAAGGCAATCTATTTCCCTCTTAGTCTCTACATGATTAATCATGGTGGTCTGACGAAATTCAAACGACTATGCAGCTCAAGAAAGTGATTTCCGAGTCGTAGTGTTCTCTTATACATCGTTGTTCGCTGTGAGGACTCACGCCAAGTCATCGATGTAGGCACCAGAAGTACAAAATTTATGTCAAAAGCTTCAGAAAACATCAATGAGCTTGATAATGCAATATAGGTTACGAACAGCGCCTCTATTTAACAAAGAACTGTCTTTTGGTTAATGATGTAGTGTTAGAACTTAGAACTTAAGAGGTGCGAGCTTGTCCTACCCTGTAGTCTCAGAATTGCGGAGACCTCCCACTACCCCAGATCCAAGATCAATGAACCTGTTTTGTTTACCCCACACGATTCACGCGTCCGTCATCACAAGGCGTGCACGCAACTCATTTTGCTATTCAACGTGTCAGCCTCTGAAATTCCCCTCCCCTCCCCTTCGAACGTCAAGCATCGCGTCTCATCATCCAGTTTTTCAAGACCTTGTTGCCATTGGTACGCAGACCTTCGTCGTGCATCGAACAATACTGACCTGAGTACTCCGTAGAACAACCTCAACGCGACAAGCAATCTCACAAAACAGCTGGCTAAACGAATTTCTACGTCGGCAATGCGCTTCGGGTTCCTGTTCCTTGCGAGTTGCAGCGGGAATGACTCATTCTGAACATGCACAGTGGCGTCCGACCTCAGATGAACATCGTCATCAGCGCACAAAACCCCCCAGAAGCTTCCGGTCTGACGCTCAATGAGTATTGTAAGGAAAACTCGATGCCTAGGCATGGCCGACACGATCAAACGAGAAGAGTGATATGTGGTTGGAGACAGATTGTTCCAGACTACACCTCATCTTCACGGTCAGGGCGAGAAGAGAGAGGAGGGCGAGATCGTTAGCGACGAAAAGATCGCCAAGCATCACAGCAGATCGCAGACTGTCTACCATATCGTATCCCACCTCCGCGTCAACGCCATTGCCGACTAAGGTATCGCGAAGTTGGCGAAGCTCTCGATTCGCAAGATCGAGCTCATTCTCAGGAAGGAGTGTCATTCCTCAAGCCATCGCCGAGATGTATACCGCGAACAGAGATTCTGAACTCCACTCCTTCATCGCAAGACAGTTAGTTCTCGGACGCCGAGAAACGAACCCGAACGGGTACCAAGGACATGCTTTGAGCATCATCGAATTATCTTTTCATGACGCCTCCCGAGTCTCATCAGTGTTATTTACAGCGATCAACCTCGGCCCCTCGCGGTGGGAATGTTGCTTCCTCAGACAATTGGCAACTGTACACAACTCGACGATTTTGAGAACCTTCCCCCTTACTCGATTATTGGTTCAGCTTGGTCCAACTACGCGAAGCGAAAACAGAGAGCCCGCCCGGTGGAACCGACATGTTCGACTTCAGCGACGGACAAGCGACTGAACCTTCTACAATGATCGGAGAAGGAAGTTCATTTCATTGGCGGGTAGGTTGACTGTCACCCTCGTTCAATGTAGAAGAGGCGTTACTGATTTCTCGCTGCAGTGACTTCAACAGCTCCTTCATAGACAAGAACACCAGCCCAATCTACCGTGCTTGGCATTCGCGATACAGCTATAGAGCCTACTCTTCCTGAGTCTTCAGCTACCCATGTCGAGTCTCGCGACCAGTCCTCAGGCGAGCCTCAACAACCGAGAGCGCTTTGAGCGAGGATACCACCGAAATATCCCAGATTGCTGTCGAATGCAAGTTGGTGAGCACACGAAGGCACAACAAACTGAAACCGTGGGTCTTGGTTCGAGGATTGGCAGCCTGGTCCCCACGACCCGACTCGCTACAAAGACATCGAGCTCTCATTTCAGGCAGTAGCACCATCTTCCCGTCCTTATCAGACACAGTTTCCACAGTCAGGCCCATTCAGCGAGAAGGCTTCCATTCAATGATCCACGAGGGACGTCGTTTCCACAGATACACCACGTACCATTGAGAGTCTCGAGTGAGTAGCACACCTTCGTGGACCTGCAAACACTGACGTATACTATAGTCTGGCCAATAACTCGAGTGGTATAGCCTCGAGCACCTGCCCAATCAATAATATCCGATCGAAATCGATGGCATCGTCCGCCGTGGGGAAATCGACAACTGCATTGCTGTCCGTGGGCCTGTCATCCGTGCATGATGGTCTCACTCTTCAGCGATAATGATGAACGACTACAGACACCCCGGCTGAGTGTCGATATCATCCGATACAGCTTTCCTGTTCTTGAGTTGTCACTCTGACCCGAACACATTCCCGAGTCTGATCAGCACAAAGTCTACATGGACAGTCGCCGCTTGACACCAGACTGTGTCAAGGGGCATTGAGCGACAGTCGCATCGACAAGATAGGCCAAGGGTCAAGTACAAGGATACCCATCTGATCCAGTGGTCACAAACTTTGACACGACATTGCTGACGAGTGGTCCAGCAGTAAACCTTATTTTGGGCTTACCGTTTGACGACATTACTGGATTGAGCCAGGAGGCTGTTCACTATTGGACAGACTTTTAAGCATAAAACGTTGTTCGTCAACTGGCAGGTGTATAAACTGAAGCGCCTTCCTCAGTCACGTCGTGTTCGGCCCCTCACTTAAACTGACAGCCGGTTATGAAGATGTGGTCCAAAAGAATATGGACTGGCACGCAGGGCCTTTGCTTGGTCAAAAGCTTACAGTGGCAGATCGTGTGATCAGCCTCGTTTGTAGCCCCCCCCGGAACATGAGCTTGATCATAGCGATGCGTCCTACCCGAAACAAATGCTCTTCTCCTTTCTTTGAACCCCTATCTTCCTCATTAGGAAGCATGCGCTTCGACATGAACAGCCCCGAACCGAAGATCGCACCTACGAGCGCAAACGACCATTGAGGAGGTATTCACCCTGCTTCGGCTTCTTCCCAGGGTCATGTTGGCAGAAACTCATACAGCAGCTTCGGAGAAATCTCTCAGCAGATCCAAGTACACTATTGCATTGTTACTGCGGCCCTTTTCCAGAAAGAGTTCGGATACTGAAGACCAGGATTCAAGAGTTCTCAGTCTCGTCAATTATCAGCGCCTAACTTCCCATACGGCAAATCAACACAGCCCATGTCGCTAGGACCGTAATAGGTGTCACTCTTCATCTCGAGAGATCTATTCCCCAATGAGACCCTGAAAAGTACGACAACTCTCCGCGGCGACAGTACGGTCGCCACTTCCAGTCGCAAGATGTCTTGCATACAAATCGTGAACGGAATCTGTCCACCGGCGAGTTCGGATCTTACCTTGCAAGCCGACGCAAACGAAGGATATCCTGGTCTATCACCGAGGCGAATTTCCATTCAATCTCAAGCGAAGCTTCCATCTTGCGCACTCTTGTCTAGTCTCCGCGAATGATCCGCCACCCGACGCAGCATGTTGTTCTTATCCTTCTCCAATGGGGTGTTCCAGTCAACCCATCCTCTTCAATGCAACAGCTCGACATCCACTATTGGATGAAAGTTTCCGTGCCTTATATCCAGTCAGGCCGCGACATCTCGCATTCGATGATCCGACTATTGGACGTGCAGTGCGTACCTCTGGTAGGACGAAGCCCTCAGTGAATCGCCACCATCGATTGAGCAGCGGTTGTTTGATGGTTCAAAACCTTGGACGATGGCCAAACATCACGAAGCGCATGGCCTGTTGCTATTATCGTCATGGTAAAGCGTACGAAGACGGCTTCATTGTCAATACAGCAATTTCGTTGGTGAGCGAACTAGCTGAGCTGCCCTGAAGACTGAGACTTGCAACGCCCGATACCAAAGCCGCCTCATCACGAATGCCTTCACTACGAACCTTGACCATAACGCCAATCGATTGCCCTGATCAAAGCCCTACCATCATTGAGGTAGCAACAACAGACACAAGGACCAGACCTCCCCTAAGAGGGCCCTTACCGACCCGAGAGCCTGCATCGGATCGCCAACGTCGAGCGAATGGGCCTGACCACGGATATGCCTCGACACCACAGAGCCAGCAACAGAGGATCCCAGCTTCCAGAGCTCCGAGTACTCCGTCATACATTCATCATAATCACCATCGAAACCACCATTATATGATCCCAAATGAAAATGATAGCAATAGAGGTGCCTCAAAGCCTCGCGACGCATCTGGAGTACTATGGACTACCGACAAGCTCATGCTGCACTGGCATCCCCCGAACGAGATTAATCGAACCTCACGATCGCCAATCAATCCACCCTACCGAGACTTTGCCAAGGGCTCCCACAACCGACTCACGAGCGCTTCTTCAGATGTCTTCTCTCTTTGAACTGCCTCGATCCTTAATACCAGGGTTTGACTCCGGCGCCGCCGTCAAGGGGCACTCCAGAGTGCTGTGTCAAGGAGGACTGACAGTGGACCAAACGGGTGACGAATGGCAGAATTGAACCAAGCCATATCCAATGTTGTGAAACTGATGAGTATCTCATGTACTGCGAAATCCTAAAGCTAACTTCATGAGAGTATCACAGACTTTTATTGTTTCACTGCCTGAGGTCAACACTGATCCATAAAGCCCAGTCCTACGATTTCGCCATTGTACGAGCTGATTCAATATCCCACTGCGAAGCTCGTTGGATAGGCGGCCGAATGCTGCGAATATTCTCAAATGAGCCGCTCCAAGATGGCCATCACCCGACGAGACGACGCTTTCAAGTTTTGGTCAGCTCTGGAATCGCACCTCAGCTTCGACGAGGACCCCAAATCCACCACGTTTATTCACAAGCAAGCGTAAACTTCCTTTCAGCACGTACAAAACTCAATCAGCGATCATTGACAAGCGAAGAGATTCAGAATCCAAGGCGGGCTACTGATCGGAACAGTACAATTGCAAAAGGATGAATGCTCAGACAGATTCTACTATTGAGGTGGATCATTTTCGGTCCACTACTGATCGAAGCACCTCGGCCATCAAAGTCTCTTGATGAAGCATCACGTCAATGTGACTGGAGCATAATTGGTATAATCACAGATGATCGCATCAAGCAAGATTCGTTGGTGTCAGTTCGCCATGCTTGTCATGTACAGGCATGGGAAGACTTGAGGGTATTGTTCAATGAATCCACGGCGCTCAGCGTTATTTCAATGCATGTGTGAGCCTCCTTTCCATCCTTGATCCACAAAATTAGCTGACATTTCGCCTCTTGACTCCAGATACATCTGCTCATGCACTACCCCTGCTTCCCGAACCAACAGGCGAATGGCTCACATGTATCTTGCGGACTGGAAGACCATAAAGCGCCTCATTTCGAACGTCGCACTGATCAAAGGCACTCGACCATCCCTAGCTTTCAACTCGATTTACCAGTCCAAGCAACGCAGGTCCGGTCCTCGGCGACAAGGAGGGACAATTCCCCTTCTCGACGAAACAATGGTCAAGAAGCGGCCAAAGACGGCGACATGCGGAAAACATGGCTGGAAGTCTCAACGGCTGCCATGCCAAACGAGGCCGTGCAGGGGAGAGGCCTGCTGCTGACTGAGCACGGGAGCCACGATACTATGGAAGAACAGACACTGAAGCAATTGATGATCAATCTCACGCCCCGTCGACCTCCGTTCCGTAACCTCCTGGGACACTATTCCGGCGCCGAAGTCCCTGTCGTGCACAACCATCTCCCGAAGGCTACAGTAAGCCCACTTGACGACTCCTTCATGCTGCTCAGCTCCACATGCGAGTCATTGTGTGTGACCCTTCACTTCCGCTACACATTGCTACGATCAGACGTGCCTTTCTTCGAGATGAGAACCACGAAGTCGGACTGCATGGACAAGGCACAACGCCTCAATGTGGCAATAACCAGAGCCAGACAAGCGGAAATTATTCTGATGCAACCTGCCACGGCTTTTCACTCACGCCAGGGCAAGCGGGTACCGATTACACATTAAAGGTCTGAGAGGATGAAGTTTCGAGTGATCACTATTTCGTGGAACCTCTTTCCGTATTGTGACCAGGAGGACGCCGAATACTGTCCCCTCAGTTACACTTGTCTTGTGACCTCCCGCCCGGCCAAGAGGTGCGTTGTGCCTCGCAGTCAGGACCATCGAGGAGAATTATGCGCTGAGCGACAACTACATCGATCAACCCCTTGTTTCTCGGACATAGCCTTCACGCCCCCCTGTTGGCGAGAACATATTCCCTGAGATTAAAGAAAGATACACGGAAACCTCGCAACCCGAAGCGAAGAGAATATCCAAATGGCGTATGAGGAGAGTTCGCATGGAAAGCTAATGCAGCTCGCTCATTCAGAACCAATGATCGTGTAAGTCAAACAGCATCGACGGAAGCCCTTTGGATTGGGCGATCTGATGGCTTACTTACATTGAATTACGGAAGTTTGGGAGAAAATGAATAAAGAATGGGGGCTCGCGGTCAGTGACCTGAGGCGGTCCAAGCGCGGCTTGATTTGCCAGTGAATGGGAATCCTTCTGAATGAATTAAGGAGCGATTTATGGGTAACTTCACTGGTTTTAGACAGTTCGATTCAGAATCATAGGCTGAGATGAATAGGAATTGTGAATGTTAAGTAATCACCTTTATTGTTTCTATCGGGAGGATTGTCAGTTGTAAATTTATTTAGTTGCCAGGAGATGACAAATACATCTTAGTTTAATTGTCAACTCGACAGCATGTATCAGGATCCAATGACCACCAGTCTTCATAAACCCATGTCAAGGTGAGTCCCTGAGGCTTGAACAACACCCCAAGACCACGAAGCAAGTCTCTCTTGACGCAATGAGCATTGAGGTTATAGGGGGTAACACACTGAAGGTACTGTACTGCGCTGTGGTTCAGCGTTTGGCCGCTCGCAATGGTTACACCGGTTATGCGGGTCCAAGGAGGGACACCTTGAGCGAAGGAGTCGCCAATGCATTCACTGTGTACAGGTCCCTGGTTCACTCCCTGCGAACCCACCTCCACTGTCTGATGCAGTCTTTGGGTAACACAGGCCCCACCCACTCAGCGTTATTTCAGCTCTTCTACCACCCAGGTAAAATTCCTTCCCACAACATCAAACCATCAACCTCCAAACGGAGCGGTAGGCGAATCTCACATTTTGTGGTTGAAGATAACTAATCCTTTCCAGCCACCAAGATGGATACGAGCGACATTCGCAGTTGCTATGACGTCAACGGCCGTGACCAGAAAACCGCCATCGCTATCCTTCGTGGACGACCTCCCAGCTCAAAGGACATCGCCGCCAGCCCTGGTTTCGCCTGTCTCATTGTTGTCTTGAGAGAAATCTATGGCCTCCTGCTTTCCTACCCCGGAGCGCTTCCTTTCCTCAATTGGGTGAAGTCGTCCGAGAAGGACAACCCCATTCTGCGTGTCGCATGGCACCCGTTTGGTGATATGCCGGACGAGGTCGAGCAAGCAACCGTGTCTATGAAGAAGTTGGCCACAGAGCTCGCTTCAAAGGGCTTCTCATCCGACGAGTCATTCTACACGCTCTGCGAATCATCACTGATGAAAAACACCTTTTGGTCTCACCCAGGCATGCGTGTTGTCCGTCCACCCACCCAAAGCAGCGTGGGAAACCAAGACATTGTTGGTAGCTATCTCCATGCCGACTTGCTTGAATTCCATCCTGCTCAAACACCGGGCCAAACTCTGCAGAGCTTTGCCGATGAGTTTTTCGAAGCGACCACCGCGAGACCTCCCATCATCCGCATCCTCTATCACTCTGATGAAAGTCAGCCTATTGATTTCAACGGCCTCCGAAGCTTTGTCCCCCTAGTCTCAAGTGATGATGCCGGCTTGTCTACTGCTGGCATAGAGAAGAAGTATGTAGTCCTGGCGGTTGTTCGCCTCAATGACAGCAACAACAAACACGACTACGTCCGTACTTATATGAACTATGGGCCCGAAATCATCGGCGAGTATGAGCCCCCATCTTTCATGGCTCATCGATGGTCTGTCCGGGATGCGCCCGCCAAGTACATGCTCATTTATGGGATTCACGAGCAACGGTCAAACGACCCAACCGATTCTGCTCGTTTTCCTGAAGTAGGCACTTATCCGATCTCTCAGGAAGACCTCTCCCTTTATCGCATAGTCGATCTCGACCTCAAACATGCGATGCTGGCACTGAAAGCATCCGAAGCTGAGTCGACAACGACTGACACCAAACTTTTTGGAGACTCTCACCAATCTAACCCAGACTACAAGGATCCCCGGATCAGATTTGATGGGCTCTACCGGCCAAAGCTTGCTTGGTACGTTAAGGAGAACTCTCCTGGATATGGGTCGGATCGCCCCTTCCAAGAGTAGCCAGCAACGGGACTCATGGAATTGAGGTCAGAGGAGAGCATGGCCTGGGTGAGGCACGGAGCTTATTTGTATTTGGACTAAGAGCCTAGCTTCATTAGCTACCAGAAATGGTGTTTTCCCTCCGCAGATCTTGTCGTCTAAACGTTATTAAGGTTCCCAAGGTGCAAGGCTTCTAATGGTTGTAAGAGAGACAGTACGCTTGGGTAACTTTGGCCTGTAACTCAGCGTCCTCACAATTTTATGAGGTAGGTCTTGATTCGCTCCAGTGAAGTCAGGAGGTCTGGGTATCTACTGTCCTGGAGACTCTCACAGACTCAAAAGTAATACCATAGACATACATGAAAATGCCTTCAGCTTCAGTAGGAAGTCACATAAATCCCTCCTGGTTCTTGTCGGTGTTCTCCAAATGGGAGCGTCACGTTACGCAAATCAGAGCGGGGTAGTCTGCGTACCCACTCAGGTCTAACGGCGCCATATTCATCATCTTCACCATGATCCATCCAGATTGAACAAGGCTTCCATCGCGATCTAAGCTCCGGTCTTCCCTTACCTCGAATTTATCGGTATTCATTTGCCGTGTATCCGGCAACGTTGGCCATTTCCTTCCGCCATCCCTACCCGTGCGCCAATGCCGACATTGTCGGAGTTATGGTTCACAGCAGGAGAAGACACTCAGGCAAGCCTTGAGTGTTCACTGCGCGAGGCCGACCTGGTCTTAGCTGACATATCTTACTCCCAGGAATGACCCTGCAGCCATGTTTTCACGATTTACTAGACGTATTCTATAATGAAACACGTCAGCGTTGCCCGATGCCTCTATCAGTTTCACGACAACTACAGGCCGACTTCCTATTTCACGAGAATAAACACGGGAGGCTGAATGATAAGATATTTCCATCTTGCAGAGCAAACGTCACAAAGGTGTAAAAGGACCTCGTCTACACACCAGTCTCACCGAATCGACAAATTGACGCACCTGGGACGCTCTCACAGGGGTACCCTCGGAGACCTTCCTACGCCGACACTCCCGACTTAGTTGTCCCGGCTCGAGGGCCACCTCAAATTCTGGATGGTTCATTACAGCTCCTGACACCATCAAAGTTGGGGGTCCCCGATATCGAGCATCACTTATCAATCATGCGTTGCTGGCTCTCCGATGAGACATGCACAGCTGGAAACCCTACGAAAGATTCACTGGGGAAATGTACACGAATAGCATGACCACATCCTTGACGCTCGCGTACTTGCCTGGCGGTAGTGAGGTTGAATGGCTACCATCCACCCCCGCCGATTACTACGGTATCGAGAAGTTGGCAAGGCTTTCGACTAGCAAGATCGAGGTTCCTCCCAAGCAGGTAGAATTCTGCATCATTCCTCAGATCATCGCCAAAAGACACTGACTGCATTACGACTGTACATAGGTATATCAAGGCCTGCGTCTTCTGCAAGACTGAAAGCTATTGCACTGATAATTGTAACTCCTTTAAGAAGCTGTCCCTGGTGGACAAGGTTAAGTTACTGGTAGCCAATCAGGCCGGCAAGCTAGCGCTGGCTTAATGGTGGACTCTCTTGTACGAGTTCCTCAAAGCAAAGGAGACTCGGGATTTCCCTTCACTAACCGGTTTACCCTGGACGGTCAAGTTTGAAGTAGAGGTGTTCAAAGGTAAGCATGGGAACCCAGCCAATGAGATGCAGAGGAAGTTTGATGCCACTCACGATACAAAGGTGTTGCCGGTGGACACAACCGTCCAGTCGCTCCCTGATGTCTGGAGCTACTACTGGTTTATTGAATGCAGCCCCTTTCTTCTTCGCGCTCATATTCTTCGATTTTGAAGGGCATGGTTGGGGGGATGTATGGAAGCGATTCGATGTACGGGCTGTGTTGAGGGATTTTGATGTAAAAATTGGAGGAATAGGTTACAATAGTTGGACAGCCACGAAGAATGAGAGAACATAGCTGGCCATACAACTTTTTATTCGTGATTCAAACCAACTGACTTGTATGGATTCAGCAATGGTCACTAATGGGCGTCCTGCTCCAGGTTGGAACTGTGCTCCAAGTTCTCTGCAAATACATCTTGCTCACATCCTGTTCACACCTTGATGTTCTCAGTAGAGCGTCCATTTGATTCAGAGACTACTTAGTGCTAAAGGTCATCTCCATGTAACCCTGCTCCACGCCAACTCCATCGCAAAGTCCCATCGACCACCAGTTTCCCCAACAATATATATCCATCGGCAACTGTTTGCATTCAAAGCGTGTGGTGCTTGTCTTTGCCATATGAGCGAGGTGCGGCGTCGGTATTGCGGTAGCATGGGTTGTTGATGGACGCCGGCGAAATGTCCAAGTGAGTCGGTTAGAAACGTGTCGGTATCGATCGTGGCAAGGGGAAGGCAATGTCGTAAGACTGCAATAGCTGGCAGAAAGATTGTCAATATCGGAACGTAAAACTGTGTTCTTGAACGTACTTGTCAAAGGATGGTCGTAGCAAGACATCAGACAAAGCTCATCCAAAAGGACTGCTATCTATTGTCTGAACTTGTTGACACCCATGGATTACTTGAGATTCTTGCACAACTCAGCGAGCCATTTCGACTTCTTGCCCTGAAGAATCTCTCGGGCACCGTGCGATGGGTCATTTCGCATCGATGCATTGCCGTCCCGACTGCCAAATCGCCGAACAGGCAAATGGAGTGTGCGGGACGATCTAATTGAGTCTCTTGGTAAGCCTGGGATGGTCCACCGAACTCGGTTACTTGGAGTTTGAGTCTCTGCATTGCCATCGGCAACACCAGAGACTTGGTTCGCCTGGGCGTCGGTTTGACTCTGAGTAGAATCGACCGTGGGGAGTGTAGGCTCAGGAGTCGCGTGTGTAGGGGGAGTTTGTTTCTGAGATGCATTCGGGGTTGCAGTCTCAGACTCGTGGACAGCCGTCTCTTCACTGGGCACAGGCTCAGGATCAGGGAGCGAGGTGGGGGGAATCGTGGACATTGTCTGCGACTGAGGGGTTTCAACTGGTGGCTGCTCTGCAGAGGCCTGTCTCTCGCTCATCGGTCGTGAACTCATTTTGTTTGTGGTAGTGCCGTTGGTGGTTCGCTGTTGAAGTTGATGAGCGTTGAGGAGGGGAGATGAGCAGTCAGTGTTGATGTGCGAAAGGTGGGGCAACGCAAATTGTCTGTGTTGCACAAGGAGGGCTTCGGTATCAGCAAGTTTGTGTCACACATGGTTTTCGGGTACTGATCTGTGGCAGAGGGTTGAGGCTGAATTGAACCGACTGCTGAGATTATCCCTTGGTAGATAGCCTGTCCACTCGGGCCCTAGCTAGGTAGCTTTCCTAATACACACACACCTTTTGCCCAGCATCCTCAACACCGACAATGTCGGAATTCAACGACAATGTCGGAAACTGATCTATAATCCACTCTGACTCCAGTCGCATTCTCATTGGATCCTTCTCACAGCCCACCATGTCCATGTTCCATGAACCGCTTTGCAAGTCATAGAGTCGCAGAATTTCGTTCCAGCATCGCCAATTATGGACAACGCGCTTCCTTCATTTACGTATGCGCCTCCTGAATATCTTGGTCCTCCGTATCAATGCTCATCTGTAAACATTCGGCCGATGTTCTGGACTTGAGTTCAACAAGGATCTCGTTGTAGGGGGCGGAGTCGTTCTCGGGTCCCAAGATGGCCATGATTTCGGAAACATGGACATATGTGCATGTGGTCGTGATGTTTTCTGTGAACAGCAAGATGAGTGCATGGGGCGGCACTCAGGGAACGAGAAGACTGCTCTCCATTTGCTTTTGCCTCTGCCTGGTGTTGATCGGCACTTACTGTATTGTGAGGCCAAAGGAAATGTTGAGTTCTTGAGATCCTTGCCCATCAAGGCATCGAACCACGAGAATCCATCATCGATCAAAACTCGAGGCTAGGTATCACGCGCGAGTGAGGTACGAGCATACAAATGGTCGCTGCCCTGTCGGCGGGCGTAGATCTTAAGCACCAACGGATCATCCGCACGAGGTTGGATGAGGATTCCATGGATCTCAGGAACCCACTAGTCCATCTTTTCTGTATTCGTCCTCACATCAGTGGCGGCCTTTTCCGTGTCACAGTCAAGGCCTTCCTAAGCCTGTATGAGGCGCGGGATGACGTCCAATGCCCCTCAACCCCCCTTGGGAACCACCCACCTCAGACGGGTATGAAGATGGTCAACCAAGCTGACAGTGTTTCCCCTACACGCACCAGCAAGCCACGTGGCGACTTTCAAACAGTTTGATTGTGCCCGAGTCCCCATCGCCATTTCTTCTCCATGATGCTCCATTGATGGTTTGAGACCGACTACCAGAGTACGGGGTGACCATCTTCGGCCAACAATCAGATGACGATATCAGGATCGATGAGCTTCTTTATCGTCATTGTTTGGAAGTCGTAGAGAACAAGATCGGGGAGGTCAAGCAAGTCTGGAAGGGACAATTTAAAAGGGCCAGCGAGTGGCTCATGGCACGGTTCGTCGATGACCCGGCACCAGACCTTCTCACGCAGGTCCCTGTCAGTGAGTGGACCTCCACCTACCTTTCTCCCGGATATAAATCCACATATCCTCTCAATTGGGGACAGGAATATTGGGATCAAAGCAAGGAGGAAACCAGGGGATCTTCTATTGTCAGCTGTAGAATCGAGACTTGCTGGCACGGGAGGTTGATCATGAGCTCAATATGGCATTACTATGCTGCTGTTTCTAATTTGTACGAGCCACTCTTCAGCATCCATCTCCCCCGTATTCTTCTATTCGGTTGTTCGCTTCTCAGGACAGTCCACGTGTGTCTCTGTATGGTGTTCCGTTACTGTGTGGACTGCAACCAGATTAGCAGCTGACGGAATGGTAGTCTCGGACGCCTTTTGGACAGCAGACGTCTGGGATAATACCTTTTTGTCTCACGGGATTCCGAGTACGATATGTCTCTGAGGCAATTGAAGCGTCACCCGAAACGTGGCATCGCCTCCTTGAATGATTCACCAACCACTGGGGCACCAGGAACCTTTTGCTCTTCGGGGTTGGAAGACTCTTGGGTATTTCCTTCACCATTGACGCCCGACTTGCGGCGAAGCCAATCTCTGTAGGTCGCAGAGACTTGGGCCGTCGAGTCGACTATTTCGGGTATGGTCTCTGACCAAGGCCACTTAGTAGCCTCGGTCAAAACCTTCCCGCGTTTGACTTTATGATGTTAGTTCAAGTGACATATATAGAGGAGGATACTACTTACGAATGTTGAACCAGATAAGGGCATCAACCTCATACTCGAAGTACTCCTGGTTGACGGACAGGTATCCCCGAGTGTCCAGTAACTGGCAAAACATCTCAACGCATTTCTCGCGAGCCTTCGCGACCTTGGCACTGTCCCAGACACCAAGGTGCATGAAGAACGCATTCATATGAGCGCGCCGAGCATCAAGGTTGAGTGCATCAACCGCGGTGTGGTCGAAAGAACCAGAAGCCATCGTGTGTATGTTTGTGTGTATGTGTGTGTCTGGAATGTGTACTTGCTTCGGTGTATGATGAAGCAAAAGAAAATTGGGGTCTATAAATTCAGAGCAAAAGGCAATGCGGGGTTGCTGAGCCTTTGCCTCTCTCCTTGTTTGCAGAGTGTTTGCATCGAATTGCTTGCCGGCTGGCAGTGACTGGGGGTGGGTTGTCTTCACGGACCGGCGTGACTGCCTTCAGTGGGCTTCAGTGATTGTTAATGAATTTAGCGCCTGTTAGGAGATTTGAACACCTCGTATGTGCAGTTATCACAGTGTGGCGATATCGAGACACGTATCTCCTATCTCTGACCATCCAGAGGAGACGGCTTCCGACAATGAGGTGATTCCTGGCGATGAGTCTGGGCTTGAGAGTGACTGATTGGGCAATGGTGTCAGGGAACGATGAGTCGAGGTTGCGCGAAACTAGTCATGCAATAGCATGAGGCCCTGAGCTGCATCAATGAGAGAAATGATGATAGTAGACTAAATCCTGTGCCTACTATCATGTGCCTATGGTTCTCGTGAAGCCTATGGTGCGTGGGCCTGACGCCGAACGATTTGGCACATCAAGAGTTCAGATGCTCACGGCACGACTTGACAACCGCCCTAATATGGACCAAGAATAGCTGGACTCCCGTTTGAGTATATAGAAATACAATCATCGGCAAGCAGGTGATGAATTGGCTTTTCATGGCACCTTTGAGCATCGTGTAAGAAGGGGTCCGCCTGAGTTCGAGTGAGGTGTAGTGTGGGAAGAAGGAGGCCATTTCTGCGAAGCATTCAAGAACCTATATGCCTTCACTTGGCTCAATGATCAGTCAAAGCAGGCTTGTATGTGTTTATCGGTGTTCTTTACCTTTGTGTGCTGGGGGCTCAAGCCTCTTTTGACTACCGACAACATTATCCCAGTCAAAGCAGGAAGCGCAGGAGCCCGGCGATCGCGACCAAAATGTGTCGACACAACCTGATAGACGGGATCCACTACCAATCACTAAAGGCCACTGGAGGCCACTGAAACTCACTAAAGCCACTGAAGCCACTGAAGCCACTGAAGCCACTGAAGCCACTGAAGCCACTGAAGCCACTGAAGCCACTGAAGCCACTGAAGCCACTGAAGCCACTGAAGTCTGCCAAAGCACCCCAGGCAGCCTCACGTTCCCTTGTAACATTGGAATTGCCCAATGTGGTCCGGAGTTGTCTGAAATCACCTTCTCGTGGTAAGTTATTCATATAATCAAATAATTCTCAAAGCTCAAGTAAATGATTATTTACAAATGCATCTGCCCCTGTCTCTGTCAAATGGCGACTATTTCGAGGAGACCCTCGACAGGGGCCATAGCCAAATTGAGATACGCAATAACCCAGATGAAGCAGGATACAATATAAACTATTCGGGGTCCGCCCTGTCTGATCATTTGCTCTTCATTGACCTCTCACTTCATTGAAGATAGTTCTTGTAGATGGCGAACGCTCGTAGTGAATAAGACGTGGGGGCGATATGTGAGTTCGAACCTCCTTATGATTCAATGATATCGTTGATGGCCTCTTGAAGGGTCATGGTAGGGGCCGTTTGTAGTACAGAATCACCGGACCTTCTGTCGTCCTGACCTTGACATCTTGGTGGATCAATCCAGTGAAAGTGGCTGAAGAATTAGCTGTGATGTCGAGAGGTCAAGCTATGGCCAAGAGTCGCTGTTCATCGGGGCACAAGTTGAACACGCCTTGGTAGCCGTTTTAGCGCTCTTTAGCTGGCTCATCAGCGATGATTACAACTAGAGCTCTGTTGTCGTCCTAGCCAGGGAGGTTCAGGAGGGGCTGATCTGGCCAGCTCCCCAAGCGCTTGTAGGTGGAGGGGCAGGTAGGTACAGTGCCTGCGCTTGGCGGGTACTGGCCTCGGTTACCATACTTCTGACCCTCAAGGCCTTGCATTCGGCTGTCCTCAAGCCCAACCAAAGAAACACCACCCTTAGGAGCCGCAGTTTGCTGGAGTCGTGCCCGTTTTCGCTGGTAGGCATCCCGAGCACGCTGACTCTCCCAAAGAGGCTTGTTGTTTCCCTGGGAACAGGGGCATTGGGGTTAAGTGAGCTGGTGTATCGGTGCTGTGTGCTCGTGATAGTGTGTCAAGGTTAAGATTTCACAAGCTTTACCCCGTGTTGTGTTGAAGGATGTCTGCCAGATCATAGAGGAAAATATATTACCTTGAAAAGTACAGAGATTGCTCATCCTAGAGCCTAGAGATTGCTCATCCTAGAGCCTAGAGACTGCTCATCATAGAGCCTAGAGACTGCTCATCATAGAGCCTAGAGATTGCTCATCCTAGAGCCTAGAGATTGCTCATCCTAGAGCCTAGAGACTGCTCATCATAGAGCCTAGAGACTGCTCATCATAGAGCCTAGAGACTGCTCATCATAAAGCCTAGAGCGCGTAGGGTTGTCCGACTCCCACCTTTCTTCACTCTCCAGGCTAATCTTACCCAGGCCTTAACTTCTTTTGCCCATCATGTGTAGTAGTATCTCACGTCCATGATCCGGCGCCATGAAAGCATGACACTCCTGTCGCTGATCAAGACAATCAATGAAATTCGCCAAGCCTTGTAGCCCTTTTTTTCAGTGTCGCCCTTCTCCTCTTCCGTCTCCTAGGCCGTTCAAAGCACCTGTCAAACACTAAGCATGATGGGGACAAAATAAGAAGAAGGGGGAGCTGTACGTTCAAAGGAACTGACTTACCGGCTATTGCTGACACTTTGGACAGGAAACAACATCAAAGGTCATCGCAGTCAATGAGCGATGTGCGCACCCCAAAGTACATGGTCCTCTTTCTCTACACCGCAGACTACGGGTTCGCAGGATTAGCCGCAAATAGAATCGATGGCAATGCAATCAAGAGGCTAGCTGAGGCATCGCTGCCTCCTTTTCAGTGCCGTCACCTCAATTCCTCCTCCTCGCATCTGCTCCGACATCAAGCATGACAATGATGAGGGCAAACGAAAGGGAAACGAAAAGGGAACGGTACGGCATGTCTTTTGATGACAACAAAAGGCTCAAGAGGCTCACAGAGACGTCGCCGCTTCTCTTGGCCAGTGTCTTTCGTGCGCCTGCTCCGTCAGTCCCTACCACCCCCATTCCGATTCCTACTCGTGGTCCTGATCTTCCCCTCCATCCCTTCTCGTCAGCCACCTACTGCATCCCAAGAATCGATACGGATCTGGCCGGAACCGATAAAGACATGATTCCGCCGGAACTACAAAGTTTGTCTCATCCAGATTCCCTCCCAGCCTTCGACCGACGGCACGTATGGGAGTATCTGGTTCGGTGAACTGAACAGCATGGGCTCCCCGATTGCAATTCCCCCAGAAGTCACTTCACATTAGTTCTCAATACTGGTCAACCATCTTATAAGAGGGGAACTGCCTTTCACAACATCCTCGCATTTTACATTGACAACAGGGTCCGAAGATCACAATAAACCTCACTCATCCGTTCAACATCCATCCATATCATCCCAACGCTCAGTCCCATGTATTCCCCCCCCTCGTCTCGTTGTGGCAACCAAACCGGTTCTGTCCAAGACTACGCAGTGCCGTACTTCTTTTTTGGACGTTGTCGAAGGCGACGGGTAATGTAGTGTTGCTGAGCCTCCTTGCTCCATCTAATCCTCCTTGAGGGGGGCAAAGGCCAGACACGCCAACGATGTTGAATACGGACCTGAGCTCCATGAGGATACAGAACCTCGACTGATTCCATTCAATCGATTTCAAGACCACTGTGGATGAAATTCGAATTACTCTATCTCATATGCCTGGTATTCGACACACAACGGTGTGTCCTACTACTCCTTGGGGCTGGTCTACAATTGAGATCGTCGTGAACTTCGCTGATACTCGAAACAATTCAGGTTCTCGATCGAATCCAATCTCGCGAGCCAATCGAAAGCATGCCACTTGAGCATCGAAACTACGGGACTTGAGTTTGATCTGTTGGCAATTTGAGGATATTCACAATACGATTCACGACAAGACAAGATGTGATTAGTGGAGGCGGTCGCAATGTCGTCACATTGCTATCAGACACAAGTTCCACATCCATATTACGTTCCGAGAGTAGGATTTCATAAATCCAAGGCTCAGCGAACCTACATAGAGAATCACGTATGCATGAAACGCCTTTGGGGACCTGCAAATACTGATATTCGACGTCCCAGTATGATCGAGAACACCCAAGAGATGCTTGGTGGTATCTGATTACTGGAAGAATCCCCCATTTAAAGCAACATCAAGCTAAGACCGCGCATAGATGCGTTGTGCTAGAACTCACAACCTCAAAATTGCAAAGATGGCGACTGCTTGTGGAAGTTTCCTCGCGAGGAAATCGTATCACCGCCAGCCCCCACAAGTCCCGTCATCGGTAGTACGAACACTTGGGCCTGATCAGTGCACTGGGCCAGAGTCAACATGAACATCTTACCCCTGAGGCCAAACTATGTCAAAGAGAGCGATGGCTATACCTATGGGAATAGGGTGAACTAACGGACCAAGTACAAAGATATCCCATTCGGTTGCCACAAACTTCGACACAATGTGACCATGTCGATGGATCAACCTTGAGTTACATTGCCTAATTGAGACAGGATGCTGGTCACTATTGGACAGTGTTTTAAGCATAAAACCTTGTTTACCAACTGGCAAGTGTCCACGCTGAACCGCCTTCCTCGCTCGTGTCTTGACGGTCTTCAGAGAGGCTTAGACCCTTCAGATCATTGGCGGTTGAAAGACGGAGGCAAGACAAAATATCGCCATTGTCAATCTAGCTCTAGGTTGACATTCAGACGAGAGCGCTTCAACCCGCGTCGCCTTGAGTCGTACTGTCCGGATACACCATATAAGACTTATCAAAGATTTCAATACCACTCATTGTCACTCTACGAGTCTTTCCGTTCATGCGTTTCCTTTGTCGAGATTGATGGTTGAGGAGCATGAAGGCTAGCCCTGATTGCTTCATGGCGCAAAAAAAAAACGCGTAGAGATGTCTTTGGGAGCCCACGAAAAGGCGGCATTACTGCGCTGGTCGGTCATAGCGGCATCAACTAATTGTAATAAATGTCGCTGTGCGAGATCAAGACCTAAATCTCCCTGTGCTATATATAAGACGCCATGGTGCTCAAATGAAATTCAAACGACTGTGCTGTTCATTGAAATGCGTTCAATTTAATACTGTACTGTCAAGAATCGTAGCCAATGTACCAGTTTCGGGCAGCAGTGTCAATAAGTGAGCTAAACAATATTCAAGTCAAAAGTTTCTGAATAGATCGATAGGTCTAACAAGAGCATTTAAATAAGAATCATCGCGTCTGGTTAATGCATAAATGTCTTTCCGTTGATGAAACAATGCGAGAGGTGTGAGCTTCACGTACCCTGTAGCTTCCTAACCGTGGAGACTTCTCCACTACCCCAGATCGCCAGTGGTATGTTTTGCCCCACATGGTTTTCACGCGTCAGCCATCGTCAGGACAGGCGCGCTTATAACTGCCTTTGTTGTTCAAGACGTTTCTCTTCATATACGGACCCTGCATCAGACGCGAAAAACTCACGTATCACTGGTCATATGGCACGGCGAATACCAGGAAACCTCATCCAATGTGACCCCCCAGAAGCGAAAAACTCAACTCGCGACCGACAACATTCGATCGACGTCTGCCATCAGCCCACCACCCCAAAGAAATGTCTTCGATAAGCGGGGGGCTATTTCACTACGGAGATCCCCTGGTGACCTCAAGGGAAAAGTCGCCTGGCACTGTCATATAGGCTACTCCACCAACAACGAGCTTTGGATGAGATGTGTCCTATGTCACTCGTCTTCCAACACTCCGATGTCAGTTTCGCGCATTCTCATCCCTCACCTCTCTATTCCAACCTTTTCGAAGCATCATTCTAACTTACTTCCAGGTACACTTTCCCACGCAAGCCTCCAGCACACCGGCCGACGCATCGCTCAATGAAAACCAATCATCTCTTCTCTCTTGGTCCCGACCGACAGTTACATACGATTCCCCTCACTGGTATCTACCAAGCGCACTAAGTCTACTCCCATATCGTTGATCAGTGCACGAAAGCTCATTCACTACTCCCCTGAGTCAACATCGCGACCCAGCTTGCCCTTTCGGTCCGCAACACCTTGCCCGCTAGATTCATCGATCAACCCTGGGTTACTCATTACGGCTAAAATCACCGGTGACTGGTTCATCATGTTTGGCCCCGAACTCTTGCACAAAATCGAGGTAGCAGTAGGTTCATACGCTTCCATTCACCGCAGACAGCAAATTCGCTTTGAGCATGAGTACAGTCGATACTATGAGTGATTCTCGCCACTCAATCAGGAGTTCTCTTGGTGTAGTTACGAAAGGACGCAATCACGGCGCTGATCAATAGCCAGTCATATTAACAGTCACAAAGATTACACGAGCAAATAACTCATTCGGACAGAGACTAGAACATTGCAAGCACCAGGACATTCGACGCCAACTCGGTCATCTTGACTGAGCGCACATATCCCTCGCAAGCGCAGCCTTGTTCAGGCGCACCGCTAAGCAACAACGATTGTCCTTCCGTTTCGACCATCATCGCTCACGGCTTTCCCGAATCGTCGCCCTCACCCCGTCACTACTCTGTGAGTGCGTTGGCGGGATACATGAGACTCAATACTGGCTTGCCAGGTGGCCCTCATTCAAAAGACTATTGTGGCTCTATGCCTATCACCACGTGTTGGTAGGCAGAGGCCGATTGCATTGATTTGGCATGCTCCGCCTAGAGATTGCCTTCCTGCTCTCTTCACTCTCGAAGTAGTTTCCTGAACAGACATGCGGTTAGTGGACCACTACTCTTGACAACTGCCGAGATCAAAGACATCTGCGACCGCGACCTGATCGATAGACTGACCCATCGACAGGTACTGTACAACGCTTACTCCACAGAGCCTTACGTGACGACTGTATTCCTCACGCTTCAATATCCGCACCTCGAACCAACGATGTTGCCCTAGTCATCGCAATCTGCCGAGCGGACAAACTCCCGGTCTGGTCGACGTACCGGCCTCTCCATTTTGTAGCACGACAATGTGCGATTGAATCGCCTCATGGGGCTATCTGCCATCCCTGGAGCGGAATACTGCTCCAGACTGCCCGACATCCATCACAACCGTCGACATCTCACCTCAGGATACACCCCGTCATTGCCTCTACCACTCCCAAGCAAGCCCCCACCACTGCTTCGTTTGTACGCCACCGATCGAGGGTCCAGGGTCCCAACAGACAGAAAACACGAATACAAGGCCAAACTTTCGCAGATCGTCAAGATTCACTCCATATATCGGAGCTGCATCCTCTTCAACACTCACAAGGTTCAAGCAGAAAAGATGCATGTGATCAGCTACTATGGGGATGACTGCGGCTTATAAGGTTAAGCTTTGGGCTGCGAGCACATATGATGAATGACAACACGACATCTTGCATATGCTCAGGAATCGGTGCATTGGAGATAACAACTCGACTACCGACTGCTACTGGCCACAACCACCCAGCTATTTGGCAGCGATTTAGCCCCTCCGGGCAATAACAGCTTATAGCCTGCCGACAAACTCATGATTAAGATCACGCGATCCGGCCCTCCCTCGATACCAATCGCTGTTCTCCCTCTGGCTTAACGTCAAAAGTTCTTTTTCTCTTTGGGGCTATCTCGCGGGTTCCCAAACGCCATTCAATTGTCTGCCAATGGGCCAATCCGTTCATGGACTTCAACATTCGGGCTCACCGATACACTCAGGATCAGTGACAAGGTCAGTGGCGCTCCGGATTCGGTTAAATCATTATAGGTATCGTTGTTTTCAGGTTCGTGGCCCATGCCGGTGAAGTAGTCCTGTGAAAGCAGTCGTATAGTCATCAGGACCCTAGCTCATTCTCTTCAGGTCTTCTCTTCAGACTCTCATTTCATAATTGCAACATTAACGAATCCTCTCGACCGGTCAAAATATCGCCCCTTCAACCGGACATACCGCACTAGCACAACGACTCCTATCACGTCTTGAAGAAGCTCTAAACCTAACTTTGAGGTCCTTTTATACTTCAGATCGTCAGTGGTCCCGTCTCTCCGACCCCTGTTGCCAAAACTCTCTGTACTCCCGTTGCCTCCAGTGAAGCCGGTCGGCGATTGATAATCGCAATTTGGGCATCTGTTCAGAACACTGAATAGAAGATCCTCAGACAGCCGAGCGATCTAGCCTCAGGTCCGTCGAATGTTTTAGCCGTCTCGAGAGAAGTGTTGGAAGCGACATGACAAGTGATGTGCCATGGTCGTTCAAAAGACCCTCTCCGCATCAACGGCTCATCCTCGGCTCAAGCTCACCATTCGACGCCATCAGTGATCTCAGCTTCGCTCGACTTCATCCCATTTGCATCTCCTCATCACAACCCGACCTTTGATGAATATTTTACTTCCACCTCACGGCTGCCGTCCTTTTACCACTTTCAACATGGGATCCCACCTCCAAACATTCCGTATGAGATTTGCGTCACAGTAAGCTCGGAATCTAAGCATTAGCAACACACCGTCTAGCAGTACTAAAACTTGACGCAAGTGCCGAACGATCACTTTACTTCGGATCGAATCGATAGGGCCGTCTCGGGCCTTGGACGGTCGGATGCGCGTCGGGTGATATCAACCCGTTCCCTGATGCCCAGTCAAGGAGCTTTCGACCAAATCCGAAGGAAACACCACTGGCCACTGCTACGGCTGCGCCCTCTACAAAGTTGGAAGCGAAGTTTAGTACAGATTGTGACCACGAAAGCACAACTCTTTCCCAAGTTCAAACCCCCCCCCCCTTCAGTGTGCACGCCTTGGAGTAAACGAACAACGACAACTGCAATCTTGTGTTCACCCTTTTCTGTCTCAGAGAATCAGGGGAGCTCATCCTTGTGCATCGACCTCGCAAATGTCGGATCAATCAGTGACTTGGCCGTCTCACGATCTACTTCATTTGCGGTCCGCCTGGCCATCTCAAGATCAAGACTCCGGGTGGAATTCGAAATATTTCACTCGTCAATTGAGACTACTGGAAACTGAATTAAGTCGATACGCCTCATTGAATAGACTGCCGGCTTCACCACACAGAAACTGCTGTGAATCGACACGGTCAGAGACACCCCTCATCTGCCCCCACATTCTGGCGTGCAACGTCCTCTCAGAGCGATATTCTGATCAAGAGCCCTGTCAAGCATTCATTATTCATGACTTTGCCGACCCATCGCCCTTCTCACCGCCTCCTTCATGAACGAGCTGTAGAGGATTTCCTCAATTACTGTAGTCACTGTGCGTACGCGATTGCTAAGTATCACTTGGCCGGCTACCTATGCTAACACCCCCTCCCAGCGACATCAGCACCAGCAATGCTCATCCCATTCACTCCTCGCATCCACATAGACTGTTATTCAGACATGCAACAATTGCGTTACTATCCCCACCGCTGGTTCGATGTCACCGATCATGGCCAAGTTTGACGGCCTGCGATGACCTCCATGCAGGCGACTGGCATTGTGTCTGTGACTCTTGAGCTCTGCAGTCAGAACGAAAACACAATCAACCTCCAGGGTGACGATTCTGTTGCTGTACGCATGGCGATCAAGTATATGCCTCGTGACTCGTATGCGCTTCTGGAGGGGCGATCCTTCGCTACAATGCTCCCGATGCGAGTCTCTCCGACACCGACAGCAATGACGAGAAAGAGAAGAGGAGGAGTGAATAGCAATTGGTGCAACATGGTATCTGTGAGTTTTCTTGGCATTTGCCTGTTGCGAGGGCTAATGAGACTCAGGTTCAGTCAGTATCCCCATCAATCACTCGATTCACACAAGATTACGACTCCCAATGGCCCATGCATATCCCCGACCACACACAGTCAACAGATGGCGTTCATTCGCTTCGACATCATTCCCACCCTACTTCTCTATACGCCAGCCTCACGTATTTTGGTACCGTTCAGTGCCTAGCTTTGGAACGGAAGCACCTTTTGGTCCAGCGCTTCATTCCAAGCCCTCAATTCTTTCCCAGTGCATGGCGTCTAGCCGATATCGCGGCCAAGCTCGCTAGCTACGAATGAAAGACATACGGTCATCGACAACTTCGATACTCCAACATTTGTCGATGACTACGGCGATTCGAATTTCACAGACAGAGGGTATTGCCCACTTTGCATGACCCGCAGTGCTTTCAAGAATGCAGGCAAGCCTGTCTACAGTGCTTTGACGAGCAACCCACCAAGCCCGGATATTGAGCCTGGCATCATTCCACCGATGACTGCTGAGGAGGACCTTTCATGAAGGATTTGGGGGTCTCTATACGGCGGCCATTATCAGAGTCAGCCTCGGCTTACTATTTGAACATGACTCGCTGATGCAAGAGTTTGCTGTCAAACACGCCTCGAGCTATCAGATCAGCGTTGAGTCTTGACACTCACGAACGAGAGGCGCCAGAACCATCTATTCTGAAGGAACCATTCAGTGCTCCAAGAAGCATTCTGATTATTGCGATATTGCCGCCGACTAACCCGACCATATCCATCACCACCTGGCCTCAACACTGACAAACACACATCAATGGCATCGAGGCTGGGGGATCATCCAGCAACCAACGCAGCCAACCTCAGGCGATCATGTCCTGGTGACCTACTGGACATGTTTGCTGCCAAACGCATACCCCAATACTACACACATTCGGATCTAGTGGTGAGATCCCTGCTCCTACTGATCCATTATGAAATCATATCATCACGGATTCCATGCTAATCAATTCTAGAGCCAGCTTTACCGACTTTCATCCCGAAACTTCACCTTTGGTCCTCAAATGAAGATATGGCGAGGTCGGGTCACCATCCAAGGCCCGGCGCCTCCGAGACCTTGACTAGTCTGGGGGAATCAGCGATCGTCCGACATTTCCATACCTCACCCTGCTGAGGAGGCCGTAGGTGAAAGAAAACGGTATCCGATGGAAGAACAACGGGATAAACCAGAGCCACGATGCGCACCCCGAGCTTTACGTTCCCTCCGAGAGCCCCGAGGAAATGGCCAAGACTCCGTCTGTAACCAGAAATATTACGCTCCCATGTGGTAGCCAAAGAGTCCCACGAGATGCTCACTGGAAACGAGTAGCTGCGCACTGCGCAGCTTGCCCAAGTAGGTCACACAACCGCCGACTGTTCGGTTGCCAGCCCTCAGACGGTCACTGAGGTTGACAAACGAAGCTTGGAGGCGCACAGCAAGCCCATTTGAGCCTCATACCTCACAAATCTACCGTGATTTCCGAAGCTCAGTGATAGACCACTATTCACCGCGGCTACCAGTAGGTTGTGTTCAGGTAAGAGCGAATCTTTCACACAGTTTGGCGGGATTAGGTTTCAACTAACAAAATCCACAGGAGGGCTCTGACCACTGCAACAGGCCGCTGTCGCACCAAGATCTCACGACTTTGTTCCACTCATTCGCAATATCTTTTTCACTCTCAGTTGAGGGCCGCGGACCCGTCGAGAACCAAGCCTTGGATAAGTGAAGACCCACGCAAGCCCGTAGCTAGACTACACCGGCCCGAGACCTCACACCATCCTCAAAGTCGTCGGGACTACGTCGGCAAGCAGAGCGCGACGCAGGATTCCGTGGACACGCATGTTTTATATCCCCCATAAACCTTTAACATTTAACAGGTGCCGATAAGCAAGAGATTGGACATAGGATTTAAGTAAGGATTCCTAAGTTAAGTATAAAGGCAACGCTCTCCTACCCAGAAGTACCTATATAGGCCCTATAAATATAATATTAAAGCTAAGTTTATAATATTAAACTTAGTAAATTATTTATACTAATTAGTAAGTAAAAAAACCCTAAAAAAAGTAATTATTTAAGTATAAAATATTTAACTTTATATTTCTTTATATTAGTATTTAATAACCTTATATAAAAAAAGTTATTATATAATAAGTTAATTAATTAAAACTTAACTTAAATAAATAAATAATTAACTTAATTAATTAATACTTAAGTTAATTAATTAAAATACTTAAGTTTATTATGTATTTATTTAAGTTAAGTTTTAATTAATTAACTTAAGTATTTTAGTTTATTTAACTTAATTTATTATAATTTATATTTATAATAATACTATAAAACTTCTATAAGTAGCTATAATATATTTATAATTACTTATATAGTAATTATAATTTAAATTTTTACCTTATAGCTTAATAGCTTATATAACTATTATATAATTATAATAATATTTAACTTAAGTATTTAAATTAATTAACTTAAGTATTAAAAAGAATTTAACTTAAAATACTTAAGTTAAATAATTTATACCTAAGTTAATTAAATTAAAATACTTAAGTTAATTAAATTAAAATACTTAAGTTAATTAATTAATACTTAAGTTAAGTAATACTTTAATTAAGTTAATTAATTAACTAAATTAAGTAAAATACTTAAATTAAGTAATTAATAATTTAAGTTAAATAAATTAAAACTTAAGTTAAATAAATAAATAATTAATTAATACTTAAATTAATTAACTTAAGTATTTGAATTAATTAACTTAAGTATTTAAATTAATTAACTTAAGTATTTAAATTAATTAACTTAAGTATTAATTAATTAAGTTAATTAAGTTAATTAAATAATATAGTAAAGCACTTTGGAAAGTAATTTTTATTATAAAAATGAATGTGTTAAGCATAAAGGGATAAAGATAGCATAGTGCAATAGAGTATAAGCAGATGAGAATGCTGACAATGTCGGAATTGAGTTGATTTCGATTCTCCTTAGTATCTCTCAGCGTGATCGACGTTGGAAGGAAAATCAGATTGTTGGGCTATCGCGAAGTTAGTGTTTAAGAGCTCTAGAGGCACTGGTGCAGCGGGAGTACCAGTAGGCTCAGCATCACTCAATTGTGTGCTTTCTTGTTCCTCAATTGCCCGCGAATGGCAATACATTTGTTATGTGCTCAGAAGCTGCCACGGTACAATTGAGGGTGGGCCACTGCAAACTAGCAGCCTTATGCGAGACCGCACAGCTGCGATGAGATCTCCCTTGGGTGTGGAAGTAGTTCTGGTCCTGGAAGTCACATTGGCCGGTTGATGCCGCGAAAGCATGTTGGTTCGATGAACAGTCTTTTGGCCTTTTGGCCTGCGAGAAGGATCCGCCAAGTGTGTCGGGGTTCAGAGAGGGACGTGAAAAAGATAGCAGCTCCCCCTGCTTTGACGACTGTCTCGATGGGGCAGCTGGAGAGTGAGACGGCGCGATTGTGAAAGTGGTGATGCACTGCAACTGAGCTTCCGGGAGACGATCAAAGCCACTAACGAAGTTCCGGTGTGACCCAAGGTGCGATTGCTCGTATCTGCGTCGTCGGCAGACCAGGGGCTTCTAGAAGTTGAATATGTTAGGGGCATTGAGGCCAATTTTCCTTGTAATATATTATTAGTTTATAACTCTGCTTTTCTAAGGATTTATAATGCTAAACTCCTTATAGTTTTAACAGCTTTTTTACAGTGCTAAAACCTTAAAGTAACGCGCCCCACCCTTGTGCATTTATCAACCATAACATTCCACACTCTTTTTTCCCTCTCACAACACTCATCAATCTTGTCATTGCGCGACTACCATCACCACCACAACAACAACAAAAGATGAGCGACGCGCAACGCAACAAGAGACGCGCTTCGGGCCGTCATGAGGACGAGCCTGCTAAGAAGAAAGGTCGGCCTACAAAGGCAGTTCAGACTTCGCAGGCTCCCTCTATTGCCATGAACCGGGTGCAAGCCAGGAGATTGGTGGAAGAAAACAAGTCCCTGAAAGAACCTTCGGATGCATCCCGCGAGGAATTGCTCGCTTTCTACCGCGGCATTATCTCGTGGAATGTGGGATCTCAATGGGGACCTGAGGATGCGATCGATGAAGAATGGGACCAGTCTGTTCAAAAGGCAAAGTCCAAGGAGTTCAAGCCATCACAGCATGGCGCGCTGTTGACCATGTTTAAGGTTTGCCTGCGGCTCTACCATT
The DNA here is from genome assembly GCA_001513835.1 of Fusarium temperatum. Lineage (NCBI taxonomy): Eukaryota > Fungi > Ascomycota > Sordariomycetes > Hypocreales > Nectriaceae > Fusarium > Fusarium temperatum. Next base: position 809,582 of record LJGR01000013.1, on the reverse strand, counting down.
CAACACCAATCGACATCATCTCTCCTTACCATGGCCTTCGGTATCACCCAGCATCACCTAACGGTCAGGGAAATCCATGGGTCTACAACAAGACATTCTGCGACGAATTCACGGCCCTGATGGTGCATCCATTCTGGCAGTCAAATACAGATCTCTTGGGCACAGCCTTGCAATGGACAGTCATCTGTCGTATCCGCGATGACCGTCTATGGCATGTTAGGCTTGACAAGTATTGTCCAGCTCTCGACTTCGTCTACGAGGAAGTTCAGCGCTGCGAGGAGAACAATGTGGCATTGCCATGTTCGTATCATGAAATCCATGTATCAGAGAGGCAGCGTATCTTGGAGACCGAAGAATCACCTGGTGAATGGTCAGATCTTTTCTACCAAATTGGTGAGCTCGCCTCTGAGGAAACTGCTGCCAAGCCCGACGACGAGTGGTTGAGGCTGTTCGACCTTCCGGTCTTGCCAGTCACAATCCAGGACGTCAGACTCCTAACCAAGGCTTTAAACTCCACAGAAATCAGGCGCGAGTGGAACTACAGCGTCAAAGAGGCTATGGAAGGTTGGAACGCCGAGGTTTCTGGTCAGGACTTACCTTCAATGAGGAAACTCCCTATTGTTTTTGAAGCCGCTTGGAAGAGCGTATTTCAATATGTGAGAGTCACGAAGCGAGAGTACGAGAGGGAGACTCCATCCACGTCAAGTGGCAATGATGAGACTCGAAACCCCGACCCGTCCAGTGACGATGGTGAGACTCAGGTAGAGGCTTCCTCGTCACACGACGAGAGCAGTCGTCTAACTGTTGTCGAAGGTTCTAGGCGTCGTCAAATACGCCGTCGTCAACTTCTTGTCGATGACTCTAGTGACGACGAGTATGTTGGACTTCGGAGAACCATTGATCGTCTCCCGGTGATCCGTCATGGACGTGATGCCGACGATGCCGGGGAAGAGGGTACTTCTCCAGTGCTCCCTGAAGAACATGAGCCTTATCCTCTACATGGCGTAGAGAGTGAAGGCGATAACGGTGGCATGACCAACACTTTCGATGATGGTGTCGGGCCCGACTTCGGTGAGCTAGATCTACAGAATACCAACGAGTCGCCCGAGTTTCGTCCTCATGGACCTACTCTCGCCGAATCATTCCCTTCAGAACGTCACGCATCCCCCGTATATGCTTCCCTACGAGAGAAGAAGATGCTTTCGGAGCTCTCAGAGCTCAGGAAAGAGAATAAGGAGTTGCGGGACGGTCAGAAGCGTCTGCAAGACCTCTTTGCAAAGGGTATCAAGGAGCAGAATGATCTCATGCAGAAAGGCCAACAAGACCAGAGAGAGCTCATGCTCACTATGAAGCAGCAGCTGGATGATATGCGGTCTGAATTGACTCAGCTGCGTCAAGCCAGGGAAGCACCAGGTGACGTTGTACAGAGCCATCCGGAAAGGCCTAGCCTTCCTGAAGCCACTGTCATCGTCTCCAGAAGTCCTGAATTGGGAACAAACCAGTCGTCACCACCCCTCGACGGCGCTACATTGTCGGAAGAGGTGGCCGATGATCGACCCATGGAAGATGAAATTGCACCTGAGCAACCTGTACCTAAGCAAAAGACTCCCGAACCAGAGAGATTTGAGCGACCGGCTACAACTGCTCAGAAGCAAACTACAGAGCCTGATTCCAGCAACATCAACCCTGCAGGGGCAGATGAGGTTAGAACACAGGCAATCCCCAATCAGGCTTTCAAGCACAAGGTAACCCCGCATTAAATAATATGCCTTGACTTGCAACACCAAATTTCTTTTTCTTCACCACACAACGCAACGCAACGCAACGCAACAACAACGACTTTTTAACAATCTTTCACACAAATCAAAAAATATGGCCTCTTCAAGCACTCAGAAGAGCTTCGACCACTCCAGTATTGACTATGTCAAAATTGGACCTCGTCGCGCCCACATGAAGGCGTTCTTTCTTCACCTTGGCCTCTGGAATGAGGAGAAGGTGAAGATTTTTCGCGAATACGCCGAGGAGCAAGCTTGCGAGATGGTTCACTCCGCAAAGTTGAGCCAAATCAACCAAGTTTACTTTGAGCTCATGGTTGACCAGATCGTTTGGTTCAACCTTATCAAGGACGGCAACGCGCTTGGCCAGGGTCATGACTGGCCTTGGACAATCGAAGGTGTGGTTGACAGGACGGACGTGACCACCGACGGCGCGTCTGGCTTTTACAGAGATTGGAGACTGCGCAAGCTGGGATCCAATACTCCCACAACGGACAAGTCCACTCCCGGAGCTTCGTCTTCGCAGGGTACACTGGCGGCAGACACTGCCACAGGCTCCTCTGCAGCTTCAAAGGCCCCTGGAATTGCCCCCGTGCAGCAGGCACCACAGCCTATCTTCGGTGGGCAGGCACCACAGCCTATCTTCGGTGGGCAGGCACCACAGCCTATCTTCGGTAGGCAGGCACCACAGCCTATCTTCGGTAGGCAGGCACCACAGCCTATCTTCGGTGGGCAGGCACCACAGCCTATCTTCGGTGGGCAGGCACCACAGCCTATCTTCGGTAGGCAGGCACCACAGCCTATCTTCGGTAGGCAGGCACCACAGCCTATGTTTGGTGGGCAGGCAGCAAAGCCTCTGTTCGGACAGGAGGTACGACGCCCGCTTGCTGAACAACAGGGATACGGTATGAGCTCTTCAATCTGGGCCCCTAAGCCTCCCGCCAACCCCAAACCTCTAGCTGACAATTCAGCCGACATCTCCCGGGTTACTGCTGCAATTGCAGATATCAACCTCGGCGTTGCCGCTGCAGAGTCAGCGAAGAGGGAAATGGACAAGGAGAAGGTCACCGCTGAAGCCGCGGCATCAGGCGTCAAAGCAAAACGTCTAGGTGAGAAGATCAGGCGTGCGGAGGACATCTACCTCAAAGAAATGGATGATATACAGACACAGAAGTCTTTTATTGACCATCAAAAGTTTCTGGATGCCAAGGCTACGGCTGTGGAGAATGGATGTTCGCCAGATGACTGGCAAGACTTCGTTGAGGAGGGGGACGATGACAATGAGCTCGTCATCCCTCTGAATGCGAAAAGTCCAGTCAAGCATGACTTTGGCTTCAACAAAGACGTCAAATGTCAAGGGCTCATGGGACCCGTCCCTGATCACCTTGAGGATATTTGGGAGGAACTCTGCCTGGGCAAGTATCGTGGTGGACCGGTCGTTGGTCCTTTCGAAATTGCGATCCCAGAGTGGTGTGACTTCCACGACCTTGTCTATGGTGAAGACGGTGCTCTCTACGCCATGATCGAAGATCAGGCGCTCATTGATCGAGACATTGTCATCACTTGGTCAATGAAGGATGGCCGCCCGAGCAGTCTGGTTGTTGGTCCGAAGCCGACACTCAAATGTGTCTATGAGGACAAGCAGCTCTGGTTGCGCGTGCGGACAACTTGGCTGAAGGTTGCTGAATGGGTCGCTGGTGTCTATTATGGACGCCCCCATCGGCTGACGGATTTCCTGCGTTACCGCCAGGAACAAGAGTTGATGGAAGTCATCCCACTTCAACTTGATGAAGTCATGTCCCATCTATTCAAAAGATGGAATTTGATGTCAGAGGATCCAGAAGAGTCCGCTCTCGATGCGCAGAGCCAGAGAGAAGACCTGGATGTGTGGGCTCCCCAGGTTGAGGCCATTCTGTCTCAACCCTGGCGCTACGCTTCGCAGATGGCCCGGACCTGGGTGATGCGAGAGGGTGTAAACGTGGCACTCCGGCGGTTGGAAGTGGCCGAGTACATATGGGCTGCCTTTCATCCGGCGGATGCTTACAATTGGGGCCGCGATGTCTACGAGTGCATCTGCACCTATGACAACGAGATACGTCCTTCGTGGACATCTTGATAGATGAGCAGGGAGCCAATCTCTCAGCGCAGACAACACACGCGATTTATCGTCGCATGTTAGGTACCAGCCTTGAAGTAGGGTTATCTCTGACAGATGGCTTGCGGATGGGGTGACCTCGATCGTTAACGGTATGTTTGGGGGAGGGATTCGAGTCATTGAGCTTTTGGCGGAATGGGGGGACTGGGTACTTTGGCGGAATGAATAAAATCTTGGTTGGAGGTGCTGAACTGTTTCCCTATTACTACGTGACATTGATATGACAAGTGAAATATGATTAATGCCCCTTAAACATTGATAAAGAGTTGATTACCGAGATCCAAGCTGCCTCAAACAATTCATCGGTCCAATGGTGCATGGCCCGCTACGTGCGGCCCGCACTGTTCACACTGGCTGTCAATAACAAAGTCGCACAGTTGCCTCCACTACAAATATTTCACCACAAAACACAGATTTCGTACACATGTAAGAACGCCTCACTCTGAAAGGAATACGCTAACTCTCTCAAAGTTTCCAAGATGACTGACGACATCCGAGACCACTACGATATCCGCGGTCCCCAAGCCGACATTGTTGCCGCTATCCTCGAAGGTCGGCCTCCCCAGTTCTCCAACAGGGACGCAAGGCCGGGCTTTGATTGTTTGATTGTCGTTCTTCGGCGTATCTTCAGTCACATCATGCTCGGCCCCGTCCCCGCTATAGACTGGCTGGCAGCTTCAGAGAAAGAAAACCCCCTCCTGCGTTTTGCCTGGGGCTTGTTCAGTGACGGGAAGGCAGAGGTCGAGAGTGCCATCAAAGCTAGATACAAAGTCTTTGATGAGGTTCCTAGTAAGGGCCTCGACCACCAATATTCCTTTGAGGAACTCTGCAACTCGTCACTTATGAACAAGACCTTCTGGTCGCAGTCTGAATTCAGACTCATCGGCAACCTTGTGGACATTGACACGAGGGAGCTGGTTGAAGTTTCCCATGATGAGCTCGCCGACACAAGTCTGCTGAAGCTCAATCATGCGGAGTACCCTGGTCAACCTTTACATGAGGTTATCAATCAATCCTTTGGTGTTCTCACCAAGAACGAAAAGCAGCTCTTGTCACAGCCACACAATCCGCGGATCGTTCGGGTTATGTATACTCCCAGCCCTGACGATACCATCCGCTTTGCCCATGACAAGCTTCGAGGTCTTCAGGTTCCTATGATGGAATTTGATCCTAATGATCCCAGAAACGCTGTGATAAAGGGATGGATTGGATACTCTCTTCTGGCTGTTGTTCGCCTGAGGGATGGGCAGCACTCAACAGAGTTCGTCCGCACTTACGGAGATCGAGGGGAGAATCTCATCGGTGAGCGAGAACCACCATCAATTGTGAACAACACTTGGTCAATCAATGATCGGCATGGCAAGTACATGCTGTTCTATGGTGTTGTAACCGACGATCCGGAGCTCTCAATCGCGCGTTTCCCAGAAGTCTCTGCGCCGATGATGACTGAGAACGACGCCCAAATGATGAAGCGGATGGAAAGCTTCTTGGACAGCGTGATGCACGACGATAGTCATCAGCAGCTACAACTGACGCCCCCGACTTCATCTATTCCCAAGTTGCCGCTGACTGAAGAAAGGGAGGATGGCCAGACCCTGCCTTTCAGCGGTCAACGGCAACTTGAAACCTCTCATCCTGCCTCAGGTGACACCCATGATGGGGTAACCCAGGATACAAAGGTCGAGAAGCGTAAGCGCAAAAGACTAAACAAGAAGCGCCGCAGAGACGCACGTGAGAATGAGGTCGAGGACCGCCAACCACCTGGGCCACCGCGAGGACCAGATGCCAGCACCTCCGCCTAGATCCTACGCTCGGTGGCGTGCCGGGTCCCGACTAAATAGTACCTTTTGAGTCGCCGATGTTGGTATACTCAACTGGAGATCAAGGAAAGAAGGTGTTGAACGTTGTCCTACTTGACCATGAAATGGTTAAGTGTCGTCCTGGAGCCACTGATTACAAAGTCAGCATCCAGGGTCTCTGGATGCGAGTTTGAAGTCAGTGGCCACGGGAGATTTCACTCTTTCCGGACTGTCGATCTGTCTAAATAGTGAAGAATCGTGGTAAGTACCTCCCAGCTAGCATTCAAGTCTTGACTGACGTTTTTCCAGCAATTGAACATTCGACGATGATACATTTCAGCGATACTAAATTGAAGCGATACGAACAATGGACGGAACAGTGAGGATGGATGCATTGGGAATATGGATGGAATGGGTTCGAGGCAGGCGGAAAAGAGATGTGATGGAAGGAGGCCAATCGCTACAACAAGAGACCAAAAGACAGCGAAGCCCTGAATAAATCTGTGCTGTGGATACATGGACATCAATTACGTGAAGCTGAGACTATGAACCAGATCTCTCGACCCTGCGGGATGATTAAATTGAATACATATACATTTGAACAACTGAACGAGAAAACAAAATTGTATTGATCTCGAAACTACCTGACCTGTCTTCTATACTCAACTCGTACATCCAGCAAATCCTTCAATGTCACGTTCTGTCCGAAGCTAGAACGCCACTGGGCAACAGTCTTGGCTGGGATGAATGTCCAGTCCAGCAAGAGATGCCCGACGGATTTGTTGTCTACGAACATCTCGTGTGAGATGCCGAATTGGAATTCTCCCTGCTTTACAGGCCTTGAGTTCCGTTCATGTAATTGTGCCGCCATGATCATGTTCGAGTCTATCAAAGTGGACACAACTTTGTGAGAGATTCGGGGGGCATCCTTTGTTCCACGGTCTTCAGACACAATGAGACTATGTGCGTAAGCTCGGAGAAGATGGAGATTGATCTCATCTTGTGCCTCCGGACTTAGCTCACCAGTCTCATGAGTCACAGACTTTCTGGTATCGACATCGACTCCAAGATCAGCAAGAAGCGCCAGCATCTTACCAACTTCGACACCGAAGACTTCTGCCTTTCCTGGGTCGATCTGAGTCAGTGCGTACAGTCGGTCCTTTCTAGGATCGTAATCAGCACGCTGCTCGGTCATTTTCTGGTGACGCTTCAAGATGCCAAGGCTCAACCACATGACCCCGTTCCTGGCCATGGAGCTACCAAGACCATGGCACTCTTTCAGCAACTTGCTATATTGCGTACACTCATTGATAGCCTTCCCGGTAAAAGAAAGCATTTTATTCATCCCATGCTGTAACATAAGAGCCAGTTGCACTTTGACTCGACGAACATCAGGCCCTGCCTCAAGTGCCACGAGCAGGGCAAGGCGATGGTCATACGCAAAGGTAGGAAGCACTGCCCGAAAGACATCTGCCTCACGCCCTGATAGCTCAAAGCGATCTTGCTTCATCAGACGCTGAGCATGAAGTTTGAGAGTCATCTCATGAACTCTATGAGTCGGTCTGACAAAGCACGTAAGTGTTCTGTCAACGCTGATGCCCCAGGAGGCAATGTCAGCAAGTGAAGCGATAAAACCCCCGAGCTGGACACCCTCGACAAGACGATTTCGCGGGAATCCCAATCCAGCCAGAAGAGGAAGAGCTTTGACACCAGTATAGAGAAACTTCTCTGGTATCGATGGTTGATGAATCCACCATATCTGAAGGTTGCGGTCCTCTCGTGATGGTGGTTGTTTGAGGGAGACTACCTGACGACTGGCGTCATGCCAGTCCCTCCCAGCAATTGGACTGGAGCCAAGAACCACATGAAGTTTATCAAAACCATGTATATCCAGAGGCTGAAAAGGTACTTCACCTACAAAGGAGATGAAGAGGGTACTGGGTCCCTTGTCGGAGCAGGCAAGGTTTAGGAGTGGTCGAGCATCTCGAGTTGCTTCAACTCTGACGAAGTCAATCAACTCCCTCTCCCTTCCGCTCAATACGTTCTTGAACTCGGCTTCAAAGCCTCCGTCGAACGAAAGAATGAGACTTTTGTGATCTCTGTTCTTTTGAAGTTCCTTTAATATCCGCTCAGCGTAGCTAATGTCGCTTGGCCATGGGAACACCATAGAATCTCGCTCGGGATCTTGCTCACCAAGGGCGGCAAGATCAAGCTTCGTGACATTCGTACCAGGTGATGTAAATGATACAACCTTGGCAAGAAAGTTAAAGTTCGGCTCAGCTGACACTGTGATGACACGAACGTCGGCCATACCGCACTGCTCAGAGGCCTCTCTGGCCCATTTGACAATGCCAACAAGGCACAGGGCACATTCAGCAGACATGAGAGGATCGAGGCAGAGTACCAAGACGAGGTCGCTTGGAAGTGGCTGGCCGCTCTCCCAGCTCCAATTTGTGAGCGACCAGAGTTCGTACTCTTGCGCCATCGACTTGGTTGTTCTCAGTGCATCAAGGAGCTCAGAAAACGTCAAGATCACCGGGGTGATAGAGCCGTCATCCTCCTCCTCAATGGGGGGAAGCAAGCTCCTTTCCACGTTGGGAACGACGAAAAGCATCTCACGCGTGACTTTGGAGTTCTCCAGCGCCAGCCGTATGGACTCCATGAAATCCCCTGTACCAGTACGGTACGGAGGCACTTGGATGTGGCCAAAGCGGGGGCTGGGGTACTCTACGCCCGTGAGGAATAGGGGTTGAAGAAACTCTTGGAGTTTCGAAAGCAGCAGTGTAGACATGTTGACTCTGGTAATAAATTAGTAACTGTATTCGAAGTGGTGCGCAATACATACAGAGTTGCGTGCGTTGTTGTTTTGAAGAGGTGAGAGGGAGAACGAATTGCAGCGCGAAGGCTAGAGACATGCGCTGAATCCTCGGCTAATTCCCGCTTACCTAACACTACCAGACGCTGCCAGCTGCACACTGTTGATTATCACGATACATTATGAAAATCGAAAGCCGAAATCCCCCTTCAATGCCGAATCTGGTGTATCTTTAACTACACCGCCGAATCACATGGCCTTTTTTATTTAGTACTTTAATAGTATTTAATATGATAACTGTATTTACGTCTCTCAAAGTCGAATGCTGTTGATGACAGCCACTTGATAACCCATATTGATAAGACACTTGGCAGGTTAGGTACTTCACTGACAACATAAGAATAGTGGTAATACAGGAAACATAATACTGGTTCATTGAACTATCTAGCGCCTTCTTTCGCGTGGACTAAAGCTTATGTACCCTCATTGGCCACGTCATGGTCAATGAGGTGTAATCCCACACCGGTCTCGTCCACGATGATCCTCTGAATTTCTAGCATTAGTTTCCAGAACTTCAGGGCATCTTGTTTATCCTTAAGGTTGCGTCTCACACTTTGCACGATAGCAGAAATGCGCGACAAGACCTGATCGAAATCTACGCCAGAAGGGAGAGTTTGTACTTCGTCTTCACAACGTTTCAATATTTCTTTCAGGCGTACTATCTCACCTGAAGCCTGGTCTAGATGGCTGAGGAATCTCTTACGTAGATCAACCTCACCAAGACTATCCTTCAGGTTATTGACCAAGACCTGAGTACCACATATGATGTACTTGATATTGTCTTTCAGGCCTGCATCGGTTGGCAAGCTGGAGAATCCTGTTCCTCCTGTCTCCACAGCATTGAAGCCATGTTGATATATGAGTGATCCAGCGATTGTGCAAACCAGCTGCTCTGCCATGGGCAGTTGTTCCCTTCTGAGAATCCTCAGAACGCACCCAACTACCAGCTCTGGCCCTCTGTTGTGCTTTCTGAGAATGCAAACAGTAAGACCAAGGGGCTTGTTGATGTACCTGACGTTACGATTAGCGTATACCGCCATACGTTTGTTCAGATCCTTAGAGCACCCTACATACAAGGGGCTCTGCGATATGTTAACTTGCCCCGTTGGATCAAGGCTCCTATCACACATAGCTTCGAATGTCTTGATAAGGGCCCTGATCCTAGGGACTTCTTCAGCCTTTTCAATGAACATTGGACCGGAATTCTGGCCTCTTTGTGATCCACTGTGGCTCTCAACAGCATTGACCATGCTGATGGCTTTGCTCTCCGCCGGCGTCATGTTAGCGGAAGCCCACCCCTTATGTCTGACATAGGCTTCGTACCCTTCGACGTACAGTTTCATGTCACGAATCAGGACCTCCAATTCGTTGATGTTCAAGAATTGGCCCCCGTGACCCCTCGTCCTTATACCAACGACGTAAACTCCGGGAGTCTTTTCATCGAGCAGCGCTGAGGGCAGGCGAAACGGCTCGATGTTGCTATTCGTTACGTCAAAGGCAAAGGTATTCTTGACAATGCTCTGTACCACTTCAACGGACATGCTGTGCAATAATTCACACATGGTCCAGTCATAGTGGCGCAGGGCGTTGACGGTCGAGAAAACAGGAAAGTCGTTGTCCTTCATGGTTTGGTTGTCATCAAGGACATCGGCCAACATTTTCAGCTGTAGGAAGAGCTCAAGCAGCGATTTGTACCTTACACAGGCGTCAATCAAACTGCGATGTCCCTCATCCCAGAGCATTGGCATTTCTGCACTACGCTCGGCGGGAGGGGGGACATTGGTCTCAGGGTAATCCTGGTGTTCTTTTCGAGTAGATTCCATCTTGTGTGATGATGTTTGTCGTGAAGTCTGGATGTGAAACTGGAAGGAGGAACAAGACCCGAGCCTCAGGCTGTCATGTGCGATCACGTGAGGTCAATCTGTTCACAGTTGCGAATGAACGCACCCATAGGTAAAGGACAAGGTAAGTATTAATTTATGAGACATTTCTTCATACTTCAATGTACATTAGTGGTTTCTGATTAATCTATTATCGACAATTCTCGGAGTGATTTGCCATGACGCAAAGAGCACGCGGGTGTACCCCCCAGTTCCGCGTGATACAGTGTTGGGGAGCGCAAAGGGAGCAAACACAATGAATCCTTAAAATTAATATTTGTACACTCTATTTCCTTGTATTTCCACCTAAGAACCCAATTGTGCTCCCACGGCCTTGCCTTTCATCCCAAGTTATTCTGGCTGCCTTTCCACCCCTGAAGAAGTTCGCAAAGCTTGTCCACCTCAAAAGTAAAACAAGAAAAAAGACAATTCATCTCTCCCTAATCCGAAAAGGTGAATTTGAGAGTAGGAGATCCATTTGGAAGAACCACCTTCACCGATAGGCAATCGTCATGCTGCTGACATTTGCCGCCGTTTGCCACGAGATTACGATCCCTGGACACAACTTGCTGAAGACAAAACCAACCCTCGGGACGAGAGTGGAGAAACTTCTCCAGATTATCTTTCCACTTGTACCCATCAATCAACGTGATAAACTCTGCTGCAAGTTGCTGCGTATCAAGCTCACCATTTGTATCAAGGACAATGGGGATATTACGAAGCTGGTCTGCGGCCCTGTAGTAAATCCTGGACATTTCTCCAGTAACCCCTTCAGGAAGCACAACAGACTGAGCCTGTAAGCTTGAGAGTTTCACAGTGAGGGCGTCATACTCCCCCTGTACTCTTTGGATGGTGCCCTCGGATGTACGGAGCTGCTCCGACACAGACTCGCTTGACTTCTGAAGGCGCCGATTTTCAGCTTTGAGCTGGTCGAGTTCATTTTGAGAAGCACTGACCGCCCCTTCAAGCGAGGAAACTCTAGCTTGAGAGTTCTGAAAGTTGAAGTTCGTCTCTTCCAAAAGTGCATTCATACGACTCAGGTCATCATTTGCAGTATGAAGCTCACTTTGGAGGGGCTCAAGTGTAGAAACTCTAGACTGTAGTTTCTGTAGTTGCTGCTCAAGACTCTCAATAACAGAAACCTTGGCAGAGATGTGACCTTGTAGCGCTTCCTTCTCGGAAGACCACGAGTCACTCAGGTGACGAACAGTTGCTTCATGAGTGCTCTTTTCAGACAGCTGTTTCTTCATCGCTTCGCTCATAGCGGCGCATTGATCCTTCAATTCTTTTTGAAGATCAAGGGCCTGTTGTGAGCGAAGCTCATTTAGCTCCGTTCGAACCTTGGAAAGGTCGTCCTCCAGCTTTTGTTTCTCACGGTTGACATCGCTTTGGTTCGCCAAAGCCTCCGTCAGCTGAGAAGAGCAGATATCAAGGGCCGTCTTCTCGCACTCAAGTCTGGCCTCGAGGTCTGTGATCCTTTGATTCAGGCCCCGTTCGGTTCGCTCTGCCTGCTGGAGCTCGCCTTTGGCCCTGGAGAGCTCTTGAGTGGTAGTCTCAGCCGTTTGGAGTGAGTCCTGAGCCGCGACAAGCCTTCTCCTGGCCTCTTGACCTTGGGCGATCTGCAGACCTGCCTCGATTAGGCGATCCCGCAAATCATCATTGGATTTTTGGAGGTCCTCGATCTTGGACTCCTTTGCCTTGAGATCCTCGTCATACTCCTCAAGTGCAGTCTTAGCCCGCTCTGAGAGATTACTGGCATCATTTCTTTCGGCAGTCAAGATCGCGTTCTCATTCTTGAGTTTTTGGTTCTCTTGAGCCAGGACGAGTACTCTATCCTGGAGGCTGCTGACTTTCTCAGCAAGACCTCCAACCTGAGCAAATTTAGTATCCAAGGACTCCACTGTAGGCAGCCCTTGAACTGCAGTCTTGATGGTGTTGGCAAGTTCGACAACTGGTGCAATCTCTACTTTGATGCCTTCCATTGTGACACGAGCGTTGAGGGATGATTTGATCCGCTTATGTTCTTCATTTACAGAGGCCACAGCAGTCGCCATCTCAATTGACTTATCCTTCACTGTAGACAGGTCATCTGTGTTCTTTTTGACAGAGTTATGCAAGTCTTTCAAGCTTTGGTTGACGTTCTCTTCTCGGCCAGAAGCACGAGCAGAGATGTCCTCCCGAAAGCCTTCAAGCTTTTCTGCCACAGTCTTCTGGCAATTGTTTACACTTCCTGAAACTTCACCAACATTTGTGGCAAGGTTACGGAACTGTTCACTGAGTGTTTGGGCAAGATTCTGGAGCTTGACTCGCTCAGCTTCGAGTTCCTCAGTCTCCAGATTCTTCTGCTCTTGGAAGGCTTCTCGCTCAGTCTTAAGCCTCTCAAGCTGCACCTGAAGGGCTTTAGACTGGCTCTCGGCTCTTTCATGCATCGCTTCAGCCTCATCTTCTTTCCGTTCCACAATCCTACAGGCCGACACAAATTGATCACGAAGGACCCTTGCGCCGGCTGGGTCAGGGAGGAGAGAGAGGATGAGGTCGAGTTGTTGGAGGTTCAGTACACGGCTGGTCTCTTGTTGCGCTTCCATTTTGCTGGATTGCTTTGAGAGTGTGTTGTTGGAGGGAAAACGAACTTCATCTCAAGCCAGGGTCGAAGGGAAGGTACGCCCACCCCGGACATGGTACGTCATACGCAACACTCACGTGCCAGTTTGAGCATGATCCAATGCGCAATGTCTTGAATTAATTAATAAAAGATCAGTGTTTGCGCTACTGATATCAGAAAGACTTGACATCACATTTGGGTTGTTTTGTCGTGAGCCCACAGTCTTATTCGGACTTACAATACGGTGCAGCGAGTCAGGGCATCCGTGATCCAATTGATGCGCCAGCTCCATTGGTCCTTAGTACAAGTTATGGTCCAAACGACTGGATGAAAGATCATTAGATATTCGTAGGTGATCGAGCCTTAACTCTGCTCTGCAATTGGAAGTCGTCGCAGCTTTTGCCGATCCCCGAGTCCGACGGAGGCCCTCCAATTCAAACAAAATTGTAGGCGAACTGTTCTTTGACTGCATCAATAACTGGAAACCACCGCCATTGCCCGTGAGCTGATGTACCTGCTTTATCTGATTAGGATACTGTACCGTGTGTGACTTCCATGTACCTTACGGGGCTGAACTCCTCCTTCCGCAAGCGCCCCTGAACCGCTGTAGACGCCCCTGCCTTGTCGAGTTGCCGAGTAGGTCAAGTGCTGTCATCTCAAACCGCATTCCCAACACTTCATTCTTCCACGCTTCCATCAAAATGGCTTCAAGCTCGAGGAATTCTTTGGCCATGCCCAAACCACTTGCTGCTAATCACAGCTTCCCCCAAGATCAGCTGTCGCAAATCGAGCAGCTTGAGAATGAACTCAAGAAGGTCGTTGGTGCGACAGCTGCTCTGAGGGCAGGTGCTCCTCCTGGGAAGGATTCAGCTACCATGGCTGGCTATGATCCCGTAAAACGGAACAAGTCTGTAGCCATTCTCAAGGAGATCGATGTCACCAATTATAGCATCAAGAGCTATGAAGGTGACATTGCACTCACTAAGAAGGCAATCATAGCTAGCCAGAGTGAAACTCTGACAGGCGTTGATCTGCGAGATAAAGAAGCTCAAAGAAGAGCATCTGATAGAGTGGTGAAGTACGTCGCAGGGTCAAGTGAAAACACCCGAGTGTTTTATGACGGATTGGGTATTGCTGTTACCCCTGCGACTAATGAAACTGCACAAAAGGCCTTGAGGGAACTGGCGATTCGCAACACGAATCCGCCAGCCCAAAGGTCCGATCCAGTGAAGGGGATTGCTACTCTCAAAAAGGCAATGGATACCAATGACAATCTCGTCACTAAATACAAGAAAGAGCGTGATTGGTTGAAACAAGCCTGGGAGGCGAGCAAAAAGGAGAACAAGAAGTTAACCCAGACGTCTGACCAGCAATCTCGGGATCTCTTCAAGGCCAAGCGAGACCTTGAAAGGGCCACCAGAGAATATCCGCAATTGGATCGAGACCTGGCGAAGCGAAACGAGTCGAGTCTCAAATCTCAAGTCACTAAAGCCCAGATGATGGCTGAAGATGCGGAGAAGCGAGCTCAGACGGCCGAAGATGGGAAACGTGACCTAGAGAGGAGTTATAACGAGGTCAAAGGCAGTCTCAAAGCACTCCGGTCTTCCCACCTCTACCGGGGTAATCAGATGAGGCTGATGCAAAACGAATCTGAAGATCTCAAAAGTGGCCTGGAAGATTATAAAACGCGTGCTGAGGCTGGCCAGGTTGAAATTGGCCGGCTACAGTCAGAATTGGAATCCAGTCGTAAGGACCATCTCAATGAATTGGGACGTCTGCGGACTGCGAAGAGTGAAGTTGATAAGAGGGTCCAAGAAGTCTCTGACAAGCTTCGTGAAACCCAGATCGATCATTCAAATGTCTCTGCGAGCCTCATCTCTGCAAATGAAAAGGTTAGCAAAGTGACAGGGGAGTATGAAGCTCTTCAGCTCACTGCTGAGGGATACATACGGGACCTTGAAAGGAAGAATCAGAGAATCTCAGAGCTTGAAAAGGCTTCTGACGAAAAAGATGCCTCCATCAAGGTGCGTGACGAAACCATCAACACGCAGATCCAGTCGGCCTCCACATTCTTACGACATCTTTCGTCGAATGTGGAGTCTGATGCCTGGACATGTGTTGCGGAGAGAGTACTTGTTGACGCGGCAAGTACTTCTGTTACCTCGGCTGAGTGGCAACCATGGGTTATCTTTCCGTCCTGGTCTGGAGATGTGTCTCTTGCGAACTGGGAAGATACCCGTGGTCCTGAAGCTGTTGCTCTCAACCTACTTGTCATCTTGAAAGACAAGTCTGTAGATACAAAAGACTTGTTGGCTTTACTTCATCACCTACAGACGGCGATGAAGGAGTTCAAGTCGATGGTAACTGCCATGGCGCAGCTACTTCTTGAAGCGTTTGACGGGGCGGTTGGTGACTCTCGATTGCATCCGATGCACCGTTTTGCCATGTGTCAGATAGTAAGTCTCTTGGGATCCACCGCTGAAGTCCAACGGTTTATGCAGGCGATGGATGCTGCTGATCCCAGAATCCAGCGTCTTTTCAATGCCCTCGGAGCATATCGTCTCGACAACTCTGTCTTCCCGATGGAGGAGGCGATAAGTTACCCTGGCGTAGCACTTGTCGGTTTCAACAGAGACCCTCAGGGAGTTATTGCTGTCAGTTCATCTGACAACGGTATTTGCTGGATTGATAGCACCAACATCAGAGCCGAATTCGCTCTTTTGAAGGTGGTTTCTGGGAAGGGTGATTCTATCGAACTACCTCTCGATAGATCCGAGAGGATTCACTGGGCCATGACGCATGCGTGATGAACCAGATTGGATTCGCTTGGGAGCGTTGTCTTGATACCTCTCAGGGTGCCTGATACAGTTCTTGGTGTTTTGGGATTGGGACATTGGGACATTGGGACATTGGGACATTGGGCCATTTTTATGTTTTAGGGTTGTTGCATGGAGTTGAGAGACAAGGAGCTTCAGGTTGCTGCGGGGTGCGTCGGGATTGGCCTTTCAGATGAGGTTTTTGAGATCTAATGGAGAGTACGAAATCGGGAACCAGATGAGCCTCGCTTATTATACATGACAATGTGACCTCTAATGTGAACCTGCTGACAGTGCTCACACAGCTATGCCCAATTTCTACTACCAGACAAGATCGCCCTGTTTCATTCCCCAAGCCATCATAGCCCATTAACCACGAATGACGCTCCATAGCCCCTACCGTCACTTGTCTCTTTTGTGTGAATCGACACAAGTGGCATCATGTTGATAGTCCAAGGACAGTCGTGACCTTGGCCAAGCGCGTTGCCATCCATGAGTATACCTGACCGTCGCTCGTTGACAGAAACACTCTCAATAACGCATAACATCGAACGCCGGCACGTAGCGGCCGGGAGCTTGGCATGATTGACGATAGGGATGAATGCTGCCTATAAGGTTAAGCTTTAGGCTGCAAACACAGATTGAAAGACCCAACGTTCCTTTATACATAAGCTGCCCTTGATGGGTCCAAATGGCAGTATTAACGTCCATATCCCTTGATCACTGTTCAGGATAAGGAAAATATTGCCGACTGAACCTTGCGGACTAGAGCGATGACTTGAGGCAGCTGAGCCGTAAGTGACATGGAGTGTAACGGTACTCTTTTAGTCAATTGCCAAGCGTCAGTAATCCGTTTGGCTCTCTGTAATAGGGACAAAAGGCTGTGAAGTCCATTGAGGGGGGGTCCGCTCCTGTGTATAGGGCATTCGTCACAGGCGGAGGCTAATCATGAGTCGTCACTCGGTGTCGTCTGCTGTTGGTATCATTCGGGATGAGTCTCGGGACGAAAGTCAAATACATGACTGATCGGCATCGTTGATACGCGCACAGCGTGAAAAGGAGTTGTTGGGAGGCGTGACTGCTGTCGGGTGAGGGGGAGAAATTGTCAGGTTGCTCGACATATCATGCGTTGTATAACGATCAACTGTTATATGAGTGGAAGTGGCCTACTTTGAGTGGTTAGAGCCTTTCAGTTCTCGCTTGGTCTTAGAGATAGCTACCGTGATTTCCTGACCAGTCTTGCAGCGATCGGCCTTTGTTGGGTGCATGGTTGCTTTGGGGTGGAGCCTGCTGTCGATTGCTCTGGTGGGTAGATGTCTCTAGAAGAGGGTGAGGGGGGAATGTAGAGTGAAGACGGTGGCGCGAGGCGGAAAGCGGTAGAGTGAACTGTGCCATGTATGTACACAAGCCATTGAGTGCGGACCTGAAATCACCCTTCCTTCTTGAGACCCTCCACGGCTACTTCGTACGGAGTTCTCCATTCTTTCATCCATTTGGTATTTTTGTTACTGCCAAGGTATCCAGGATCCTTGGAAATTGATCGCCGTCGTCGTAACCAATCCGGTGGGATATAGTCACTCATGGCGGAAAGAGAGATGTCGGCAACCACACAGGAGTGGATTATTGAGCGATAATAGAAGAAGTTGAGAAGAGAAGAGTCAAGAGGAGATCCAAGAAGGGTATGGAAGCGATGCCAAATTGACTCTGGAACTGTAGAGACATCCAACGACAGCGTAGGGTGCGAAAAAGGTTTTAGTTGCGCTGTGCCTGAAAGATATAACCTCCTGTATCGAGCTTGGAGGTCAGGGTCAAAGCAGACATTATCTGGCAAGATAAACGCTGCTTAGAAGAAAGACATATATAGATCGCTCAATAGGGGCGCACCTCGACACTGAGCTATATAGGCGCTATAAAGTAAGCGAATCTTATGGATGGCCTCATACTCTGAAGGTTGAATGGCACGTTTTTGGGGGATCGTTCCGAGGGGGTTGGAGGAAGACGTGCCCAAGGCATCGATAACATTGCAATTGAGTTCGTACAATAAGAAAGCCTCCAGTAACCGGTTCAGCTCTACCTTTTTGAGACGATCAGTATTGAAACTGGACCCGATGGAGTCACCGCGAAAAAGGAGTTTCGCTCGTGGTGACGATGGCTCGACTACCTGCAAGTAAAGGACTCCCGCGGTGTGATGATTCAGCTTGTACGTGGGAGCGTCCCGGTGTGTTGGAAACTGGATGATTACTAGGGCATCTTGAACCATTTCTTTATTGAAATCGATCAAGACGAGGTTCATTCGCTGCATCTGGTACTGTTGCAGCATTGTCGGTGATGCTTGGATAATGGATGAGAGGGAAAGTTCTTATGTAATCGGAAACAGGACGTAAAGATAAATCTCTGGTGGCAGGTAGTTGAAGGGATCTATAGTGCTGTATTCAAGGTTAGCAAAACTGTTGAAGATATGGAATTTTATACTCTACCAGTCGTGGGATGATTGTGGTCAGGGCGGTAGTAATGTATGATGTAATTCCTTTAGTATAATGTATAGAGCAGCGATATTGAGGTCTCTCAATCTGAAGTTGGATGCTGTGTCTCGGGTCTCTCTTCAAGCTGTCTGTTTGCTTGCGTAAAAGCCTTGTCATGGTCGATTTATTGTGTTTGACAACATCGGTTCACAAGACGGGGGGAGGGAAGCCACAGAAGTATCCCCTTCGTGGGTGCGCATCATATATTGATCATCTCGTGTATAAATCAGGGGTGCTCCATTTCTTCGACGGGTTCGACCTCGGATGAGTCTTGGGCTTTCTAGTAAGCTCTTGCGTCACAGGGATATGTTGTTCTTCGGCAAATGAAGCCCTTGGGTCAGAAGCCAGGCCGATCGACAATTCAAGCTAACACGTCGATATGATTTGCCCGGCGTGTGATGTTGAATGCGGGACGCAAATTGGGGTAGCCTTGCTCGGAAGATTTGGCCCGGTCGAGAAACGGAAGAGCTCCAGGGTTGCAAGAGAGCAGAGCATAGATATGCCTCAGGAGAACGATGTGAATCACAACCTCGTGTGAGGTCGATCATGTCCTGTGACACTGGTCTCCGAAGATCCAAATCCAACTAAGCAGCCACATTTGATATGGCTATCATGTCGAAATCGTTGTTATTGGAAGCTGCAAGTATTAGCTTCGAAGGCGCGTAGTGAAAGGATGGTTAGGTCGTACGGCTCATTGTCCCTATCCATGTTAGTCGCTGAGATTGAGGGACACGACAGGAGGATGTGGTTACCTTGACTATTTGAGCTATGCAGTGTGTTTTCTTCATGTAGAACTGTATGATAGTATAGGGTTGCTAATCTCAGCAATACAACGGTGTGCCGAAGAGTGCTGTATGATCCATGGGGCGGTAGAGATCAGGGCTATTTTATAGACTATCAACTCTGACCTTTGAAGCTTGGAGAGATGAGTGGTGAGAGACGGAAGAACTGACTGAGGATGGACATGAGACTTTATAGGAAGAATCACATGACCTTTCTATCGTCCTGTCGAGAAGGTTTCCATCCAAGAGCGATGTGTCCATCAGTTTGCTGCGACAAAATAGCAATTGAATGCGAACAAATCCTTGAGTCTTTCATTTGCGAGCAATTGCTATTTTATACTCAAACGTGAACAAACACAACCATATTGCTTTTCTAAGCAAGCATTAGCTTTGCTCCGGGATGGCGATGTTGATGTAGTGAATCCATCAAGCCAACAAACCTGGCTATCTCAATGATATCTGGATCATTTGTCAAGGTAAGCTATTTCTTCAATGTGAGCAAGATAACTGCATCAGCTTGGGGCGCTCAACTGAGCAGGCGAGTATCTCCAATGGAGACATCATCGTGCCTAAGACGCGTTTGCTGGTCCTTCAGAGGTGTTGCTTGAGACTGACGCAATCCACTGCCCTGCAAACCAAGCGAACAAGTCTGCATAATACCAATGAGCCAGGTTGTCCATGGTCGCCCGGAAGACGGTAGTTGTAAAGTCTCCATTGCCCAGTGACTGATATTCTAGCTTGCTGGTGCGGAAGCAACTAAAAGGCCAAACATCCTCATGACTGTGTAGGGGCTCTACTTGGCGATTGATTGTGAAGTCCAAGCAATTTTCAGGCTCAATCCAGGCCATTGCTTGTCCAATCGGGGACTAGTCTGATAGCGTTCTGCGTGTGCTTGAATTGGAGTCTTATTAAGCTGCCTGCAGTGCAAGACTCAGAGATGAGCCTGCCTCTGCTTCTCGACAGGCTGTACTTGGCCCTGGTATCCAGGCTTTGTTCTTGCTCGGCTGCTCCATGCAGGTGCTCAGTGTTGTTGTTTTGAGTTGTAAGGCCCAACTGTACGGCTGATGGCGGAGGTGTTAGAGGGTCATGATAGAGCCTCGTCATTGGCAAGACTCATTGTGTCTATGTCAATGCCCGCTTCGCTTCCACCTCATAGCGGATGAATCAGTGAGTCGAGGGTTCATTCCCGGCATGATGACCGCTTTGTTGACGCCAATCTCCTCTGTCGAAGTTTCATTGATGGAGGAGACGACTGCAGGGCAAGAACTGTATTCTCATTTTGGCCAGATGAAGGCATAGGCGAGAGACGATTGTGAATCTGTCGAAAAGCGTCCTTGCGCAACAATTCTACTGTTTCAAGATGCCGTTTCTCTGACCCGTAGGATACTCCAACGTTCCTGTGCTTCAGAAGCAGGATAAATCGGGTCTCGTGTGGCCATGCCATGGGAGTATGGAATTGTGCATGACGTGAAGATTCCCGAATGTGATAGGCTTTGATGGAATACTCGGGGCATCAGTTGCTGATTTGCTTTGGGAAGCTCGGGTTATGGAATCATTGAGTCGGCTTTGGGCGGCTTTTGCGGCCGCGTTTCGGTCCGCGGGCTGTATCTACTAGAACATATTCGTGGTAAGCGTTACTGCGCCGAAATTTGATCAATGATCCCCGGCTTTACTTACCGCCGTAACTGTCTTTTTGTACAAGGCCTTGATGACTGCAAGCTGTCTACAAGAGCGCCTCTCGCGAAAACAGTGAGAGGCACTGTATCTGAGAGCTGGGACAAACGGTCACAACTTTTGTTGAAGGTGAGGCCTGTGGCATCCGATCAGGGCGAAGGAATGTTTCAGGCGGGTAATGGTTTCGAGGCGGTGATGCTGAGATGGTGTTGTTTCACTGCAATATGCCCTTCTTGTGGTCGTCAAAACAATGGAGGCTATGCTCGAGAACGGTGAGACGTTGTTGGCGTGGCTGAGACAAGGTTCCAACTCAAAGATGTGACCAATTACACAATGGACACAGTCTTGAATAGGCAATTCCATGGTCAGCCCCTGTACATGATCCACATAAAAGTTAGTCGCGGATCAGGAGGTGGATCGCGCCACCGACGGAGTAACGACGGCAGAATCAAAGACGACGGCTTTCGGGAATCTAAGGGACGTGGCGCGCGCCAGAGTAGGTAAGCCGAGCAACCTCAGCACCGAGCTTGAGTCAGCTGATGAAGACACTATAGAGCACATGCCACCACAGGCACTGGAATGGATCTGGGCTGGGGGTCATCGAGGGAACAGCGGAAGGCTTGCGGCGAGCACTTTCGACAGGATAGGACAGCTTGGATGAGTTGGTAGGTCGAGTACATGAGGGTCGGTGTCCGAAGCGAGGAGGGTTCATCTCTGAATTCGTAGTCTGATGGCGATGCGCGAAGATCGACGGTACCAGACCGAAGGACGCTTGTCTGCTCAAAATGTCGTTCCTTGAACAAATGTCAGCTTTTGGCTCAAAACTCGGCCGATTACTGACCTTTTTTGGCGGGATGAACTCGAGCGCGCTCAGTCAGTAGGGGAGACGCTCGAAGCTCAAGAGATGCAACCTAGTCATTCGGAGAGTACTGGAGGACCAGGCTGACGGTTAGGGAAGGCCTCCATTAAGACCGCGGTTGGAGTAAAGATCTTGATTGATGTTCAATGCGTTGCGGTTGGAGGGCGATTCGTGTCGCCAAAAGTACACGTGTGTCTTCAAGGAAATGATCATTGAGTTTGCGGGACAGGTGTGAGAATTTGCTTGAGCGGCAACTCCGTAATCTTGGTGACGGAGCTTTGTTGTTCAAAATTTGGATCCCCGACCGCGTTTCGGTGGGGCTGTCGCAATACCCTCAGCTGTTCGGTCAGCTACCCTAAACAGCCAGTCTTGGTAACGTCATTCAACAAAGACTGCCACATACCATTGTTATCTGCTAGATACTCAGGTTATATTGGAGATTGCTCAAAGCTGTGATTTACAGCAAAACTTTGCTTAATACAAACTCAGGCCAAGCAACAGGACGTCTTTCACGGTAAACATGGAACGTTTTCGGCATCCGCGGTGATACACATTGCTCAGGTCAAAGGGATTGCTAATTAGGGAGTGGTTTTCGCGCCAGCTCACATCAAAATTGTAGCTCATATCTAATGTCGATGTTTCACCTGTACCACGCAAATTTTATAAAAGAGAAACGTCGTGGAGATGTCATCATCATAAGGCGCTTGACCATCGTACAACGGCAATCAATAAGACATTTCAGGTCAAACTGAGACTCATTGATTTGTCCGTTTCCATTAGTATTGCGATTATGGCGAATTTAAGCGCTACCTCAAACAAATCTCACACACAGCACTCGTGTCAGGAACAGCGGTTTGAGCTGGGGGCAAAAAGCCACTTAACGAAGTTGGAGTAAACGTCGATGTAAGCATCAAATAAAAGCACAAATCGCATGCGATTATCGAAATGGAACGGTTATTAGTAAATAAAGCAGGTCACCAAAGATTTGTCTACGGAGGGAGATCACACATGGGAGGCAAAGCTACGTTTAACCACAAAGACAAACATGAGGACAAGTCACAGTTCAGAGTCAAGAAATGGCGTGGATGATTGTTATTGAGCTATTCCATTTGCTCCATTCCCCTTCCTATCAGCCCGACACCAGTCTTCTCAATCCTTTCCGCCAGACATGGCACACGACGACCGGTTGATCGACCTAGTTGTTGTTGGCTGTCAACTTATTAGCATGGTGTGACAAGAGTGACGATCGATTAACTTACCAGGGTGGTTGGGAGTGAGCGTGAACTGGACGCTAGTGGCACCAGTCTTCTCCTTGATGTCAGCGACCACTTCGTCGAGACCAAGACCACAAGAGGTAGTGGTAGAGTTAGCACTGCCAGAGGTGGCAGCACTAGTGGTGGCAGGATTGTCGTCGGCTTCAAAGATCAGTATGGCATGACAAGAGTAGATATACTGCAACTTACCAGACATGACAGGAGCAATCATGAACTGGACACTGTTGGCACCAGTCTCTTGCTTGATACGATCGACGACGGCGTCGATAGAGTCTCCCTGGACAGGAGTGGGCGTGGTAGATTCGTTGGCAGACATAGTGGCAGTGGTAGTGGTGGATTGATTGATTGTTTGGATTTGAGAAAGAAAAGAAAAAACAACCGGCGCGGGCGATTGTGTTGATGGTGACTGAGGAGAAAAGAGAATCGGTGAGAGAGGGAGGGCGAGAAGCCTTATATACACAGATTCAGGCAAGAGTGGCCTCAGGCATACGTTACTATTGTGCGTTGTGCGTCTATTGTTGCCCTAATGAATGCAATGGAACCCGAGCGAGTAGGGGTCTGGTTAACAGTGGTAAGGGGCTAAGTGGTAGTAGTGCCTGACACTGTCAGCTCACAGCCTTGTAGTGATTAACCAGGACTTTGTATTGAGGGCCAGTTATACCACAAGAGTCATTAAAGTCATGGACGTGAGGTAGAATGGTATAATTGCACTGAAAGAATGAATAGGGAACGAAAACTAACATCGTAAGACATCTGAAGGAACCCAAGCGGAATGGTGTGTTGGAACCTCGAGTCGTTATAAATATCAGACCAAGGAGACGGACACTGAGGATCCAACCTTTCGTGGAGGACACTTGGAATCAGGTTCAAGGCTGATGGCGATCACAGTTGTCGGATTGCAGTTCTCGAGGCTTGTTCATACAGGGAGCATAGTCGGAATACGGAAATTGACGACTGCCTCCGTTGAAGTTGACACCGCCTTCCTCGATACGCATCATACATGGAGAGAACGTGGCCCACGTGGAATGGCCGATTATGCTTAATTAAAGTCACCAATAATGGAGGATGTGTTGTCCCGAATAGGATCAAGGCTCTTGCCTGCTCATCACTCAGAGAAATGCAGAGGCGACGCTGAACCTTTCCGCTTACTACGGCGAACATGACTACCCCTGTCCCACCGATGAAGCCCAAATTCACCACCCAAAAAGTTCAAATCTCAAACAGATCACTGGAGTTTACCGTCATTCAACTACGGTCCGCCCAACACGATAAAGGGAGTCGGGTAGCTAGAGTGATCATGAGCTCGTTGATCGGGAGATCGATCATACTGTGGACTTTCTTCACCAGTCCATCATCTTCTGCTCTACAGCGCCGGCACGCAAGAGCAAAAGTCCGTACCCTAGCTGCAACGTTGAAGTCTAAAGAAGTCATGGTGCTATGGGCCTCTCCCCGTGAGAGCTCGTTCGACAGACAGCCTTGGTTATTGTCACCTGTATCTCTCGGGGTTGGAATAGTGGTATCGATAGAATGCGGTCCAGTCTTCAGCGCGTACACATTTCGTTGCGTTGTCGGAATCGCTGGTGGGAGGAGGCGAGACAGAAGAAATGTTGGTCTGCTTGGAATTCCTGACGTGAGACTGGAAGGCCTGGGGATGGCTTGGGGAGTGGTGCGTATGGGTTTCGCGGGAGAATTTGACCGGCGCGTTGTGTGGAAGTTGGTTGGCCTGTGCCAATGTAAGTGGCCGGGATAGTTCCAAGCGCCCGAATATGTTGCCATCCAAGGCGTCTTAAAAGTGAAGGGACCCTATTCCGAGCCCTCCAGCTGTAGTGCTTGACTCGACCCCAATATGGTGCACTTCGCCCACAAGGGTTGCCGCCTACCATCCAACATTAGCTTATGTCACCGGAGGGCTCGATCACTTACCTGTCGCAGGCTGTATCCGAGGGAGACGGGAAACGACACCCGGTTTGAGCTCAAGTGACGACCGAATGCAAAGGATATGTGTTGGCGTGTGATCCATCTAAAATGGAGCGCAGGTGGAAGAGAAGTCAATCAGGTTCCTTTGAAATCGTTTTTGATCAAACTTATGAGTCGTGCTGTTTTCATAGTCTAGTTACTCAAACTTAAAAGTGATTCAGGGCTTCATTCATATTGTAATCGTACAGGATAAGGGGTACAGTAAGACGTGAGTACCCGTGGTGGTGTCGCGCATGAGTTGCCGAGCCCACATACGGCATCGGCCACATCAACACCAAAATGAGATTGTCTAACGCAAAATACAAAAGGAGTAGGAAGAAACAATTGCAGTTATTAAGCGCATGAGTATAATGCCAAAATTATAAAGTTACCAAGTCCGTATAGACATTATAAACAAATTCGAACCTGAAGCCCTCGAGATCAAAAAGGTAAAAAAGACCGGTTCAAGCCTCCGCTACCTAGACCACAGACTTCCTGACGTCCCCTAGCGTGGCTCGCCAGGCCGCCCCGTGGGCTGGTCTTACGGGAATTGTGACAATTGGTGAATTGAACCCCCTTATATACCAATGACTGCTGGTATAATGCGTTACTACACGAGAATCTCGACCCTTATGCTACTCCGCACACAGCATTAGACGTCTCTATATATTCTCCCACCATCGACTGAAGCTTACAACTTTACAATTCTGATTATGATTGCCTGCTCAAAGTGCCGCCAAGTTCTTTTCTTGCCATAAAAATATCACAAACTGTATAACCCCTGAAGCCACCGAGAACGACACACCATTGATCACAGCACAGTGCAGTCGGGGCATACCCTTACTTCATGACATGAAGTTGGTTGTATAGAATCACTGACCAAGTAGGGCATAATACAGGTTAGTGAACTGGCTAATGAATTGCTCTTATACTTCACTCACCAAGTGGCCCCCCTAAAAGTGAAATAAGTGTCAGTATCAGCTTGCAGTGCTTACCACTTGTAAATCTCTCGCTTATTTGACAACTGTTCATGAGCCTTGCCCTGAATACAAAGCCCTAAGAATCTGCCAGTATTAATCTCTGACCGATTGTATTTCTCTTCCCCTTCCTTTTCTCCTACATCCCCATCCACAAGCGCTGCCTTTGCTTGTTCTCTGACCACTGTCACTCTTTTGTCCACATATTTGTACACCATCCCAGACTTCATGATGAACGATCAAGTCAACGCGTCTGGCGGTGGTGATCCTGCCACTCGCACTTCCTCCGGTGGCTTTATGGGCCAGACCTCCAACCCTGAAGAGATTTCCGACCTTGCCGCCACCATCATGCGTGAAGCCGGCTGTACCAGGGTTCGCTTCACTCTTGAGCCTGTCCCAGACAACGATTCTGGCGCTTCTGGCGCCCGTCGTGGTTCTTCTCGTGGTAAGCTTCACATAACTTCATCGTTCGTTCATTACTAACATGTCTGAAGCCGGTGTTGAAAGACCCCCCCGTACCGAATTCGTCGTGGTCCTCCCGTCCGGCGGTGCTATGGGAGTGTTTAATGATACTACTTGAGCTGTCCAATCTGTGTCTCACACTGACTCTGTCCCTGGTAAGTTATTCATTGGTTTATTTGTCTTTCGGTCACTAACCAAGCTGTAGGCAACTAGAAAGGTGGCTCGGTCGTCAATGGAAACTCTAACTCCACCACCTAGTTCGCGATCGTCGCTCGGAAGGATGGCTACAAGTGGTAGTGAAGCGGGTTGTGGTAGCTGGAGATCATGAGTTAGTGGATAGCTGAGTATTACATGCTGTCAACAATCACGAATGAGTCGTTTAAAGCAGGATCCATTTGACGTGTGATATTGGCTGTTGATGTCTCGCTGCTGATCCATCGGATGGTGGCTGGTTGATGCGCATCTTGTGTTTAGATCTGGAACGTAACTCGAATCTCACGATATTTCCAGCATCATACCCAGCCTTTGTCCGTCCCTACCCGCACAGTTGATAGTTATCTTCTCTACCAGCCCCTTATCGCGTATGGTTAAGGATCTCTGAACCTTCTGTGTGATCCTTTTGTACATGAACCTTACTATGTGCACTATGAACGAGACTGGTATTTAAGTATCTAGCTATTGACTTGGCAATAAGGTATTATACGGAGAAGGCGCATATCAATAATAAAGTCAAAGAACCTTGATTGGAGACATTAATAGTGAGATTGATACGTTAGGCTTACAACACCTTGACGAGACACATCGAGCCTACACTGAAAATCCCAATCAACCTCAGCTTCTGGTCAATGGCTGGATTCAACTACTGTTTCCTTCCCTTCAATGCTTCATCTGCCGGTACCAGCCCGAAATTCTCTCTCCATCGATTTCGCCATGGTTCTTGACAGGTACTTTGTCGAACTAGTTGTCGGTCTCCAGGACGCAATGGACTGCCATGATTCGCCCTTACCTCTCATGGAGGCTGGGGCATGACTGAAGCTGTCTTGGGGATCGCCACTGTCGGTCAATCAAAGGCGGTGGTCTCTCAAATCGAGGGGGTTATGAGGAAGACAGGCGTGCAGAGGGCCTGGGCCATCTACTCTTCTTCGTCGGAAAAGCCGTATGTCTCCCAGCCAGGCATATCTTTCGAGAGATTCGACATGTCGCTTGGGCGGCGGGGCCAAGGGAGCTCCTCAATCTCCCAGTGGCGCAAATTGACGTCCTCCAGGCGTTGCATTACTAAATCCTTGGGCAATTTGGATTCGTCGCCGGTTCTGTCGAACTCTTCCTGGATCTCATGGATGGTCCTCGCTTTGTAGAGATCCTCGGCAAAGGTCAATCGCCAAGGGAACGCTGTCGGGGTAGGGAGGCCTCTGGTCTCCTCTGATACCAAGAAATCGTGAAGATAAGCACACCAACACCTGTGGGTGGACAGCTGCGGCTTGCCAGCACGATCCGTGACAAGCAGCTTAACCTTGGCTGCCAGGCCTAGCGTTTTGAAAGACGGGCACGCATCGGTGAAGTGGTCCTTTGTCTTGCAGAAGACGCAGACCCAGATTGCGCCATGCTCAGCCGTGACGCAGTTAGCCAAGAGATGGCCGTCTCTTCTGCAGTTTGCACAGAACTTGTGGGATATGCCAGCCTGACTGGCAGTCTCGCCTCGAGGGCGGGGAGTTCTCCCTTCAACGGGGGCGGTAATCCTCTCATTCAGAGGCTGCGACGAGATGATCCTGCCTGGGCGAGTTTCAGGGGTAGATGCCAGTACATCGTACCTAATCTTATTGGCCTTGGCTCGGGCCACGAGATCCGAGCGGTATGGGTCGATCGAAGAGATAAGTCCGGGAGTGTCGGAAAGTGCCTGAGACGTACGGGAGGTTTGAGTGGCATATTCTGCGTTGTCGAGTCTGCCCGCATGATTCTCATCGTTGCCGTCATTAACCTGGTGCATTGCAAAACCATCACGGTCATGCTGCTTCTTTTCCTGTCGGGTAGGGGACATCGTGAATCGTCGAGTGAGAAAATAAAGGAACTTTCAAAGAAAAAAAGTTGTCGCGTTGTTCGCCGGTGAATGATTTCGTGATGGCGTTGAGGAAAGATTTTGTCCTATCGTCCCTTGCGCGTGGTGAAGTTGGGCGATGAAGTTTGTACAAATACCAAACCAGGTTGAAATGAATTATTCTGTGACGTGATGTGTAAAGAGAAAAGAAATCTTGGTGTACCCTCTGTGAGGTCCGTGACCCATAACGCATGACGGGCCTCTAAGAAGAATCCTGGTTAAGCGCCATGGTCGGCCAGTGCCAGACACTCCATCACTTCACCCTCGATCAGCCTCTGATTCACAAGAGCCACCCTAATGGAACTCCCCTGAGCAAAAGCCAGTTTCACAAGTTAAAAAAAATTCTCTCCGAGGCTCGAGTGAAAACAAAACATCCACAACGCATCGCCATCTGAATCACAAACCAAGCACAAACCAACTTTTCCTCTTTTGAAAAACAAAAGCCTTTACAGTGATTCACGATGCCTCCATCACGGACCAACAATAACAGCGATCAGAATCGACGGGATCGTCGTCCTGGTCCTCTGAGCCGACCTCCTGAGCGCACTAGTGCGAGGGATGAGTCGACTCGGCGAGAAATGGTAGAGGTCGGTTCGGCGAGCCACATCTCTCAACCAACACGGGGGCTCTCTTCGACCCCACGAGGAGACCGCCGTGGTCGAGGCCGGGGCGGATATGCTGGTGTGGGTGGAAGAGGTGGTCACTCTTCAAACAGGCCCAGTAGCTCTACGCGCTGGAACCAGTCTCAGCCTGAGCCAGAGACTGTGTACAAGCACACCAACACGGCCCTGATGACTCGTGTGTGTGCCGCCGACGGAATGTTCGCCACCAAACTCACTCCTACGGGACTTGGTGGTGGCCACGGCAACAACTGGTTCGCCAAAACCCCCGACAAGGGTTACTGGATTCGTTCAGAAACGGGAACGGGAGTTGACGCGATGCTCCAGCGTCTGAAGCGTGATAATCCCGAAGCCACCGGCTTCAGTATCACAGCTTCGTGCATCATCCCCGACAAGTTCGAGGCTATCGACCGAGACCATACTCAAAAGATAGTCATGAACAACGACTTCCGGGACAAGGACAACAAGCCAGCCGGCCTCTTCGGTACAGGCATTCAACCTCCAGGTGAGAGGAAGCCTGTCCCCAAAGGAGCTTGCGAGCTGTGCGGCAGCAAGAAGCACTTGTTGTCTGACTGCATCGAGAGAGGTTTCAAGGGTCAGGTGAGTGGCTGCAGTATCTGCAACAGCCGCTCACATTACGTTGACTCTTGCGACCACTTCAAGGCAATGTCCTTGCTAGAGAAGGTCCAGACTCTCGTTCAGAAGCGAGCGAACAGGCCTCCTATGAAAACTTCAACGCCCTGGTGGAGATATCTCCACGAGTTCTGCAGCGGCGAGGAATTCGTCCCTAATGTCGTGGTGGATTTCCCCTGGTCCAAGCCGTTCTGCGAGAAGAAGGGCTCCAAGGGAATGAAGAAGATCCAGCAAGACTTCGACGCCAACCCTGAGGGGTACAAGTTCGACGAAGCTGATGAGAAGACAGCGAGTTTGGAGAAAGTTTTCGAGACTTACTGGGAACCAGCTGGCATGGCTTGGCCCGCGGTCCTCGGCCCTCGCATCAAATCCGAGGACGTTGGCGGGCAGGTCATCAAGACAGAGCCGGAGGCTTGAATGGTAAGTTCTATTGAGTATTTCTAGACCAATTCTGACAATATGCAGTTCAAACGCCAATGAATGCCTATCACGGCACAGACGATGAGCAGTTTCGGGACATTGGTGAGGGACGATAAACGGCACGGGTGGTACCAGGAGGAAATGGGTTGATAAACATATGGTTCATGCATCAATGGAAAGATGTTGTCTCCGAATACATATCTGTCTTCGATCGAATGAATAAAGTGTTTCCATGAACGACTGATCGAGTAAAAACTTGTAATAAATGTCTTTGACCTCCAAAGATCGGACGTATTCTGGGCACTTGTGAATCAGGACGTAATTTGCAGCTCACAACCTCGAACTACCGTTATATCCAACTACTACTCGTCGCCGTCATCCTCATCGACAAAGCTGAACTAAGCGACATGAAGTAATGTTCAAATTAATGATTATTACCATCATTGATTAAAATTGCTTCTGTCGCCCCAACAGTGGCGGTGATTACCGTGATGTGTCTGAAGGTAGACCAATTTACGACCTTTGCAAAAAGATATGGAACCCCATTTTAAAAATATATAATACATTTTTCAAAATATAATACCATTTAAAAAATGCAATAGCATTCTAACAATGCAATACAATTTGGACAATGTGTATACTATCTTTGAAACATAATTTATTGATCACGATTAAGGCCCTTTGAATCCTCCATGCGACTCTCTCTTCTAACTACATGCCACACATATGCAGAGTGAAAGGTGGAGTTGACAAACTCACAGAAGACGTGATTTGTTTGATCGGAGCACTTGAGTCGGTCATTCGGCACATCAGTAGCTCGCCATGACCTCTTGTTTCGTTGCTTGTCTTAGCATGGTATGGGATGGCATTGAAATGAGTTGCGGATGGGCACCGGGGCCAAAAGAGTGACACGGAAGGCACCAGAGAGGCCAGTTTCAGATGTGTTCATGATCGGTCGCTCCTCAGCCGCGAGCTTCATGCGGACGCGCTCAACTCCAGTCACTTCGATGGTGCGCATAACCATGGGGTAGCTGCGAGCAGAAGTCAAAGTACAGTACCCACCGCTATGAATAAGGGTGAAAGAAGGGATGTTGGTCTGATCAGCAGACATGGTGGAAGCGACGGAAGCGGTGGATGATGGAAGGATGGGATGTGCTTGGGATGTTTGTTGGTATGAAGTGGGAGACAGAGAGCGAGCAGTTAGGGACGCGACTTCGATGTTGATGCTAAAAGGAAGACAATCTTGGAGGGGAGTCGGGGTTCGTGTCCCGGATGTCTCGTCGGAGACTGAGTTCAATATCAGGATCTTCACCTCGGCTACCGAGGTGGGCTGTAACCATATCTCCAAGCGGGGCTCTCTAGGAGAAGCAAAAGTAGTTGTTTGTCCGAAAAAGATGTTTCTTTGATCATGACATCCGCGAAGACATTTGTCCAAATCGGATGACTCGGGCTCTCCGGGCTTTGCTCAACGGCCTCTCTCTTCCTCCGTAAGACCTATCATGCGGCATTCGTCCGACATCATGAGTAAATGGTTAGGAGCATTACCCGGGGCAGAACCAGCGGCTTCGAGGCAGCGCAACGCGCGGTGTATTTGTCCAGCACTGTAATGCGGCAAAATCCGATTGGGACGTCGATGGGTGTTGATGGAATCGGTGATGGATCGATTTGTCGAGACACATGGAACTGGCTCGGCATTCGAAATATAGAACATAACCCCCACCCTACAATATCAAGTCGACTCGTGTTGAGTTCATACTGCTGGCATCCGAGCAGTGATGATCGCTTAACTCCAATCCGAGAAATGGGCCTCAGCGTGTGGAACGCTTGTGCTCTCGAGAACAGTTGTGTCGGCCCAAGCATATCTGTCGTTCGCGGAGAGGCTTTGTTGACACTCTACGCAATGCATCCTCCAACTCGACACCCCAGACTCATAAGGTAGCTCATCCTCGCCAGCGATGGAGGCTCGGGCTGCGTCAATCAGCGGTCAACAGATGGCCTCTGTCTCCTTGGGCGTTGTTGGCGTCAATGCGATGTGTGGATGGCCATTGACTGTGGAACTGTGGCAGAATGTGATGTTGGAAAGATCTCAGAAGGAAAGCTACACTCCGTGGTGCCGACAGGAGCACCCCTCGGCCGATATTCGTCTTCAACCACAGTGCATCCGGCGAAGGGGGCTGAGAGCATTTCTCGAGGAAAGCTGCCGCCTCATTAGCTTCTGTCTGTCGCCATCTTTCCACTGGAAAGAGGCCCGAAGGTTCTCGGCGAGATGTCTCGGCAATCGAAGCGGTGCAAAATAGCAGGAATTTCCGGGAATGTGGCACATAACGAAGGTACAAGTATGACCGTTGTCTAAGCGCATGAAGTTAGCTCCAAGATTTGCAAAGATTCTTCAGAACAGCGACCTCACCATTGGCATTGGAGTGGCCTAGTTCGCGGAGTCACAGACGCAAATCTCATATGCATCCAGGTTAGTTTCGCACCCTCTGCAGTAATCATCTCGAACTCCATGGTTTTCTCAACGGGTTCCCAGTGTAGCGATCGTGGGCTCCGATCCCATTTTCAACCTTTCCCACAGATTCAAGGCCGCTCGAGTTCACCACTTTTGGGTGTTGCTTTCAGCTCCTTGGTGAGGTATGGATCGAAATCAGTGTTCTATTCCCTGTTCGGCATGGAAGCGTCCTATGACTGGGCGGTTTGGCCGTTCAGGCCGTTCAGGGCCGGGCCTTCGGCCATTTTCAAGACCAAGGCTGAGATGCGTATAACAGTGCCAATATGGGAACAGATCGTAGAGAGTTGTAAACTGAGTGCGGCACTTCTCAAAGGCATTGTCGTGAATTTGAACTTGCGAAAGCGCAATGAGATGCAATGTTTTGGTGGAGTTGAGCGGGGTCAGTGTGAACGAGCTGTGCACGTCCCCACTGCAATCTGGCTGCTTGATGTTGTACGATGCACGACGCCCACCAGCCTGCCTGAAGATTCTTTTGCCGTTGCTTGTTTTCACCTCCATGATCAAAAGATCTTTTGAATCTCGTCTTCCTTGTTTCACATAACTCTTCGCGCTCCTGTAAACCTTCCCGGTGTTCCAGCTTTTACGCTTCCTGCCATCATGGCTTTCTTCGATACTCCCGAGGCTGTGGCACGTTTCACGCACTTGACGGCCACCTTACGCAGATACGGGTGTTTCGACCTTGAACGACTTGGGTCAATTTATGCTGCACGTGGTAAAACCGTGTGTGCCGATTTTAGGAACTGGGGCGAGTTCAACGAATACCACGCGGTCTTCCGATACACATTGGAATCTGCCGTATGGAGAGACTCCTGTAAATACAATATCCTGACTGCTAAGCCTACGTCTAACTTTATCTCAGTCTGTCATCTTGTTTCACCGCCCGGGTTTCCGTGGAACGTCAACGACTTCCAACAGAGAACCGACTTGTACTGCCGATGGAGCTTTATCTATCTTCTGATTCAAGCACTCGAGGCGAAGCCTTCCTCTCCCACTGATCAAGAGAGCAACGAATGAGGTGATGTTCTCAACAGAAAGTTTTACTGTTACCGAAAGGAATACGCCAATTCGATTAATCAACCCGCACGCAAAACATGTTCTTGTCCACCAAGATTTTTATCTCCAATGTAGATCTCGTGACATGCTTCAGGTTTGGGAGACTTCACCAGGACTCTGTCTTAGTAACTAGTGATACCACATGTGGCACGAAACTTACAGACGGGGCATAATTGGTCAGCCATACTTGGAGTAAAGGAGGCGAAATATGAATCCGCTTAATGTATCAAGCATCGCTTGTGAACTAAGACATTCAAAATTACTGCTACTTAAGTTACGGAAACGTTGAACGTGCCATTGGCCTCGGTCAATGCAGATACTCGCCCCAAGGCACCTTGATTCCGGCAGCTTCACCAGATCATCTCCAATTCCAACTAGGTGAGGCTGCCAGTGTGTCTGTGTTGGCAAAGTCTTCAAGATAACCTCATGTGCTTAGACACCGCTCGGGACCCTTCTTTGTATGAGACCTTCTACCTCCACTCGTCGTTGTGATTGCCGACAATGTCGGATTTCAATACCCAGTGGCGTCTTGTAATCCCGAACATGGAAAAGCAACCAATGAGGTGACGGCTCTTTTTGGAGGGTCACCCGGTCCATCTCGCAAAGCTGTTGCCGTCCAAGAGATGAAATCTCTACTAAGTTTCTCTGTCCACCCTCCTACTGTAGGACGCTATTTGATGAGTCTTGTTGTCCCAGCAAGGAGATGGCTCATTAAGTAGACCCAAAACGACGCGGACCTTCTGGTAGCCACTGAAATGGAGTGGGATAACGGGCAAGGCAGGATTGATGGTCAACCAAACAAATGTGTTGCTCTCTTGACGCTCGATGATGTCTGTTATCTCTCTCGCGTCTTGCTCAGATTCCAGGAAGCGATGGCAGAAGTCTTCGGCCTTGACACGCTGATCGAGATGAGTTGCAAGTTGCGGAGGCCGGAAGGACACCACGATTTGTGGGACACTGGGGTCTTCAAGGAAAGCAGTGGTAACCTTGTCTTCCGTGTCCAAGTCACTGACCGAGCCATGAATGACGGCTCGGCCCATGAGGCTGTCAATATCGAAGTCTGTCAGATCACAGCAAGCGACGGATGCTCCTGGGGCTCTCAGCTTCACAAGTATGGAGAAAGTCGCAGTTGTCGTCGGTGGATAAAGTCAAGATTTGAACGTTGGCCTCTGGTTCTGATGAGACATCAAGAGCCCATTCGGCGAGGAACATGAGGCCAAGGGCACAGTCTGTTGGAACCGTTGGGTCGATATGGAACACGACGAGGATATTTCGGGGCAAGATGCCATCTTTGTGCCATGCACCTTTGCTGAACGGATGCCATTTGGTTGGTGAGTTGATAGGCTCTGTCTTTCGGTTTCGCCTCAGCATGTCCAGAGCCTGCGAAAAGGTCAAGATGGCCAAGAGTTCAGGGTGATATTCTCCCAAATGGTGGCCGAGAGACTCTTGCAGGTCGGAAGTGACAAGTAACAGATCTTTATCTGTGCTCTCGGCGGCGAAGGACATGTGTCGAATTCTTGTTTGCTGGAGGATAGAGGCCGATTTCGCCTCATGATTTTGACGGTTCGCCATGACGGGGGAACTAGAAAAGGGAACGATAGTCTTTGACAGATTCGGATATTTGTGAGATGTACTGAACGGCTTGGAGAGATGTTCAGAGGCGGAGATACCACTGTGACTCAGGAACAAGAGCCGTGGACAAGGTCGTAAATAAACAGGCCCACATGAGCTGAACTTGGGATCTGCAGTCCCAGCGCCAAATCTTCTCCTCCATCACAACAAAACATACATTGCAGCAAAGTCTTTGATACCAGTCTATCCAAGATTGCCAGCAAACCTTTGATCTTTGATCTCATTCAGACAAACATCTCAGTTTTCTTCGTCACTACAACACCGTTTCTCCGCTTTCTCGAAAAAGTTTGTCTCTTGGTCAACATGACACCAAACAAAAACGACAAAGATACCATGGAGCATGGCGAGCTCCCAACCACAACAGAGAACGCGCAAAGCCGTACCATCTCCGATAACCCTGTTCCCTCCCCCGGCACCACCCCTGTGCAATCCGCTTCTGGTACCAATTTGGTCAACGACAGCTCTGGTCAAAACGCGTCCGGCATCCGTGGAAGTACCTTTCATGGCGCCATGGGCTTCAGCAGAGGTCTTGGATGGGGTGGTATAGTCATTGCTCGAGGTCGTGGAGGGCGTGGCAACTCTGGCCCAGGCAGGGGTGCTTTCGACCCTGGAAGAGGCAGAGGCCAGCTCAGTCGAGGGCGAGGTACCACTCACAGCTCCCGAGGTGGAGTACAGAAGGCTCCTCGGGTCGCCCGTCCTACTGATTCGAGCAAGTCCGCAGACAAACCGAACAGTGGATTTATTCCGTCTACCTCTGCCTTGAGTAGTAGTCAGGCTACTACCAAAAGTATACCTATGAGATGCGAGCTCAACTTGAACAATGAAGAAGATCGGAAGAAATATCTGGAGATGGCAGAATATGCTCGCGTCAACAAGCTCTCTTTCAGGTCCGAGCCCCTGAAAGACAACGCCAACGAGCTAGCCAGACGCCGGCGCCTCGATCGAATAATGGATATGGACGACAACGCCCCGGTTCTGAGTCTAAGCCATGGCGGGGGACACAGGAAAGCAAAGGAACAGTCATCGCCGGTCGAGTCAAGCGGCGACCCGGGGATGGAGTGTATTGCATGTGGCTCCAAGACACACAGTACAGAATGGTGCCTGGATGGGCCCTCTGGTAACGTTCCCTTGTGC
Organism: Fusarium temperatum; assembly: GCA_001513835.1. NCBI lineage: Eukaryota > Fungi > Ascomycota > Sordariomycetes > Hypocreales > Nectriaceae > Fusarium > Fusarium temperatum. The sequence goes on along the minus strand of LJGR01000013.1, from coordinate 773,081 downwards.
ATACTGTGCCCCTCCTTACAGCACAATCCGGAAGACTGCACAAAAATGTCAGACATGAGTTTGACAGAAAAGGTCCGGATCTTCGTCGATGGGCGGGCCAATCTTCCTCCTCTCGACGCCAAAGTTCCGTGGTGGGACTTACTATACACTTGGCTCAACGACGAAAGTTCCAAGGGAGAAGCTCTTCCTACTGGGTTCCCATGGTCGCAAGAGTTCGCCAAGGAGATAGCCCACCGTCAACGTGGACGGTATGCCATGGGGCTGCAGGCTGAGTTTGACAGTTCTGGCCATGACCGAGAGATGCTGCCGAAAGATGCGACAACCTCGACGCTGGATGAAGTGTATGTCAATCATGTGGCCAAGGAGGGCGCAAACTGGATTGCAGATTTTGCCAAGAGGATGCTCGGTGGAGGGGGGCACAATGGCTCAACTTAGCTGTACGGTTGAGACTAGATGTGAGTTCGTGGGTGCTGAGAAGATAAAGTTCAGTTATGTATAAGATAAAATACGCCTAGAAAAGTCTGAATGAGCTGTTGTGCGAAAGCTTGTCATTCTACTTGCCATCGTTGCCTCTTAATCAGTAAAAAGATCCAAGACACCCAAATGATGCCATCATGTCTCCGGTGTTTTTGGAACTCTACCGCAGTCCGGACTAGAACTTGATACAATCACTTGAGAGTCGTAAGTAATGTTACAGACAAAGCCACATGTTTCATGATTTGATGTCACAGTAAATCACCAATGAAGATAGTATCAGTCGAAGAAAAGGCAAAGAAAGAGGTGCTGATTGTATTCATAGCCATATCCATGCACCTCCATTCCCTGATGTCCATTCCGACCCCCGTTCATCTCCCGACTGTCGTATTGATCCTACTTCTTTGGCTCCTCAATGATCCCACCGCAGGACTGGATCTGTTTCATGATCTCCTCTTTCTGTTTCTGAAGCTTCTCCATGTCCTTGAGGACATGGAGGAGTTGACCCGCGAGAGATTTGAGCGCGTTGGTGCCTGGTAGATGGTTAGTGGCAAGTGAGTTTGGGATTTGGCGAGACTTACCAGTGCCAGGTGAGGTGTTGGGATCACCAGAACCACGCTCAGCTCTGGTTATCTCAAATTCACGCGGGAAATTTGTGTAACGGTGCGCATCTTCAAAGGCGGCTTGACCACATTCGGCTTTGCTCATTGCATACAGGGTCTCACCACCCGGGCAGTGAATGATGACTGGGGGACGCGGGGCCGAGCTGGATTCGTTGGTGTCCATGGTGGAGAAGGGAATTTGATTTGGTTGAGAGGAAGATAAAGCCAGGGAGTCTTTGAGTGAAGGGAAATGAAGAGTGGGAGAAGTGGGAAGGGAGAGGAATCTACACAGAAGGGTGAAGTGAACTCTTGGCCTCAGGCTCAACTTTTGCCATTATTTGCCCAGTGGGTCAGTGACTAATGTCGAGGGCGGTCCACGGGGCAATGAATTCGAGTGAGCTCATGGGGGGTAGCGACACTTGGTATTGGTTTTTCTTAAATATTACATAAAGCAAGATCGAGTTGTCCAGCATTGTCTGTTTAAGTCACATTCACTTTTGCATGGGCGCAGTTTCGGAGCACACGACAGATCAAACATCACACATATTTAGAGTCATAAAATGGGCGTCAATGATATAGTGTTCAGCTAAACCTCCCCTTTGCATTACCAGAACCAGCCCAATGACATCACCATATCCTTTCCGCCATGGTATACTTCAGTGCGATACTACTTGTTCTCGGCAGAGTGACTCTCAACCAGTGAAGGCAGTGTCGACTGCTTGAAAGTTAGTGTGGCATAAACAGAAGACATTGCCAGACTTACCATAGGGTGTACCAGAACTACTTCTTGGTAGAAGAGTCATTCTCGGCAGAGGGGCTCTCGGCGGAGATGTTGGAGTTGGCAGTGCCGACTGCATGAGAGTTAGTATGGCACAAACAGAAGACACTGCCAGACTTACCAGAGGCAGTGCCAGTCTCAGACTCCGCGGCAACACCCTGGTCGTCAGGGGCAGGGATGAACTTGGCACGGACGGCGGTGCAGCCGGTTTCTTGGACGAGCTTGTTGTACATGGCTTTGGCCTCGGCAGGATCACTGATGAAGGCGGAGAGTGTGTATCCCGAGGCGTCATCTCCAGTGTTGTTCTGAGGGGCAGACATGTTGAGCGAAGTGTTGAGTGTTGAGTCGGTTTGGAAAGAGAGAGAGTTTGGGCGCGAAGGCAGACAGTTGTGGTGAAGTTGGATGAGGGAAGAAAAGATTTGAGCTGGGGGAGAGGAAGATGTTTATACAGGCGGGCTCAGCCAAAGTCGGCCTCAGGCTGTTTTTCAGTCTACTGTGTGCTGCTGCTGTTCTGCACTAATGAACGAGAAAGTGGATGGTGATTCACTAGCCAGCATCAGTAGGCTTCACTACCAGAGCCTACCGTCGCTGGCCACTGTCGACCATTCTGATATGCCACTTAGACTTCATCTTGGTCTTTGGTTCTACTTGATGGCTTGAATCGATCTGAACGCGAGAGGTAATCGACTGCACTTCACAGACAAAAGTAAAAGGGCAGATGTGCTGAAGAGGGAATGTGAATTAGCTGCCTCACCAAAATGTGTGACACGCAACCTGGCTGCCCACAAAGCTACAGACGGTATGTTCTTATACGCACAGACGTTGACTCCGGTCAGTGGCTACCCTCAACATGATGGGTTTGAGGACCCCAGCTATCCAGGTGAGAGGCAGCAACCAGATGGATCTTCACAACCTGAGGCTGGAAGCATACGTGGGACATTACGAGGATGTGATCAATGGCTACCCTTCCGAGAATTAAGATTATGAGCATGTGAACTTCCGCCCTTTTTATAGAGATCAAAAAGGATACGACTACAGCGAGAGGTGGAATGCGTCACAATCTTAAGAGTAATCTCCTGTGTCAATGCTGTTTTCTAAGCGAGTTCCAGGGTTAAAGACAGGCATACAACAGATCAAAATTACACATATTTAGTCATTAAATGGGCGTTAATGATGTGGTATTCAGCTAAACCTCCCCTTTGCATTGCCAGAACCAGCCTAATGATCATCACTATATCATTCCTACCATGCTATAAAGGCACCTTCTCATGTTGCCTTTTGACCGCGGCTAGGGGCTCCTACTAGAAGATGAAGGCTCTTCCTCAACCGGGGTGGAAGGCTCAGACTTTCGCAGACTCGCCATCAATTCTTTAAAGTCCTTTACCAGCTCTTCATCAACGATCTCAGGCCCGGCGACCTCGGGGAAATTGCTGGTGTTGGTCAATCCCAAATCATGAGGAGAAATCCCGTAGAAGAGCATATACTTCCCCTGCGATTCCACCGACCAGTCCGTGGACATAAAGCTTGCAGGTTCATACTCCGGAACGATGTTCGGTCCATATGGGGAATATGTTCGAACATAGTCGTTGCCCCCAAGCTCCTCGTCTCTCAAACGTACTACAGCCAGGAGGTTGTATTCCATTGGATGCCCCTTCTTGAAAGCAAGAGTTGGGCCTTCTTCTATCTCTTCCCAGACTGGCAAATTCAAAGTCCGTCTCAGCGAGAACGAGTTCTTGTCTCCCTGGCCTTGGGTGCATGTGAACAGCACCCTGACCACCCATGGCTGACTGGGAACAAAGCATGCTGGCATGTCGGACCATTTGCATAGGGTAAGATAAGAAACAAGACGGCCATCACGACAGTACACGATGCTTGACGTAGCTATATCGTCCATCGACATGTTGATTGCCTCGCCAGTGTCTGTATTGAAAGGCGGCTCACTCAGGCGAAAGACATCCTTTGACCAAAAGGTCTTGTTCATGAGACTCGAACAGCAAAGGTCGTAGAAAGATGCATTTGGATCGAGCTTGATATCTTTCAGGACCTTTTCAACTTCGGATCTTGCCATTGTGGCATTGCTTTCTTCGACTGGTCCTTGGCCGAAAACATGCCAGGCATGACCCAGAATTGGATTCATGCGCTCGGACTCTTGAACCCAGCCAAGGTCTTCGGAAACACCTTCTCCCAGCATGGCAAAGCTGTAGATGCGTCTCAGGACAACTATCAAGCAGTCCATACCGGAGGTATTCTTTGAACCATGCCAGAGTGGAGGGCGGGTGTCGAGGATGCTGGCAGCAATGCGCCTATCGTCGACCTCATAATCGTAGCATTCTCGTATGTCGCTCGAGCTCGGGGTGTCGCTTGTGTCCATATTGAGGAATCTAATAATATTAGCAATAAGTAGCCGCTCTCAAGAAAAGACTTACGAGAGTAATGCTGGCAAGATCAGTCACTTGCGTAACGGTGGGCTGGTCTGTGGGTGATGGAGAATGTTTGCCAGTTGCTTTGTGTCAATGCGCCAGTAAGTGCTGATTCGATGGTTGCTCGGTGAAACATCGGCGGGAAATTCAAACAGAGCTCAGGGCCTGTGACTGGCATTCTCATGCGGAAGCCTTTCTCAACATCACAGCACCTTGGTTACGTTTTAAGTGTATCAATCAATACACAGTATGTACCACGGGTCCAACTGCAATCCCCTACCAATATCTGACCATCGATAGATCCATCATGTCTTTACAAGAAGACCTCGAGGCGTACCTCCAAGATTACCTCGACGCACCCAATGTCGCGAAGGGTGAACCGGCAGCTCGATTTTGCCACGTCGAGATACCGCCATATCGGCTGGAAATAGGCGTCATGGAAATGTTTCGCCAATTCTTTAGCAAGACAGATACGCAACTCTTTTTTGTTGCCCCGGATATGGAGATAGAGCAAGGCTTGGAGCTTGGTATGGATGATACAACAACATCCTATTCGTATGATCAGTTTTTGGACATCATACAGAAGAACCTTCTCTCAGAGCAAGGGGTTGCGTCTACTATCTGGAAGAAGTCTGTGGCAGGCGGATGGCTAGAAGACTGCATCTTGCCGCCAGACTCGGTAATAGTGATGCAAATTGACCCCAACATGCCGGCTGGGTGTGTGTTGTCACTGGCCGGTATTGTCGAATGGGCCGTTGACGTTTCCTCTGATCGGCGTAGCAACATTTGCGTCTTCACGGTCTCACCAAATCCGGATTGCGACATCCTCAAGAAGCTCGTGCGACATAAAGACGAAGATATTGTGGTCGACACCTTTTCCCTTGCACAGTCTCAGTTTGCCCACCAAGATCCTGTCCGTGGTTGTTCTGTCGAATGCACTGCCAACGTGGATTGCCTGGCAGCAAAGATTTCTGAGGACCTACGACTGGACCCAAAGATCCCGAAACTCGTTGTTTCGTTCCAAGAAGACCTATGGGCGGCCATGAAGCGCCACATTAACAACGGGGATCTCGACAACACCCTGGAAGCTCGCATAGGCCTGGAGCAGTTTGAGACATTTCGCAGAACTCTCGACAAAGCCAAATCACAAGGGATCTGTAATGTCGTTGTTACGGTCATTGGTCAACCAGCTATGTTGCCTGTGCTCGATCCAAGATTCAAGACCATGCATGTCGTGCTAGCAGGTACTAGCAAGAATCCTCCAGCCTGGGACAATACGATAAACCAGGTATCGAGATACCCCCACAGACTATCAAAGAAACACCGCCGTGGCCAGCTCTGGTGGGCGAAGCAGCCAGAAGATACAGCAGTGACGGTACACATCCCGAGTAGCACCAATGTTACCCCTGCGGCCTTTGTCGCTCAGGGTGGCTCCAGCATTCGCTTTGTTGAGGGTTATCAACTTGGGGGGTTCATTGCCGCCGCGATTGACTTTCAGTCAAGGGTCTTTAAAGCCCGCAGTATGATTGACGCTGCTGTTCGTTATCCTGTTATAGTGCAGGAGATGAAAGATCGACTGGCTATTCAATCTCTCATCAGAGGGGGCAAACTTGACTTGAGTGAGATGGAAACAGACATCTTTCGCGGTATCTTGCCAGTTGTCAAATATGATTACCGTCTTGCCTACTTTGTGGCTCTGGAGGCAGAACCGCTTGTTTGGCGACTCAAAGTCCAAGTCGCCTCACTGCTTACTATTGGGTGCAACATGCCCGTCAAGCTTCTACCCGCCGGTTCCTCCGACAGTCATCTCATCTTCAGGGAATGCTGGGGACACGGCAAGTCACTTGCCAAGACAGGCAGTATTTGGGTTACTCTTGGTCTCGTCAAGCGGTATATCAAACTTCTCGAGGAAAATGAAGGTCGTTATGATCCAAAGCGTGACAAGCTGGCCGGAAGCATCATAGTCTCCGATGACCTGGTCATTCAGTTTCGCAAAACTACAAGGCAGATTTTCAGAATACTCTCGCAGTACGAATCAGGTTGTGTCGCTTCTGATTCGGTCGCTTTCGAATACCAGGAGCTCCCACCAGCAGGATTGTACCAGGTTCAGAGCAACCTCTTTGGTGCTTATATGCATCAGACTACCTTGTGCTCCTTTCCCGTGGTTAATGGTTGGAGAGACGACAGCGTGGGACCTATCTTTACCAATCTGGCCACGATGCATAGATATGCTCTAGCTTGTCCTTCCGTTCCAACACATCTCATCAGATGTGACGAGCTCATTGCCGAGAACGGAACAAAGCTCATCATCGGAATCACCCATACTATTTCAAGGGTGCAGAATGAGAACTGCCTTCAAGATTGGACAATGATTCCGGAGCGCATTGTTTGTGAATGGGAAACTGGCAAAGGGCCGGCTGGTTGTGCTATTGCCTTGATGAGGACGGGATTACAGCATGAAGCTGTCAATGACATCGAATCCGACCAGTAAAGATTGGGTGGGAAAGATAGATGAATCTCTCAAGTGGGGTAGGACTTGACAGCTTTTAAGTTTGTTTCTCGTCAATTGATAAATTTGGGTTGATTTACTAAAGGTCAAATAACTTCATAACCCGATTCGGAATGATGGTTCTTAGTGATACGAGCCCCTGGACTTTTGGGGAAGATGTAACGATCAATAACAGGCTTGGTCTTGGTGAGATATGTAAGAATAAAAATAAGACCGAGTTAAGGCTTAAACTGTGGCAGCAGCGTCCACTCGCGAGCGAAAGAGATGATTAGAGGCAGAGATACTGACATGTGGCCACTGTAACTCGGGGACATTCAAGCACAGACAGACCCGATGGTAGGAGATGAACCAAAAAAGCCCCACGTAAGTTGAATTTGGATTAGTTCCAGCATCAAATGCTCTCTGCTGTCACAATAAAACGCTACGTCAAAGCAAATTCTTCACCAAACTTTTACTGTGCCAGTTTATCCCGGATCGCAAGCAGAAAACCCTCCATCTTTCAACTCAGCTTTTCCTGAGTCTCGCAAGTCAGTCTCCGTAAAACAATACCACAGCCCTCGCCGCAGTCCCCAAAGACAACTGTTCTGAAACAACTCTCTCCCCACCTCTTTGCGGTGATCGAAGATGGCTCCTCCTCACCATCAGAATAACCGTAACCACCGCCACTGCCGAGATCGAAGCCGGAGTAACACCTCTCGGGCTCAAACGGGTGGCTCACAGAATGAGGATGTGGTAGCCGCCCAGCGGGCAGTTGATCAAGCCATGGAACGGCAGCGCCAAGCTCAACGCGCAGTTGATGAAGCCATGAAATGGCAGCGAGAGGTTCAACATGAAGTTGGCGAAGCCATAAAACGGCAGCAAGAAGTTCAGCGCGAATTTGCTCGTCTGGAAAACCGTGCAGACTCGGGTGCACATAACCAAAGACGCTTTCATCTCAGTCCCTCTGTTACCAGCAATCGCAACACCTCCGTTGCCCGTAATCGCAACGTGCCCTCCTTTCGCCAGGCCAGCAGACCAACTGGCATCACCAAGGCTCAACAGCCATCTAGCGTTGGGCCCAGTGACCTTGTTCCTGAGGCTGAGAGGCGCGACTTCGTGGATACTCGCCACAGCCCTGGCGGTGTAATTGTTGTCAACAAGTTTCTCAGTAGTGGCGAGCAGAGACGCTCTTACCACTTTGCGCCAAATCGCACTGGTAGCATGGAGGGAGTCACCTATGATATGGATGAGTTGAAAGCAGCCGGCGAGCATGTCCAGAGGACCACCGGATGCAACCGAATATCCTTCCGCGTGGAGGCCAGGAAGAATGACGCCAAGAGCTTCATTGAAAACGAAGACGTGGTCATGAGAGTCACATCATCGGTCCCTTGAACCTCAATGCCGACAATGTCGGCATTTGCCAATCGCCTTTGAAGGACACCCTTAATGTCGGCCTACTTGCAGGATACATCAAGTATATCTGCCACCGAAACACTTGATACGTTACGCAAGCCAAACTTTGGAGGATGGCCGGGTTATGGGATAAGAGTTGATTTGATACTGCAATAATGGAGTTGTTTAATCGTGATTAAATCTTCAATTTTCGTGACATGGTGGTTGAGATGCTGCCTGAAGTTGGCGTTTGTACTAAATTCTCTTTATTGAGTTTCTCATCCACGATCCTCAACTGCATGGGATCTGGATCGCAACTGAGATCAAAGACATATTCTCTTGCAGTTTGACGATCAAGGGGTACAGTCTGTATCAAAAGTCACAAGATACTCCCTCGAGGTAGACAGCTACGCCAAAATACAGTGATTTCACAGCTGGGCAATACGTATTTATTTCACTGCATTGAATGACTAAAAAGGACGTCGAGTTCACATCCCCCATGTCTAATCATACCCATTGCCCCAAACTAAGATACGCCCGGCTGGGGACGCGGCAGCATCGATGTTCCCAACGCTTGTAGCTGCCAGGGACGATACGCATCTTATTTGTGTCAGAAGATTACTGCGGAATGGAAACTGTTGAACTTACCATGAAATGGGTGCAAGAGCTAAATCACTCTGGTTCCTCCTTTTTGACCTGGCGCAGAGGCGTCTGTGGCGGCAACGGATCCTGTCGAGAGACACCACCAGCCTGGGAAGGCCGAGATGCCGGACGCTCGATCACCGGTCGAGAAGCTCTCACCATTCTGATGACGTGTTCCTCAGGGGGGGAATCCCGGTGTTCCACCATGTCTCGGGCAAGCCCACGATCCACGTCGTCTCTGGGGCGGTAGCCAAGGTTGGATGTGATCCGGACAGGGCAGCCATCTTTCTTGGCTTTGGTAACAGCCTCATCGTCTTTGTACGAAAACTGGTAAATGATCTCCTTTCCTTGACCGAGCATCTTCATCGCCCGAAAACGGTCAAGGACATCTCTTTCATCGTCGGTCACTCCCCAAGCTCCACCCCTGGGACGCACTGCAAAAAACCTGCTCTGCGTTGCGATCGGGGTCGGGTTCATGTCTGTCAACTCCAGGATCGGCCCCTGTTCGGTGGTGTACTCTCGGAGTTCACACTCGCTTGAGAGAGGCAGAGGCTTCCTGTTGTTAGTTTGATAGCCATGATACTCTTGGTGGCACAACTCACCTCATTCAAGACGCGGACATTGTCTTGGTGGTTCTCAGTTCCTCTGTTGTTGTCTTGACGCTGTGGGCGGTGACGCTGGTAGTCAGGACGTCGATCGCGTCGTTGTCGTCGACTACTGCGAGGCATGGCGGGCGTGATGATGAGAGAAAAAAATAGAGAATTTGAGTTGCGATGTGGCTTTAGAGTGTATATTGACAAAAGTCTGTCGGTCTGTCACTGTCTGGGATGAGTGCCAGAATAATTGACAGGCCAGCACCCACTTCTGGCCAGTGAATCATCCTGCGTTAGGTCAGCACAACGCCCGAACCAAGACAATTTCCTCCAGCCCTAATTTCTCCCGCACCTGAATCCGAGACCTTTCTCTTCTTCCACATCACATCGCGTCGCCGCACGTTTCTTCACAAGCTTTCCACCATGCCCAAGATCACTCTCGACTCGGCGGATATCAACCCGCTTGATACTGATGCTCGCCGACAGTACATGAATGTTTTCTTTGGACAGCTTCCCATCTCGCGTGATCTCATACAGGAGGCGCGTGTCTCGGCCGTCGTGCTTCAGACCAAGCATGTTGCTGGGCGGGGGCTCTGTGAAGTCAGTGAGGTTTACTTTGAGTATCATGTCGATGTCACCATGTGGGAGCTTATCGGTAAGTATCACTGGCACTTCCATACTTTGGTTCATGCTAACTACTCTAGTGAAACGCCTCATGATCAACAAGAACAACCCATTTCCTTGGAATGTTTCACTGGATGAGAACGACCTGTCGCAGGGCGCCCGGCCAGTTTTTAGGGAGTGGTGGCAGTATCAGGCCGATCGTCGCTCGCACCAAGGTCCTGCCCCTCAATCCCATGCTGAGGCTGAGCAAATGGCTTATGAAGCATTCCAGAGAGCCAAAGAATTCGATCTTGAGGGTTTACGTCTCAACCTCATCGCGAGGCAGTGGCCTTCCAAGGATGAGACACCGCCCCCGGACTTCTACAGCGACAGACCTCAGATATCTGGCGGCCGTATTCGCGCGAATGATCCCAGTGATCTCCCACACGCCTCAGATGGTTGCTTTGTTGCCCCAAGGCTAAACCAGCGTGCCTCCTGGACCCAGCCTACAAAGCTCGAGGACACAGAGGTTGGCCGAAGGATCATGGATAGGTTATAGAGCGGCGATCATCAATGTATAACGATCTCCGTTCCTCTTCTGCATGACCGCATATAGGGCAATTTGATCTATTACCGTATGTTGTCCGAAGTTGTCATTAGTGCTATACTAACCTTGCTGTAGGTAATGAAGGCAATTCACTTACGATACTTTTTCACGGCGACAACGGATCATATTGCAGCACTTGGGCTTCGGATGCCAATCATGGGATGAAGAGGGTTGATGACGGGAACGATGGTCACGTGGGAGGACTGATAGCGGTACAGATGATCACTGGCGTATGTCGAGGAAGAGTACGGAACATAGCCAAGACATGGCCATTCAATCAATCATTCTGTTGTCCAAGATTTGCTTTTGTGCTTCAGTGCCACTCATTATGAAGTCATACGTTTCACCTTGTTCGAGTTGCTGTGTTGTCTTTAAAACGAATTGTTTCGAGCTGGCATGGCCAGTGTCGGACCTTGGCCTCTGTGACCCTCACCAGTTTGCATCGTGCTCGACGCAAGCATCAGCACAGTAAGCCGCATCAGAAGGCTCAATATCGAATACTTTATCATTGTGTGAATTGATTACCCTTTTGGGATATGTGCTTATTGATGATTGGTTAGTTTCGAGGCGTCATGTCTTGTCTGTGGAAGGCAGCGTGGTGAAGCGACTTCCTTATGTCCCAGGTTATGTCTATTATACAGTGGGATTACCTACCAGGAGTCAAACCGCTTGAGAGACTTGGTGTACATCATGGCAATTTATTCTCGGCTCATTTTCCTAAAGTTACCACCCTTGTATACTCCTTTAAACAACCGCCAGGCGCTGGATCTTATACATGGTAATAGGCGATCTTGTTGATGCATGATGGCCAGCCCAGCCTACTAGGACAACACCTCTGTATCCATCTGGCCATGGCACACACCTTGATCCTGACAATTTCGGGAAGTTTTCCATCATTGACTACCAAGCGAGATTTTGTTTGTTTGAGTTTTCAAATCATGTTTCTACCTGGGGTGATTGTGTAATTGCACTGTTTAGGGTAAACAAGCGGGCCAACTTTTAGGCCTTCGGGTCATGAGGCGACAATAAAGCTCAGTCCATACAATCACGCAGCCAACACCAGACAAAGCCTCACATTAGCTCCCTACGCGCAGATTGCTTGTATTCACTTCAAGCACACCCTGTTTCTGTCTGACGCGCGGCTCAAATCACGACGCGCAAGCCGATTCTGCCAATACGCTGCAAACCACGCGACGGTCCAAGTAAGACATCGACCACAAGCCAAAGCATCACTTTCCTTTGCTATCGAAAGCCGCAAAGGGTAAGTGAACTGACGAAGTTCTAGCAGAGGATTGACATTAGATTACCAGACGCTCATTCAAGCAAAAGACGCCTCCAAGTCCAATACGGTCAACCATAACAAAGCCCAAGCCATACCCTGCCTCTTCTCAGATACCAACCCCTTCGATATACTGCGTACAGGCTTATCCAAAAGGCACCATACTAGCCTCCCAATCCTGGTCCTCGGGCCATGCGAGTTGCAGTAAGCGCCGGGCGGTCTGCTCCACAAAGTGGCCACCCCTGGCAGAAGCTCGCATCACTTTGAGTTTACGGGCCACCCGTTAGTGGCGCAACCCACCCCATCGATGCGGATCGTGGACAGGGCTGGTTGTGGAATTGCCTATTCCAGATTGCATAAGTTGTGTTATTGGCCACTTTGATTGAGTTGGCGTTGTGTTGGACACCCACCGGCATTACCTTTCGGCGCTATCAACACATGAAATCTTCACAAGAGGTTCGTCGCATTCCTTTACTAAACTCGCGGCATAATTGGAATAACTTCACAATGACATTGCGTTGCTAATCCGAATACAGACTCTTTGAAATGCCTATTCTATCTGACGACGGATTTCCTTACATGAGGTGCAGAACCAGCGAATCGAGATCGACACGCTCCATAAGATGATCGGTCGCCTCATCATGGATGCCAGTTTTGGGGCCACCCATTGGGCGAACGCTCTTTGGGTGGTATGGTCCTAGCCCCGGCTCATGGGCACTCGACCTGTCAACACCCATGAAAGCTTGTTACAACCCATTTACTCGAGATGAATCGGCGACAACCAAGGAACGTGACTTGCAGATCAAACCCTGTGCAAACTGCAGCGGTCAAGGTCACCAACTGTCTGTATCACGCCTCTGCGTGGGTACAAAGACTTGCTTCTTCTGTGAGAACGAAGCTCATCGCACCGACAACTACGACTCCTCAAACACTTATCTCTGGTGGATAAGGTCAAATCACAACTGCATGGGTTGTCAAGATGTGCTTCTCCACGAATCCTTCCCCACGCAAAGCCCCTTCTGTTATTCCACCGCCGCTTTGCTCGCAAAGCGCCTCACTTGTCGAGCATGCGATATACAGAACGCCCTTGCCATGACCTTGCCATCTTTGCCAAAACCCGTTCAAGTAACAAGTTAATGCCACAGAAGTCGTCAAACCCACGAAGTCTCTCACAAATCGCGGTCTCTTTACAAACTATACAGCTTGCAACTCAGACCATTCACTCATTCTCATGCCAACACTGCCAACGCATCCAATGTCTCAGCTGAGAATCACTCTTCTGCCGAGAAGAAGTAGTTTCGCATTAATTCTACCATGGTGGAAAGGATTTCGTGATGCAAGTTAGGCCAGTGGAATCTGGTGATGGAAAGGGGAGCTTTAGCTGAATATTACGTCCAGTGTCAAGATTGTCATAACTACCGAAAAGATATATCAAGTTTACCACATTTACCTAAACTGAGACAATGGGCTTGATGATGTTGCGTGACAAACACTTGTGCATATCAGACTGTTTATATAAACGACCCTGCAAACTCCGCAGTTGGTACGGAAATCTCGTATTCACTGAATCTAAGATAGTATAGTTCACTTTGTCTTACTCCTCGCTGATACTAAAGTCCAGCAGGGGCCCGTCCCTCCCGTCCACAACTCTGACTTCCACACAATCACCTTTGTGATCGCGGCATTCGTTTCCCTTGGGCTCTGTGATGCCATCTACAATGGTCTCCAGGCAATGCCAGCCACTTGGACCAGCAGCGAGAAAGCTTCGCAGGTTCCCTTTTGAGCCGACTCGGAAGAGCAAGGGAGCCACCTCGACTGCGACGGTTTCCACACCGAATAATGCCAACGCCTGGGACTGAATGGGCAAATCTACAACCTCACGGGCAAGCACAGCGTACATTGCAGCAAGATCTCCAAGAGGTCCTTCAGGGATCCGGATTGATGGCTGAGACTCTTGACCAGGCAGTTGACTCTGGATGCTGGTGAGTCGATTGTTGGCATCACGCAACTGTCCCTCGAGGTATCTGCTGTTGTCCTCGGCATTGGAGGCCCTTGTGTTGGCCTTGGCCAATTCGGTCTCGAAAGCCTGGGCCTTGCTAGAATTCTCGGTAAGGCGATTCTCAAGATGGGTAATCCGAGAATTAGCGGTCGCTAGCATCTGCTTCTGGGCGGCAACCTCGGTTTTGGCCGTGGCGAGCTTCGTCGCAAGATTATTGGATTGGCGGCGGGCCAAGCTCAGGTGTTCTTGAGATTCTCCCGAGTTGCTGCCGTCCATGCGTAGTCGTAGAATCTCCTGATCCTTTGACTTGAGGAGGGCGTCTTTGTCATTGAGCCATCCCTGCATGGCCTCCTTCAACTCTTGGTGAAGGGTGTTGGCATCCTGGAGATGCAGGTTGAGCCGCTCAATCTCCTGTTGAGCATTGGAGAGTTGCAGCTCGAGATGGTGAGCCCGCTGTTGATCTGTTTGGTGAGGCGTACTGACAGGGAGGCCCATTTCGATTCGCCATTCCCTGTAGGCCATCGACATGCCGGCGCTGATATCGTCACGATCAGGTCCTTTCTTCCAAGGCCACGCGGGAGCCTGTTCGCCGAGGTGCAAGACTGTCGAAGTGTTAGAACTATCGGTATTATGCAACGAATAACTCACAGATGTTTTGCCACAGAGTCTTGTCGATAGTGTACTCAAAGTACACGGCAGGGACATCGATCATATCGCGGTTATTGTGGTAGTATCGGCACATATACGAACGGGCCTCTTTGCGCGCCATATCAATCTGAGGAACCAAGTCACTGTGGAAACACTGGATATATTGGTCGATATATCCACGGCGCTCAGCCATGTTCTCAGGTCTCGGCACGTTGGCTGGACTAAAGGTGTCTCGCTGAGAACTCATTTTCTTAGCGGCAGAAGGGTTGATAAACGTTGAAAAAATAAAGGAGAATGAAATTTATGGCGGGAAGAGAGCGAGACAGAAGGTGACAAGTGGTGGTATCGAATGAGGCTGTGCGGGCGTGCGTGCTTTGTTGAAAGTTGGGATTTCTTACGTTGTGAGATGTGTTGAGTTTGGAGAGAGAGATGAAGCTTAGCTCAGGACTGTTGGAAGAGATTGTGTGGGGGACCTAGAAAGTTGTCAGTGGGGCGGGCCTTTGGCAGCCTTTTAGCCATAATGGAGGGGAATTTGAGGTAGAAGAATGAAGGTACATTTGTTGATGGAGAGAAACTCAGCTGCGTCCCATATTCACGGACATATGAGATTGTATTGAATCAAGACATCACCTCACAAGTCGGGATGTTGTCATTGACTCAGGAAGTTGTCATAACTTTAGATGAACTTAGATTGATTATAATTTTGGGAACACTAAATGAAACGGTCTTGAGATCCATATGTATGTAAACTTGTCGAACGTGTACATGTTCCTGGTGATGATTCATTTGTTGAAAATACCCTAAACCAGCAGGATGACAATGCGGACCGCGAAACAAGTCAACAACAAAGTATCTTACGGATGAAAATAGTAGAATACATGAGATAGACTCAATAAGTGTGCAAGTCAAGACTCAAACACCTGTAAACTAACACCAACCGAATGTCGTGATGACTGAGCTACAGTGCCGACTCACAGTGTACGCACGGTATTGCACTGTCATCCCCGCTCACTCATCTCTCAATCCCTCACAACTCAACCACATGCTCCGTCACCCTCTCCGCCAGTGCTTCAAGCCGCGCTTTCGTCTCTCCCTTACCCGACCATTCACCATGTCCCAGAAAACACAAGAACCCGTCATCACCAAAACCTCTGACCTCCCGGTCGACGAGGCTAAGTGGATAACCCTCAAAAAGATTGAGTACGTCGATCAAGTCGGCAAGGCACGAACATGGGAGGTCGCAACACGAAAAACAAGAGGAAAGTCAGGCGTCGATGCTGTCGCCATGGGAAACATTCTCCTCCACCCATCAAAGCCTGCGTCCACTCTGCTCGTCATTCAGTACCGACCCCCTCTTGACGCCTACACCATCGAATGGCCCGCTGGACTCATCGATGCGGAAGAGACTGCTGAAGAAGCGGCTGTTCGAGAATTCAAGGAGGAGACTGGGTACGACTGCAAGGTTTTGAGTATCAGTCCTGCGCAAGCCGCTGATCCCGGAATGACAAACGCCAACATGCAACTGGCAATGGTGGAGGTTCAATTGGGCGAGAACGATGAAGAGCCGGAGCAAAGACTTGATGATGGAGAGCACATCCAACGGGAGATTATTCCTTTGTCCGAGTTGTATGAGCGTTTGGTTGAGTACTCCAAGAGAGAGCGTACAGTTGTTGCGGCCAAACTGTTTCACTTTGCTGCAGGCATGCATTTTGCCCAAACTCAGAAGTACTTTTAGACAAGATAATAGACGACAACTGATACTATCGGGTAGTATCAATTGTCCGACAGTCTCCCAATGAAGCACTCATGATCGTTATCTCTCAGCCTCCCTCATAATCCTCTGTCCCTTGCGTCGGGAACTACTCGGCTGAGTCATCGTTAAATGGCACCGACCCCTCTATCCCACCTCCATCCGTCACCAACATCATGGAAAACTTGGGATTCCCTTGCACGATGGACGGCTATGGCCCCCTTGGATACCCCGGCCAGGACCCCCATTCAGAATCCAGGCCCAGAGTCGCCAAAGCCTGTGAGACGTGTCGGAGAAGGAAGCGAAAGGTCAGTCATTGTGTCTGTGACTACAGCGCTAACAACCGCAGTGCGACGGAAACTACCCGTGCTCGTCATGTTTCAAGAACAACATTGAATGCATCTACGTGCTCGAAAGGCCCAAGAGGTATGTCATTCAACCGTCTTGATCGCTCGCTAACTTGACAAGGAAGCAGAGAGACTCCGAGCTGGTATCCAACCTTGAAGATCAAGTCCTTGCCCTAAAAGACTACGTACGAAAGCTCGAGGCTGCATGCGGACATGCTAATCTTCCAAACTTCGCACCAAGCACCCTCGATGATGACGTTGGTACTTTGGCGGTCCCCGAGGACGACAGCCAAAGCTCTGCCATCAATGACGTGAGCTCAATGATGTGGCGGATGAACCTTCACGGCAGTGGAGAGACATCCTTTGTTGGCCCATCTGGTAGCTTCTGTTTCCCTGTAAGTGGCCATGGCATTGAGACTCAGTCCACCGGCCCTGAGGCAGAAGAGAGTGTTCAAGTGTTACTCGACCTGTTCCGACAGCACATCAATCCAATCCACCATTTCGTTCCCCCGCCCGTGATTGAGACGCTCAAAGCGCCAGAGAGTCTTGATGGCGATCTGTTGCAAGCGTCAGTCCTGGCAGCAGCGAGTCTTTTCGCCGATTCACAGGGACAGGTGTATGCGGACCGAGCTGAGGCTATCGTGATGAAGTGCTGCCGTACAATCCCCAGCGTCGTGACGATACAAGCTCTAGCGATATTGACGTGGCGCGAGCTGGCATTGGAGAACGAGAACAATGCATGGCTGTACAATTGTATGTATCTGTCATCTGACTCTCACACAAGCTGACATCACAGCTATGGCGGCGAGTCTTGTAGTTCACCTCGGGCTGCACGTGAGCTCTTTGGAGAATGTCATGCAGATACCAATTGGGCCGCCTTCAGACATCGACAAGAGCGTACGTGTGCAGACATTCTGGTCGGTCTTTTTGATGGACAGGTAGGTCTCGGAACCGAGCAAAGAATGGGATGCTAAAACGTCTAGAATTTCCACGTCAATGCTTGGGCGAAACTGCATGATTCCCTGGCGGAGAGTCCGAGCAACACCATACCTCAAAGCATGCAGCAACCCCACGACAGAGGACACGATATTCGATGCGCACTGCCAGATGTGGTTCATTCACGACCGATACATGGATAAAATGTGAGGGCGCTGCAGAGACAGAGTTCAAAGCTAACTGTACAGATACTCCTTCGAGTTTGGAGAGCTGGAACATTTCGAACGACATCAGCTTCTCTCAGAAGCCCGAGATCACCACATGAACTTCTTCCGCCAGATGGGCCGCGACCTTGAACTCCGAAAGAACAACATGAACCCCCAGGTCATCCTCCTTCACATGGTCTACAACATGTCGCTACTTCTGATACATCGGCCATATCTCCGAGAACCGAAAGACAGCGCCGCGCATCAATTATCCGTCAGAACAAACATGACCTCCGCACACGCCCTGGTCAGACTAATACGACAATACGACAAAGAAGCCAATTTGGAGAACGCCCCGTTCTTTGCAGTACACTGTGTCCTTACAGCCGCTGTGAGCCTACTGCTGAATGCGACATCCGCCAACTCAACCATTCGCAGCCAATCGGTACACCGGTTCCGCGCCTGTGTTGACGCATTGGACAAGATGAAGAGGTGGACAAGGGCAAGGCGAGGTCTGTTGCTTCTCAGAGAGCTGGCCCACAGGTGGAAGGTCGTGTCTGCGTTGCCCATGAGACACAGCGTTCCCCTCATTGCACCAACACAGGAGACTTCCCAGACCGACGATAATGACCTCGATTGGGGGATGCTGTTTGCCAATCTCGAAGAGCCTCTCAATTTGGATACCATTGACCTGTCGACGCCTACGGGGGAATGGGTGTTTCACGAAAGCGACTAAAGCAATCTTTTTGTGTTCCCTCCGGGGGCTCCTAGCGGAGGGAACTACAAAGCTACCCAAGCCTGGCCTATAGTACTATGAGATATCCCGAATCACCCAAGTCTTACTTCACAATAGGCCCCAGGCTTTCTGCCCCTCACCACCGGCCCATCCAACTTCGAATCCTCTTTCCAAACACATACAGCGGAACAGTGGTCAGACAGATACCCAATGTCAAGCCTCCCCAGGTACTGAAAAAGACCATCGGCCCTTTCGTGGCATAGTAGTCGTTGAGCATAAAGGTGAGGCCGAACGCAAAGGAACTCTTGATAAGCTGCGAAAGTTAGTGCTGGCCTTGGAGTAGATGACGACATACCATTGCCAGACCGAAAGCGCTTCCTGCGCGATCCATGCACACATCATTGGTATACGTGACGATACCTGTGCAGCCTGCACCGACGCCAAAGTTGATGAGAGCCAGAAAGACACAACAAACCATGGTGGATTTGGAGTGTTCAATCGCATCGCCAAGGCCAAAGGCTCCGACAGCCATGGTGATTGCAGAAGGCACAATGACGACGAGTCGGAATTCAGGCTCGTACAGACCTCCGTTGAAGGCGGACATGTAGTGAGCGGCGAGATCAGACATCCAACCAGAGATCAGTGTGCCGAGCGCAGACCCAACAAGAGGGGCGATGCCAATGACGAGTCCGACTTGAGTCGCGTCGAGGCTGTATGGTGGAGCGCCAAAGATTTGGTCAGCTACAGTACCGAGAACAATGACCCAGGTAAAGGTGATTGACCACATGATGCACCCCCATATGACAACAGGGTGTCGAAGCATGAGTATTGGGCTGACGAGACCGGGCAGTAGTTCTTTTGCGCTGGCGAATTGGAGATGTTGGACTCCACAGATCTTCTTCCATTGAGCGACCGCTGCTGTTGAGATATCTGGGGCAGCCTCTTCAGTCTTTTCATCGGTCTTTTCATTTCCAACACTCGATGTTATTTCGTCTCTGTCCCATTTGGTCTCGGGGAGAAAAAAGACCACCATGATCAATCCCACCGCGAAAGCGACAGCAAGGAACCAGAACGCCCATCGCCAGCCCATGTCGACAATGAGATACCCACTGATGACCGGGGCGATGTTGACAGACACAATGACGGCAAAGTTCCACAGACCGACCCTTCGACCTCTCTGATGAAGAAAGAAGACGTCGTTCACGCAGGATGTACCCGCCAGAGAGAAGCACGGTCCCATGGCCAGTCCCTGGAACACGCGGGATGCCAGAAGAGACTCGTAACCCTGCGAAACAGCCGCCCAGATGTTGGAGACCACCAGCAGGATTGAAGTCAGGACGAAAATGATCCTGCGACCCCAGAGATCTGAAATGATTGCCGAAAAGTAAGAGCTCACGCCGAGGCCAAGAATGAGCGATCCGTTGAGGAGGGCCACCTTGGAGAGAGGCGTTTGGAAGGTCTGCGACACAATGCCGAAAGCTGGAACGAGAACAGGGCCGAGAGCGCCAGTCACGCAGGCACCAAAGAGGAGAGTCAAGAAGTACATCTCCTTTCGGATTCGCGACATGTTGAGGGGGTCATTGGGAGAGTTGGAGGGTGGAGGCACCAGGATTGTGTGCATGCCATCTTGGGAGTCTTCGAGGAAGACGGTCCCGGCGGGTTGCTCGGAAGCATTACTTTCAAGAACGCCGAAAGCCATTGTGAGTGTGATGCTGGCTGTGCTGGGACTGCCGCTGGCTACAATGGACTGCCATGGTCTATTTATGTCAGTGGTTTGTATCATTGACAGCGACTACAGACGGGAAACTCCCGACGCTCGGAAGCATTATCAAGTATCTATCGGCATCTGGCACGTTTGGATCCCTCCGGGGGCTCTGTCTCGCTCCGCTCGTCTCTATCATGAACAGCCCCACTTGTTAGCGGCGGATGCGAAACTGCCGCCGCTGATAACACTGGACCGCGGGGATGACTTTGCGGGGGAGCCGATAAGTGAGATTAGCGGCGGATGTCAAGATTCCGCCGCTGATACGAAGCTGATTGGTGGGGGTTCACGATTGATGTGTTGGACTTATACGGGTACCGGTCTTATATGGCTTGCCAAAGGCCAGCTCCAAATTACACGACGCATCCATTCAAGACAGGCAACTTCAGTTCACAGCCTCAATCGACAGGATCAACTCTTACACAAGACTTCGCAATGGCAAAGCTTAGAATCGCCTCCGAGGTCGCTCAAGTCAGAGTCGCAGTCACCCAAGCTGAACCCAAATGGCTTGACTTGCAGGGTTCAGTCGACAAGGCCTGTGCTTTGATCAGCGAGGCAGCCAGAGGGGGTGCTAAACTGCTGGCATTTCCTGAGTGCTGGGTTACAGGCTATCCTGCTTGGATCTGGTAAGTATTCACATCCATGGACGCTCATAAGACTAACGTGAAAGGGCGCGACCAGTTGATACACACCTCACGAGCCGGTACATCAAGAACTGTATGCGCGCTGATGGCCCAGAGATGGCAAGAATACAGCAATGCGCGGCCGACAACGATATAACCGTCGTCCTTGGGTTTTCGGAAAACTTCCACAATACTCTGTACATCTCACAGGCGATCATCGACTCCGACGGCAAGCTACTAGCCCTTCGACGCAAGATCAAAGCTACCCATATGGAGAGGACAATCTTTGGCGATGCTTCTGGCGATGCCCTCACGAGTGTTGTAGACACAAAGGTCGGCCGTGTCGGAGCACTCTCTTGTTGGGAGCACATACAGCCGCTGCTCAAGTATTACCTCTACAGCCACCGTGAGCAGATCCACGTCGCTGCGTGGCCGCCATTGCATCCATACAAGGACGAGAAAGAATTGTGGTCCATGTCGAGAGAAGGTAAGTCGTCTCCGCATTTGTTCACCCTTACTAACGAACAGGCGCCCGCGCATTATCCCAAACATATGCAATCGAGTCACAAGCCTTTGTCCTTCATGCGACGTCCGTCATAAGTGAACAGGGAATCAGTCTCATGAACACAGAAGGGGGGGCTGTCATGAATACCCCCGGAGGAGGTAGCTCTGCGGTCTTTGGGCCTGATGGGAGGATCTTGACCGAGGATATACCCCAATCTGAGGAAGGGATCTTGTATGCCACGCTCGATTTGGATGAGATTCTACGGTGCAAGAGTTTTGTGGATGTCTGTGGGCACTACAGTCGGCCGGATATGTTGTGGCTTGGGGTTGATCTGGAGGTGAAGAGGCATGTACAGTAGTTCACGATCACAGAGTGCAGTTCAAGGGACGATGTGCAACCGGATTTATTTCTACATATCGGCAAGGTCGGTATGTAAGGTACTTGTATGCCGCACAAGGCACAGTGAGGGGATAGTGTAAGGCGTGATCTGGGACCTTGGCCGGCCTAGGACGGGAAAGGCTGATTCAAGTGAGACACAGACTGTACGTGAGTCGTAGACAGTGATGTTGTGAAATGGGGGCTTTCTTTCCAATGGGCATGATCCCACCAATGCCTGATGAAGAGGTATGCATCATAGGAATTGGGTTAGTTTTCAGCCAAGTTTCCCCACCCCACAGAAGCGCTGATGCTGACTTCCACATCGGAGAAACCGAACTCGTCGAGGACTTGTTTGCACCTGAGGACCGCTGCCTGCCCTTGCTCAACTGTTGTCGAGCCCGGCCTCACTGCGACGCATATAGTGAGGGGAAGTCGTAAACGGTCTTGACGAGACACAACCTCGAAAGGCTTAGCGTATGCGATGCACCACCTATCGATGAGGAACCATTTGATGCCGCCAAGTGCTTCGACGAAACGTTGATTGAGAGGGTTCTGTTGATCTGTCCAAAGGCCATCGATTGCATGGTCCATTGGGTACAATTGTGACACGTAGCCGTCAGGAAGAGTTGGCAGTGAACTGGCGACGCGACCGTTTTGAGGTCGAGTGCTGGATTCGGTGGTGTTTGTTTGGTCGGACATTTTGAGATTTGGAGATGTAATTCGGTTGTGAGGGTTGAGTGGTATAGAAGGGATGGAAGATGTCCTGTTCATATAGGAGAAGGGTGAGTCATCGGTCAAGAAGCTTTTGAGACTGAAGGCTGTGTGACTTGCGTGAAAGTATATCGTCAGTTGGCTTTGACCCGTAGAGTTTATCACAAAAACAGCAAAGATTGATTCTCCGGTACCAAAGCATGTTTATTAGAAAGCAAATTTTGACCATCGCAGCTAGCCATACATGTGAATTGCCATGTGTTTGAAGATTGCAATGTTAACTGATTCGGTTGGTATATAACGGTATGGATATCCCTCCGGGGGCTCCTGGCGGAGGGCCTTTTCTCGCTGCGCTCGTGTGTGAAACTGGGACAGGACTTGCTAAAGTTCATCGGAAATCTTCACGAGCGCAGCGAGAACAGGCCCTCCGCCAGGAGCCCCCGGAGGGCTATTTATCATGGACAGTTATACCCTCTTCTGATCATATCGGACAACTGCCTGACACAAGACCTCTGCTCCAATTGCGCACTCTTCAGGAGACGAGTACTCTTCCGGGTTATGACTGACGCCCCCTTTGCATGGGATGAAGATCATGGTCGTAGGACAATGCTTGTTTGTGTAGACACTGTCGTGACCAGCGCCGCTAGAGATGTCAACAGCGGCGTCTTTTCCAAGGATGGACTCGGCGGATTCTCTGACTGCTTGGATGCAATCTGGATGGAATTTTGTCGCAGTTGAGATTGTGTCGGTTCGCCATTTGAGGGACAGCGGTAGAGCAGGAGTTGAGCCAGCCAGCAATCCGTCCACATCTGTTCCCTGGGCCAGCAGATCAAAGTCGCGGCGCAGCTCCTCTTCAAGCTTCTCGACTGTCTCATCGGATGGAGAGCGAATGTCGAGAGTGAAGCTGACGTGGCCGGGAATGGTGTTTGTGCTGCCTGGAGTGAGGTTCAGAATGCCAGTCGACGCAAGAGCCTTGTGCTTTGTCGCCAGTCGGTGAGAGTGAGTGATCAATCGTGCAGCAAGTAAGAGAGCATCGGCTCGGTCAGAGAATGGGGTCGAGCCAGTGTGGGCATCTATTCCGTTAGCCATAATCTGGTCGCGCTCACGAGTCCCATACCTCGTCCAGTGATGTCGATGGTAAACCACTTGTAGGCCTGAACACCTTGTACGACTCCAATCTTCTTTCCAGCCCTCTCGAGAATCGGTCCCTGTTCAATGTGAAGCTCGAAGTGCGCCCCGATTGGCATGGCCTTGTAGCTTGCGGGTGTGTCACCGAGATACCCGATTCTCTGCAGTTCAGATTTGACTGTTGCGTTACCGGATACCTCCTTCAAGTTGTGAGCCCTCTCTTCCGAGACTGCTTCAGCCCAGACACCAGAAGCCATCATGCTGATTGGGAATCGCGCGCCCTCCTCACTGAATGGTCAGAATTGTTGTCTCTGGGATGGTGACTTACTTTGTCCAATTGACCACACCGACAGGATACTCTGTCTCGATATCGTGGTCTCGGAGAAGTTTGAGCATCTCGATCCCTGCTTGGATGCCGAGGATACCATCGTATCGACCGCCGGTGGGCTGGGTATCCAAATGACTTCCAGCCATAGTGGGAGGGCCATCTTTACGACCTGGTCGAATTGCAAAGATGTTTCCAATTGAATCAACGATCACTTTGCATCCGAGAGACTTTGTGGTTTCAACGAACCAGTCGCGCACTGTTTTATCTGAATCCGAAAGTGCCAGCCGTGACATTCCTGTTTCGGTCGGGTTTCTATTCTGTTAGCTTGATCTGGCGAGGACCGCGAGACTTACTCTCCCCATCTAAGTCCGGTCCCCCATTTGCATGTGTCGTGAAGAGTGTCCATCAATCGGGACTGATCAACCTTGAGCTTCTTCAGATCTGCAGCCGTCATATCGCGAGTCGAGATGTAACGACGGAATGAGACATGACGGAGCGGCGCGCGTCGAAACATCGTGCGAGCAGACATTTGGAGATGATTTTAAAGCTTGACACAATAATCCTCGATGATATGTTTTATCCTCTGATGTTCTCAGAAGGTGGTGAGTGATGCAACGCCTTCTTACAACCAGCCCCGCTTCCAGAATAGGCAATCTCAGGATAACAAAAGTCAATTGGACATGAACAAAGTAAACATCAAATAACTTGGTGAACGCTCTGCATGTCTCCCTTCCAGCTCGCGCGACTTGGCTGTCTGATAGAGTCAGCTATGTCCCTCCGGGGGCTCCTAGCGGAGGGCTCGTCCTCGCTGCGCTCGTACCGTGTTTGATGTTGGGCATAAATAGAGATAACATCAGATAACTTGGTGAACCCTCTGCATAGTCTCCCTTCCAGCTCGCGCAACTTGCTCAACCCGAAGTCGAAAGTCTGGATCCTGCTCGCTTTCCCGAGCGACGTTCTCGCTTCGCACGAGGTCAAACCGTTGCTCAATAACGCGCAAATACTCCACGGTCTCTTCCTGTATCTGTGCCTGGGTGGCCTCGGAATTGGCCTTGAAACGGTCTTTCAGGCTTATCATAAGCTTGTTGAACAAATCCTCATCGCTCAAAGCTCCTCTGATGATTCCCTTTCGACGCGCATCACTTCCCCGGCCTAGAGGGTTAGCTGCGTCAGTAGACGGTGTGTAAACGTACCGGATTCGGCGTTGCATTTGTTGTAGAATGGTTCCATGGATTTCCCCCAGAGTGAACTTCTAAGGACGGAAAGTGACTCGATGCGGAGGATCCTGTGTTGTCAGCGACGATGAAATGCTCACCTGAGATGTCCATGACACAAGTTACTCACCGGAGGTTGTTCTCAAAGTCATCATTGACTTTCTCGATGGCAGCCAGGAATATGCTCCGACGATTTTCAAGCGCTTGGGTCAAAGAATCGACAGAATCATGCTCCTCTGCGCACGTCAGCAAGCCCAGTCACTGGTGCATGACTTACCAAGTCTCTCAATGGCCATGTCTGCGAATTCATCCGCATTCTCAAGCATACTCGACTGTCGTTCCTGTATAGCGCCACACATCCCCTCCCAGGGTCCTTCAAGATCAGTAACCATATCATCCATAGCCTCCTCGTTCCAATTCCGTGATCCGACTGCAGGGGTACAGTAGTCCCCAAAGTTTCGACAGAATGCAGAATAAGAACCTGTTCGTTAGTGCTGAACCTTGGCCGCGTTGCCAACTTACTGTGATGCCACTGAATGTGTTAGCTTTGTCAAACAATATCGTGAAAACGTACCCCTGCCCAATCTTGGCTTGCGTTCTGAGCTGACCGGCTCCATGAAGATACGTGACGATCTAAAGATCAGTATAATTCCAACTGAGCCGAGATACTCACTGTTCCAAATGTACTCTGCAAAGTCTTCATTGTATCCTCTTGCTAGACGACTAAAAGCGCGCGATGCAAAGTCCTACA
The DNA here is from genome assembly GCA_001513835.1 of Fusarium temperatum. NCBI lineage: Eukaryota > Fungi > Ascomycota > Sordariomycetes > Hypocreales > Nectriaceae > Fusarium > Fusarium temperatum. The sequence goes on along the minus strand of LJGR01000013.1, from coordinate 747,181 downwards.
AAAGTCAGTCAGAACGCCACTTCAACAATCCCATACCTTCCTCAGACGACGCTCAACACTGTCGAGAGTTTGGCAGAGTGCCTCGCGACGTTCTTCACTGGCAGTACGAGCACCAGATTGCACCCAGAGCTCAATGTCAGCAAGCAGCGCAGGGATCTGGTCTTTCATGTATTGTGTGGCGATGCGTCGTTGACTGTTTGCGACAATCGAAATGCAGTGTTTTCGGACTTGCAAGATGCCACTGAGTTCGAGATGTCGTTTGGCCTCTGACTTTCTGGCAGTTCTGTTTTGCCAGTAGATTGCGTTGCTTACGCAAAAGACTCGTGTCACACGGTCGGCGTAGGTGGTGTTGAGTGAGTTGGTGATGATCCGATTGCGGTTTGTGATCAGGTATTGTTTGAGTCTGCAGATGTTAGTCTATGCTAGTCGGTCTGTTTGGAACATACTCAAACTCGTAGTTCTGTTTGCGGATACTGAAATTGTTAGCAGTTACCAAAGACTGTCGAAAACATACCTTGCTTGTCGTTGATTCTCCAAGTATTCCACAAGTTCCTGTCTTTCTTGTTCGGATAGATCACTCGCCCCAAGATCCTCGATATCTGCCTGCAACTCCTCGATTTCCTTAGTAGTCGCTTCAATATGCTCCAACAGCTGTTCAATATGTCTTGCCCTTGTTCCTGGCCAATCTCGGATTGACTCTTCGGGGTCGATGTCCTACAAGGTCAGCGAGTTCACAAATTCCTACTGCCACTTACATCAGAACGAGTACAGACAATGCCGACATTCGACAGACGAGCACGGTCAGCCTAGTCAAAAACTTGATGAACACCCTCGTCAGTAGCGGCGCGTCCAATGTTGCAGATTGCAAAGATCTCGTTGCACTCCAGGAGATAACGTTCGGTGATGATCCTTCGAGCAGAGTTGAGATCGCGAAGGCCGGGTAGATCCACGAGGATCAAGCCTCGGCTGAGGATATGCGCATTCAAAAAGACCCTTTCTTGTTAGTTGGTTCAGTTCTGGGGACGCATCTGGGGATGTACTTACTTGATGCTTCGAATGTAGGGCCACGTCGCTGGAGAATCTCTTGTTGCCGGCTCGGAAGAGAGCTCCATCAATTTGTTGGAACAAGCTTGCGGCGAGAGGCCTGTATGAAGAGTCATCGAGGGTGAAGGCCTTGCATCAGCTGCCCAACGAGCAAGCCGATCGAGGACATCCTCATAAGTTTCACGAATCAAGAATGCCTCATCAGTCAGTCGACCACGAAACATGGCTTGAAACGTATCGTTGGCCACTTTGGCATTTGCCTCCATGTCTTGACGTTCAGCGGCATCATTCATCTCATCTTGATGAAGTTCAAACGTGCGATAAACTTGGAGCAGTCTACCGAGTTGATCTTGGAGTTCCTCCATCGAGAACAGATTGACTCGAATGTCAAGCGTGTCACGGTTGTGATAATGGTACTCTGTCACAACACATGTGCAGGCTTCTCCATTGTTGCTCTGAGACGTAAGCATGGTCCGAGAATCGGGGAGTTACTTACAGTTCTTGCAAGTCCTTTTGTGTCGAGGAGTGAATTGAGCAGACTACTTTTGCCTACTATTGTCAGCGGCGCAACCACATTTACTGGTGACTTACCAACACCCGAGTCGCCTACAAATCCAACGGTACGAGTTGCTGGGTACTCAAACGCCGCGAGTTTACCAGCCTCTTCGTGGAGTTTGCGCATGGTTGACTCGGACCCTTCGTGGACATTTGAGCTTCCCAGCACAGATTGAACGTTGGACATTAGCTGCTTGGCATCTCGGAAAGCTCCTTGGAACTCGGGGGAGTGGAATGCATCATCAGGGAGTTCTTCGTCGGCAACATCGTGCTGCTGAGCAGCCCCAGTGCTTGAACGCCGTCTTCGGGGGGTACCATTTCTAGAACGTCTCGGTTCGGGTGAGAGAGATGCGTGCCCTGAACATGTTAGCGGAATCTCGTTGAGCAATTGAGAGTACCATTTGTGTCGGAGAGACGAATGTTGTGGATGGCAGATGTGAGTCCATGAGTCCCTTCCCTAGTCCCGCCAGGAGGGGTAAGAGAGACGGAAGGAGTGCGGTGTCTGTGAGAAGCGGGACTGGAGTTAGTTTCCGCGATACCCTCAGTTGAGGGAAGTGGCGTGTCGGCATCAATTGAGGGCATTTTGAGATTCAGTTTGTAATTATTATAATGAGGCAATTGTTGTACATTTGATTTGGGGGTTCATTACTGTCTGCGGTTTTATGTATGTCTGAGAATCCATGAAGCTGTTGGTTCACCCTGGTCAATTCAAGCCGGCGGTTAGATGCGACCACCTCGGCCTCTACCAATCAGGGCGTTCACTTTGTTCTATTTCTATCAGCTGAGATTGCTGCCGATAATCGATCAGGACAAGGCGCTTGAGGTCATGCTCGCAAGTCACCAAAAGAACATAGACCGATGCCAGGGTGGAACAGTCTCATGATGAGTTTAGGGATATCATCATAAATGTAGGTAAAGTTTAATAAACTTAGATCATATACTACTCTGCATATCAGTAACTGGGCACTAATCAAACATCGTGCCAGTAATGTCGGGAAGAGGTGTCGTCTACGACCACAGTCAATACACTGCATCCTGTTGAGATCCTTATAACCAAACCCGAGCGGAGCGAGAAAAGGCCCTCTGCCAGGAGCCCCCGGAGGGATATCATCATGTTGCGATAGACAAGGCAGTGCGGAATCAGTAACTCGAGACTCATCAGGCTCAACAGACACATCGGAGGGTCAGGAGCTTTGCCCTGAGGTCAGGGTATCTTCAATTTTGAGATGCGTATGCTAGGTAGTCGACAGGGACAAAAGTGACTGGCAATCGTATTCCATTTGAGGCGTGCTCACCTTCGACCTCTTCCTGCTGCAGGGGGCATCCCAGGCATGCCACCGCCGCCCATGCCCATCTGCCGCATCATAGCCTGCATATCCATACCGCCGGGCATGCCTCCTCCTCCGCCGCCGCCGAGCATCTTCATCAAGCTGCCCATGTCGGGCATTCCGCCAGCACCGCCGGCGCCTCCCATGCTCTGTAACCTCTTTTGCATGGCTGCTAATTGCTGTGCCTTGTTGCCTCCGCCCATGGCCTGTTGCGCTCGCTGCATGTTCTTCATGTTGCCTCCCATCTTCTTTGCCATGCCTGCCATCATTCGTTGTTGGGTGAGGAGGTCCTCGACTTCGCGTACTGATGTGCCGGAACCGCGTGCGATTCGAGTCATTCGGGTGGGTTGCTCGATGAGGATCTTGCCGTCCGAGTCGAGTTCCTTGTCGGTCATGGAGTCGCAGATGTAGATCATCCGCTTGAGTTTGGCGCCGCCTTCTTCGTCGTCCATGCCCTGCATCATGTTGCTCATGCCGGGGATCATGCCGGCCATTTTGGAGAGGGGGCCCATCTTCATGATGTTGGAGAGTTGGTCGCGCAGGTCGCGGACGGTGAAGATGCCCTCCTGGATGTGCTTGATGGTGTCTTTTTGGTTGAGGTTGAGGCTCTGCACGTGCTCCATGAGTCCAGCCATGTCGCCCATGCCGAGGAGTTTTTGGACGAATTGTTGGGGGGCGAACTTTTCAAAGTCGAGCATGTGTTCGCCGGTACCGATAAAGACGATGGGGGTGTGCGTTGCAGCGACTGCAGAGATGGCACCACCGCCGTGTGCGTGGCCGTCGGTTTTTGTGATGATGATGGCTCCGAAATCAGCGGCCTCTTTGAACGCCTTGGCTTGCGACTCTGCTTGTTGACCGATCGAGGCGTCGAGGACCATGATAGTCTCGTCGGGTTTGATGGCTTCTTGGATATCCACCATCTCCTGGAAAAGGGCAGACTCTTGTCGGTGGCGACCTGATGTATCGACGATGATGACCTCGAACCTCTCCTTCTTGAATTGGTCGACACCAGCCCTCGCAACCTCCGCGGGATCCGTTTCTGTGAGGGAACCATAGTAGGGGATCTTGGCTTTTGTGGCGTTCTGCTTCAGCTGGTCGAAGGCACCAGCTCTGAAGGTATCGGCACAGACCAGACAGGCCTTGAAACCTCTCGACTGGTAGTGCCGCGCGAGCTTTGTACACGTCGTCGTCTTTCCCGCACCCTGGAGACCAACAAACATGATGACATTGCTCTTTCCCTTCTTCGGTCGGAATGGCTCGGCGTGGGGATCGACGAGTTTGACGAGTTCATCGAAGACGGCTTTTTGGATGAGGCGTTTCTTGTTTACGGCGGGTGGGAGTTCTTTGAAGTTGACGGTGGACTTGATGGATTTCCGTAGTTGGCCGACGAGTCGTACATTGACGTCTGCTTCGAGGAGAGCGGCGCAAATCTCCTTGAGCATGCCATCGAAGGCCTAGACTGTTAGCGGGGAAGGCAGCGGGAGCAGGAGACGCACCTTTTCGTCGAGATTTTGCTCTCGGGTCAGGTTTGTGACCGCCGCGTTGATGCGACGGCCGAGATCTTGAAGAACCATGGTGATTTGATGCGACTTTGATGTCGCGGGGTATCTTGATGATGGAGAGTGTGGCCACAAGATGTGGAGGTGGGGTTGTGGTTTTTCCGGCCCGGGATGCACCCGGCTGCAGCTAACTTTGAGCTAGAGGCTGTCTTATCACGCGAATAATTACCTTTCGGGGCAGTTCTAGCCTGTGAATAGATACGGATGGCTATATAAGGTGGCCTATGGTGTTGTAGGAATTGTAACCATTGTCTGAGTAAAACAAAATGGGCCGTCATAATCTTCAGTACCCCAAAGACTCAACCAATACCATCAAACGGTACAAGGTCCACGGGGTTTACGACCTCGAGACTGTTCATAGTATCGTCAATACATGCCCAATTCTTCATGTATCGTTCAACACACCCTCTCAGCCGTTCCCGGTCGTTCTGCCGATGATCGGACAGCTGGGGTCGTTTGACCGGCCGAGTTCCAGCCTGCGAGATCCTCTGGAACTGTATCTCCATGGATATGTGTCCTCGAGGATCATGAACTTGGCTCAGACATCTACCGTCGATGGAGAAGAGATTCAGGGAATGCCCGTTTGTGTTGCTGCCTCGCACGTTGACGGACTCGTCTTGACTCTGGCGACGTATTCGCACAACTACAACTATCGGTCTGCTGTGATCTACGGATACGCGACTACTGTCAAGTCCGATGAAGAAAAGCTGTATGCGATGGAACTCATCAGCAATAGTGTCGTGGCTGATCGATGGAACCATACACGACAGCCTCCGTTGGCGTCGGAGATGCAGAGCACGAATATCCTCAAGATCAAGATCACTTCGGCAAGTGCCAAGATCAGTGCGGGATCAACGACGGATGACAAGAGTGATTTGGAGAACGAGAGTCTAGTGAATTCGACGTGGACGGGTGTGCTGCCTGTGTATCAGACGATCGGAGAGCCCATTCCGGGCCCGTATAACAAGGTGGACGTGCCGGAGCATGTTGCGAGCTTTGCAAAGGATACGAATGACGAGAAGAAGCAGAGATCTTTGGATGCGGCAAAGGGTGAAAGGAGAGCGACTTGACTGTGATTTGGGTTAGCTATGTCCCTCCGGGGGCTCCTAGCGGAGGGCTCGTCCTCGCTGCGCTCGTATAGTGATTGATGTTTTGACAATTCATGATTCTCAACCAGCCTATGCCCAGTCCATGAAGTCAACATATGAGAAGCATTCTTTGTAAACTATGCACGAGGCTGGCGAATTGATCGCTGGGCTGTGTCGCATTCGTCGTATTCATCTTAACGGTAATGAATCCGAGCAATACGCTGCACTCACATCTCGTTCAACATCCACTCCATTCGGGCCTCGTCCACGTAATATCGAAATGCCTTTCCCAGCGATGGCGACCTCATTTCTGTCATGTCGCAATCATGAAGCCTCTCACATTGTCACGACTGTTGCTCCCAATCTATGTCGGGGCTGCAAATCCAACAGTTACTCTCGACTCCGGTCCAATCTTTGGTTTCACTACAACTCTCCCAGCTGCTTCACCTTTCAACAAGTTTCTCGGTATTCCATGCCGCCGCGCATCGTTTCAGCCGTGCAACGAAGCCTGAACCATGTACGAGGCTGTTAAGTGCGACCATGTTTGGTCCTTCATGCAAACAACTATTTGTCCAAGGTGGTGAGTCTGTCTACTTCAATGGAATGAAGCAAACATTGTAGAACTCACTCCAGAGATCGATCTACTCAAAGGACTGTTCAACACAATCCCGTGAATGAAGACTATCTCTTCATCAATACTTTCGCTCCAGCAGACCCTCACCCTTCCAGGGCTGTGCTCTTGTTCATCAGCGGCGGTGGATGGCAGCAGGGGAACGGAGAAATCTATCTCAGCGGCTTTGCGGCGTATGAAGATATTGTCGTCTTTACTTTCAACTATAGAACAAACGGTGAGTCGACTCTGGCGTATGAGCCTTGCTAACGAGACAGTCTCCCCGAACATCCCTGATTTAGAGATTAACCTCGACATCTATGATCAACAATTCGCTCCTGAATTGGTCCAGCGGAATGCTCGTGCCTCTGGTGGTGATCCAACGTCACCATCTGGGGTGAATCTGCAGGCGCCATGTCTGTTGAGATCCATGTCAACAGATACACATCTCCATTCCGTGCCGCAATGATCTTTTCTGGTCAGATGTCTGTTGGATACCTCGGACACTGCCAGTCATCACGAAACTTCATACTGGGATAATCTGACAACTGTTGTTGGCTGTCGACGCCAGACCAGCTGCAGTGTATGAGAGATGTACCAGCAGATACTCTCGTCCAGGAAGTGCGATTCTGCCGATAACCGCCAACATCACAATTCTGAGTGACAAATCTCAGAGATGGCGGAACGGAGATGTTGCGCGAGTGCCTGTGCTCATGTGGACTGTCGCTGAAGAAGGTAGTGGACTCATCAACAGAAACATCTCGCTCGAGACATTCTTCGGGGCCTATATCTCTACCACTCATCAACGAAACCCAACAGAGGCAAATCCCGGATGCTTACCCCAGTCTCAAGACCGAGTTTGACACTGCTGCGGCAATATATACAGACTTTGTCTGGCAATGTGTAAGTTCACATGCTTCCGGCTTCACAGCTAACACATCCAGCCTCAAGCTATTCTCGCCAACCTTTCAGCTTCCGTCAATCCAATATGGCGATTCTGCTTCAATGCCTCGGCCACAAGTCTCTTAGATGACAGATACTGCTGGCTTGGCAAGTTTCACGGGTCAGACGTCCTCCTACTGTTTACCCACCTTTGACGCAATGTCACAACTCTACACATTGCGGAGTATCTTCGAGGAGTTGTGGGGAGATTTGTCAGACACCCTCAGGTTGGACCAGGTTGGCCGTTGGATCGAGATATGTTGCGAACCTGGGAGATGTTGGACGGACCCAAACATCAGGGCCTTCAATCATCGACCAAACAGCGCTGGATCAGAGATGCAGCCTGTACGAGCCGATTTATCCTCTCATCGAAGAGTATGTATTAGTTTGATCGGAATTATCACGTAGGCCCCCGAATACTACTCAATCTCGTCGCAACTTCAGTCGCCAATCTCGTCTACGTCATTTGACCCACGGTTTTAACACGGCCACTTATCTCAACTTTTACCCAGATTGCATCTCGATCGGACTATTTCGAGAAGCTTACCCGATTGAGTGTAAATGGAGACCAAAGATTCTGTAAATGCGATATCTCACCGGAGCTTTTATCGCGGAGCGTCATAGACATCGAGCTCAAGACGTCATACAGAAGATTGAGAACAGACAACAGAGGAGGCGAAGGAGAAGAGAAGAGAAGATATAAATACGGCGAATAGGTAGAGAACCTTGATAGATCAATCACATTGATTAATTCGCCAATCATCATTTACCATGGGCTACCCCGATACTTTTGAAGGCTTCTGCGTCGACAGCCCCAAATCATGGAACAAGTTCCAAAAACAAACCCTCAAACCCAAGACATGGGGCGATCGCGATATCGACGTCGAGATTGAAGCCTGCGGTGTCTGTGGCTCAGACGTGCACACCGTCACCGGCGGCTGGGGCGACTTTGAAGGGCCTCTCTGCGTCGGCCATGAAGTCGTCGGCAAAGCTGTCCGTGTAGGCGACAACGTCAAAGACATTAAAGTTGGAGACCGTGTCGGCGTCGGTGCTCAAGTCGCCTCGTGTCTGGAGTGCAAGCTCTGCAAGAACAAGAACGAAAACTACTGTCCCGACATGGTGGACACGTATAACTGCACTTATCCGGATGGGAGTGTTGCGCATGGTGGTTTTGCATCGCATATCCGTGCTCACGAGTACTTCACCTTCAAGATTCCTGATGCCCTCAAGTCTGAGCAGGTTGCGCCTCTTCTCTGCGCGGGCATCACGACCTACTCTCCCCTCGTGAGGGCAAACGTCGGTCCTGGAAAGACTGTTGCGATCGTCGGTATTGGCGGTCTCGGACACATGGGTATCCAATGGGCAAAAGCACTCGGCGCTGAAGTCTATGCCATGACACATTCTCCCTCAAAGGTGGAGGATGCAAAGAAGCTTGGCGCAAAGGAAGTCATCGTCACAACGGATGAGAACTGGGCCGACAAGTACAAGTTCACCTTTGACTTTATCCTCAACTGCGCCGACATGACGCACACGTTTGACATGAACGCTTACATGTCCACGCTCAACATCGGAGGCGAGTTTCACAATGTCGGAATTCCCGATGAGCCGCTTCCTCAGATGACTGCTGGTACATTCGCTGGCAATGCTGGTAAGATTACTGGAAGCCATCTGGGCAATCACCAGGAGATGGATGCTATGCTCAAGCTGGCGGCCGAGAAGAACATTGTTGCATGGGTTGAGACGATCGATATCTCGGAAAAGGGATGTGCTGAGGCTGTTGAGCGTGTGAAGGAGAACAAGGTGCATTATAGGTTTACCTTGACTGGGTTTGAGAAGGTTTTCAAGAAGGATTAGTAGTAATTTAATGACTATCATGTATTACCCTATTCTGAGCATTATAATGTACATCTAAGATCTATATGAAGAGATGTGCAGGCAGTGAGAAGTCATATGTTTGTGAAATGAGTAGTGTACTTGGAGCAATACTATTTGCCACAGTATCTCATCGCTTCGGATCGCTTCTAAGTTTTCTTGACCCTAGAGCAACAATAACACAAAATCTCACTCATCGCATTCAATATCACCGTTTCACTCGAGCGCAGCGAGGAAGAGCCCTCCGCTAGGAGCCCCCGGAGGGAACAGCAAAGTACAATTTGTCAACTATAGACATTATCTCATTGTATTAACGTGGTATCATGATCTATTTAAGCGCCAATGGCCTTGAGGATGGCCTTTCCAACAGCGTGGGCAGACGCAGGGTTCTGTCCAGTGATAACCTGTCCATCGACAGCCAGCTTCTCCGCCCAGTCGTCAGCCTTGACGTACTTGCCGCCAACACGCTTGATCTCGTCCTCGAGGAGAACGGGCATGGCGCTGGTCAGCTTGACGGCCTCCTCCTCGGAGTTGCTGAAGCCGGTAGCCTCACGGCCCTCGAGGAGAGGCTTGCCGTCGACCGTGACGTTGACAAAGACGATGGGGCCGTGGCAGACTGCGGCGACGGGCTTGCCGGCCTTGTAGAACTCCCCGATGAGCTTGATGGAGGTCTCGTCGTTGACGAGGTCGAACATGGGGCCGTGGCCGCCGGGGTAGAAGATGGCGTCGAACTCGGAGGCCTTGCCGAGGAACTGCTTGAGGGGGGCGGTCTGCTCCCAGAGCTGCTTCTTCTCGTTGAGGAACTTTACGGACTCCTCGTCGCCCTTGAACATCTCGACGGAGGCTTGGTCGAGGGGTGCTTCGCCGCCGGCGGGAGAGGCGACGGTGATCTCGACGCCGCTGTTGACGAGGTCATAGTAGGGGTGGGCGAGCTCGGGCTGGCGGTGGTTAGTTTGGGGTTTCATGGGTGAGTGAGCGGGTGGCTTACCAGGTACCAGCCGGTAGGATGTCCATTGTTCATCTTGGACTGGTTGGTGAGAACGACGAGCACCTTGGGAGCCATTGTGTATGAATTGGGTATCTGCGGAATGTGTGGTGATGGGTATTGAGTGAAAGGGTGAGTTTACAGTTGATATGAGATGAGTTATGAGATGAAATGCTATGATGAGACAAACTCTAATGGATGACGCACTCACCTTTATACCACATGCAGACGTCGTGCTTCTCCACGCTTGGACCCTGGCAGTCGGGCCAATTCTCTACCGTTTCGAGCACCTTGACAAACTCTTCCGTTCGGCTCTTGCTGCGACTGACGTCAGACTAACGGGCCTAGCCGTCCATTCTCGGCACTTAACCCCGTGTAGCGCCGGCTTTTGTGTGGGGCGGGCCGGGGTCACGTACCCGGAGCGGCCGATTCTGAGATTTGCATGCACCGCTGATGGACGCTCATGGAAGAGAGCGAGGTCCACTTGATGTGTAAGCCGGTATTCTTGAATCATGCGATTGTCACCTTGATGCAGAAATCAGATACAATGAGAGGTGAGATCCCTCCGGGGGCTCCTAGCGGAGGGCTCTGTCTCGCTGCGCTCGTGTGCAGTCTTGTTGGATTGGACACTGACATGAAGCTCAATAGCATGGGTCAATTTGGATCTAGCAAAAACACCAAATGAGTGACTTCCTCCACAATTTCCTACATCCAGAAGCCGAGTGGATTGGTTCCTCTGACCTTATTATCCTTCCCATCACCCTTGCCACCCTTGCCAGCCAACGGGGGTGTCTTGCATCTTCCTCTATAGTCAGGCTTGACAACGAGACACTTGTCGCAGCCGCAAAGAAGCTCGAGATGGTTTCCGATTTTCTGGCTTGGCTGGTCGCATAGGCAGATGAACAGAGCATTGTCTATGCTGCTGGTTGGTGATTCGCCGTCGCATTTCACATTGGGCGTGCCGCAGTATGCCTGCGAGATTTGATCCTCATTCCACGGGTTGTCTGGACATGTTAGTGTTGATCATCGGGAGGGCTGTAGACGTACCCATGCCCTTGAGGACTGAAGAGCAGTAAGTGTAGCCGCATTCGCAGATTGGTCCCTCGGGAGGAGGAGGCTCGGCGGTTGAGCTCGGAGGTGGAGGGGGACTCGGGTCCGGAGGAGGTGCTGGGGCCGGAGTAGCTGGGGGAGGGACAGGAGCTGGTCCGGATGGAGGAGGTGCAGGCTGAGACGGAGGTGGCGGAGGAGGGGGTTGAGACGGCTCGGTGGGAGGGTCAGCCGGGGGATCAGCCGGAGGAGGGACGGGAGGAGGTGCTGGAGGTGCCGGAGCTGGGGGGTCAGGGGGAGGAGCAGGCGGCTCAGAGGTTGAAGGGGGACTTGGAGCAGGGTCAGGGGGAGCTGGTGCCGGGCCAGGAGGAGCCTGAGGCTTTGCAAGGGCTAGAACAGCCAGAGTAAGGATAGTAAGTTGAAACTTCATATTAACGAGTGTTGATGGTGATGATGTGAACTGCTTCCTGTCTCTTCTTATTTATATCGCTGCTGTTTGTTATACAATGGCTTGTCCCACTCATCTATCCTTCATCTTTCTTCGTCTGTCTTCGTCTATCTCCTCCCGAGCGCAGCGAGATAGAGCCCTCCGCTAGGAGCCCCCGGAGGGATCTCACATGCCTCACATGCTTCAAGATCAAACGTTGATGCCAAATACCCGTTGCTCCGTCTGCCGAAGTGTTGCTCAAGCCGGCACTCGCTTGTTACTCTTGCGTCGCCCAGCTCAACTCCATACGTGCTAGGAAGTTATTTAATGTTACTTTTACGCTTATCCGAGGGTAACCATAGCCAACAAATCGGGTACCATGCGCAATAACTCGTCATATCGGGGGTCGAGATCACGATCACATACATCCACATTTACATCATGAAGTTTCCACTGCTACAGTGTTGGGCCCCGCACTGTACTGCCCCACCATCGTGGAGGAAAAGAGCGTGCCCCTCCATGGTACGCCGTACGGGTCGTCATCCTACACTCGTCAATCAACAATCATGGCCGAATCGCAGAGAAAAGGCGTCGTAAACGTCGGCACGCGAAAGTCGCCTCTTGCACTGGCGCAGACGCAGATCGTCGTCGATGCGCTCAAGAAGAACTTTCCCGACCATGAATTCAACATCCACAGCATGACAACGACGGGCGACCGTGATCAGAACACTGCGCTCTACAACTTTGGAGGGAAAGGCCTCTGGACTTCGCAGCTGGAGGAGAGGCTCGTGAACAAGGAGCTCGACATTGTTGTTCATTCGCTCAAAGACATGCCGACGGTTCTGCCCGAGGGTTGCGTTCTCGGATGTGTGACGTCCCGCGAGGACCCGAGAGATACACTCGTGATCAAGAAGGAATTGCAGGACAAGCACGGCTGGAAGACGCTGGCCGATCTGCCGGACGGGAGCATCATCGGCACCAGCAGCGTTCGGCGAATTGCGCAGTTGATTCGACGTTACCCGACGCTCAAGTTCAAGGACCACCGAGGAAACATCCAGACTCGTCTACGCAAGCTCGAGGAGGACCCTGACCTGACCGGTATCATTCTGGCCGCGGCAGGTCTCCAGCGGATGGACCTCGGAGACCACATTACACAGTTTCTAGAGTCTGACAATGGCGGTATTCTGCATGCTGTCGGCCAGGGAGCGCTGGGAGTTGAGTGCCGAGCGGATGACGAGGAGGTGATTCGGTTGCTCAAGACGATCGAGAACGAGCAAACGGCTCTTGCGTGCGAGGCCGAGCGGGCACTCATGAGGGCACTCGAAGGCGGCTGCAGTGTTCCTATCGGCGTCGAGACCAAATGGGTTGACGACAAGTTACATATGAAGGCTACAGTTGTCAACCTTCGGGGTGACCACGGCGTCGACTCTGACATAACAGAGCCTGTCAAGACACACGAAGAGGCAGACAAGTTTGGGAGGAAGCTTGCGAATGCTCTGGTTGAACGGGGAGGCGGTAGTATTCTTGATGAGATCACTAGGCTCCGACAAGTCCCGGAGACGGTCAAGTAGCGTAGGGACTGCACGGCAGATCAATGCCCTTGTATTCTATTCAGCTCCAGCAAAAGTCTTGTAGGCCTCGGCATCCAATAGTTTCTCAAACTGTTTCGCACCCTCCTCATCCACCTCGACCTTTGCGATCCAGCCGCCACCAGCGCTGTCGTCCTCGGGCACCTTGTTGATGGTCGAGGGCTTCTCCTCGAGGGTGTCGTTGACTTGTAGGACTCGTAGACGCACAGGAGCGTTGATGTCGCTGGCTGACTTGACAGACTCGACGGCTCCGACAGCGTCGCCTTGCTCGACCCATGTTCCGGCCTCGGGCAGTTCCACGTAGACTACATCTCCGAGCTGCTCGGCGGCGTACTCAGAAATTCCAACGAAACCGTGCTTCTTGTCCGCAGACAGATCAATCCATTCGTGGTCTTTGGTGTATTTTCGAGCAAGGCCTGTTTCGTTAGTGTCGTCATTGTAGCGATCCAGCGCACATACTCAGTTTGGTAGACGAGAAGGCCCGGATCGGCGTGCGGATGGCTGCGCGGGGCACAATACCCCTGGCCAGAGGGGCTGCAGCGCGTAGGGACCGGGAAATTGAGGCCATGGTGATGATGCGGATGGTGATATCAAAGTTCAAGCTTTGTCGGCATCATGCGGAGATGGGCCGAGTGGATCGGAGGCAAGCCGACTTAGTCAGCATCATGAAGTTCACAGCAGTCTACAACAGTCCATCAATTCTGCAGTATTTCCGTATGCCTTGGAATGTGATTTCAATTAAGGCACAAGACTTGTGCCGTTAAACAAGACATGAGGAAACACTGGTCCAATCGGAGATATCGACGTGGGGGTTTGGAACACTGTTTACTTGGTGTTTAGTGCAGGCCTGTTGCAGTCAGTAACGGTTGGGTATCCCTCCGGGGGCTCCTAGCGGAGGGCTCTTCCTCGCTGCGCTCGTACTACGATATCATACAGTAGCATGGTTGCTATTATTGCAATATTGACGATTTGTTCAGCTGGGACAGATCAAACGCAGTTATTGCGCAATCTCAGCTGGCCATACACCGAATCAACCAATTACTTGCCCAAACGCGTTGACGCGCTGCGCTACGCTAAAACACCACCATCATCATCACAACATTTCACGCATAAGCAGGGACTAGCAAAGTCTATCTCAAATTAACACAATTAAACTATTTTCAGAACATTTCATCTCAAATACTACGTCCCCTGTTGTGCTGTTAAAATCCGTCCCTCCACTTTAGCCTTGTACCACCAAACCCGGTGCCTTGAAATTCCGACCCGCTTCTGGCCTAAACAAGAGGCTCCCATCATCATCCTCTCCAAACGTCAGCGCAAACTCTCTGCTCCAACAAAACGCATCGTCCGGTTTCAGTTTGGAAGAAAAACGAGTGTCAACGCGATTAGTATTCTGCCGCCGAGGTCTCATTGCTAAACGGCTTGTCTCACGGTTTCACTCTGGTAGCTTTCGACTCCGCCACCTTTCAGCTGCCTTGTCTTGACCTCCCCGCTGCGCATCACGATATCATCACTTGTCAACTAGCTTGATGCTTTGACAGGCTGATCTTTTCTTCTGTCACTCTCTCCGACCACGTTCTCTACCGATTTCTTTCGTTTGCTCGACTCGACTGCTTCACCGTCACCTTGACTCGTCGACCTCGATACCCGTCACACCTTCACGCTGGACGACTACACGAATCCCTCGGCTCCGGCCGAACCTACGACCATGGAACACTTGATGAGTTCACCTCCCCATGAAATCCCACTGCCACCCCCAGGCCAAGACGAGACCCTCGGAGGCATCGAAGAATCTCCCCAGCCGAATGGGTTCCATCATCAGCAAAGCACATCCCTCGACCAAGGGCTAGCTCAAAGTCCACGACAAGAAGACCCGTCTACCAGATATACTCCCCCCGTTCAAACCGCACCGCCAATTTCCCGCCCGGCCAGTGGCTTGTCCAACCCCGCACACCAAGCCTACAACGACTATCGACAGGGTTCCGGTGAGCCATCATCCAACGGTCGAAACCATGTAGTCATCAAGGTCGGAATGGTTGGCGATGCGCAGATTGGCAAGACCTCGTTGATGGTCAAGTACGTCGAAGGGAGCTGGGATGAGGATTATATCCAGACGCTGGGTGTCAATTTCATGGAAAAGACAATCTCCATCCGTAACACGGAAATCACCTTTTCGATCTGGGATCTCGGTGGTCAGCGAGAGTTTGTCAACATGCTGCCTCTCGTGTGCAACGATGCAGTTGCTATCCTCTTCATGTTTGATCTCACCCGCAAGAGTACATTGAATAGCATCAAAGAGTGGTATCGACAGGGACGCGGGTTCAACAAGACGGCCATCCCGATTCTCGTCGGTACAAAGTACGACCACTTTGTCAACTTTCCTCCCCAAGACCAAGAAGAAATCTCAAATCAGGTACGAGTGCAGCGAGGAAGAGCCCTCCGCTAGGAGCCCCCGGAGGGAAACCCAACCTTACTGACGGCAACAGGCGAGACGGTTTGCGAAAGCCATGAGAGCTGCATTAATATTCTCGAGTACAAGTCACAGCATCAACGTGCAAAAGGTATGGCCTCGCAGTCGTTGGAGGGTACAGTGTGCTAACTGGGTAGATCTTCAAAATTGTGCTATCCAAAGCGTTTGACCTGAAGTGCACGATCCCCGAAATCGAAAACGTCGGCGAGCCGCTCCTTTTGTATCAGTCGGTGTAGTGGACGGAATAACGAGTAAATGTTGAAACTGACAACATAACGACACGCGACGGGAGAGTCGCAAGCAAACCATTTCCTTTGTCATTGCATACAACACAACTGGATCGTCACTTTTCTTCAAACTTGAGATTACTAGGGCAAATTACGGAAGGGGTCAGGAATCACCTCTGGATAGATAAACATGGGGATTGGCGCAGGACCGCATTAATGTGGCCAGCTTTACCGGTCGGTGGTCACGGCGGGCTATTGAAGTATTTGAGAGATACAATCGAATGTTAATCGTATTGGTGTATGCTAGATGAGATGAATGATGCGAGGGAGTGACGATGTAGTCGTGTTGATTATTGTTTAGTTGTGGATCGGAGTAGCGAATCTAATCCTGCGACTAATTCTCTTCGGAGGTCGTCTATTGATCGTCTGGGGGGTATTGGGATGTTGTGGAGGTGCATGTGAGTCTGCTCGGGGTCCTTGAGTGAAGGATGGTAGTACAGGCGTTTGCCGGCGGGTGCTTTGTGTTTTGTGTAGATCTCGATGCCGTCTCGATAGATGGAGATGATTTCGACGAGCATGCCTCGCTCGAGATTTGGCTTGGTCTCTATGAGTTCGATTGCTTCCTCGTCAGGGACACGTCTGCGGCGGGTGAAGTAGCACATGATGATGCCGAGGGTGAGGTTGAAGGAGATGATGATACTGAGGAGAGGTATGAGTATTGCGTACATCTCTGGTGATGGTTCCATGATGTGCCTCGGGCGCATTTTATCTATGATTCAGTGCGATCCATATATTAGAGTAGGATACATGAACCTTTTCTTGAAGTTAGGGGAGGATGGCTTATATTGAAAGTCTCTGTAGGTGAGTACAACGTTATTCACTTGTACTTGACCTAGGAAGGATTGTTCTGTGATGTGATCTAGTGGTGTGTTTGGTCAGCTGGTCGTCGAGAACTTGGGAACAGCTACACAGGCAGCATTCTTCTGATCATTTTGAGGTCCTCGCAGGCTGTGGGCTCAGATACAGTTGACACCGTTCGCTCACAGTTGGTGTACTTTTCATGATACCGTGGCTCTTGAAACATGACTTTAGATATACCTTTGTGTGGCTCTTAACTTTGAGTTTATGTGAAAGGCTTTAACAAGGATTCATCACGAAAGTTCAAAGTCTGGTTCACGATTGGACAAAGGTTTGGCGAATGAGTCTATTCTTTTTTTATCTACTCCTCTAAAGCTAAACACCTGCGTTTACTCACCATCAGCGAGGACTATCCGCCACAGACGACAGTTCATGAGCCTCCTCGATATCCCGGAGCCTTCTCTGGCGACAACAGATCACAATGGACCAGACGAGCATGATGCATAGAATAGTACCAGAGCAGATGCCAAGAATGAGCCAGGTGGTCATGTAATCGGGCAGTTCTTCGACATCCTTGCGGCGGACGAGGGAGAGGGAAGCTGGGAGGTTAGAGTTGGCCATTGTGATGTGTTGATGTGATGAGGGTGATGGGAGTGAAGTGATGGGAGAGGGTAGTAGTTATATACTGCTGTGAATATGCTGTTCTATGGTCATCGCCCAGTCTTCATGCAGAGTGTTCTGAACCGTTGATGAACAATCTGCGTGTCTCTTGTTCACTGGCTCTGACTCTGCACGCCCTGCTCAACATCCTTCCCCTTTAGCCTTGCCCTTCGAAGTCGAATGGTCCTGGCGATGAAGTACCAGGTAGGCGGTACGATAAAGAGAAGAATGATGCCGCCGACAATACCCATGGTGAGGATGCTGTCGCTCTTGGATTGGGGGGCATCGTCTCGGCGAACAGGCCAGGAGAGGAAGCCTCTGAAAGAAGCTGGGAGGTAAGAGTTGGTCATGGTTGATGTGTGGATATGAGGATGTGATGTGATGGTCTTGTGATGTTGAGATGAAGGCGATGCAGGAGGCTTTATGCTGCATCTTGTGTGTGA
This sequence comes from Fusarium temperatum, assembly GCA_001513835.1. NCBI lineage: Eukaryota > Fungi > Ascomycota > Sordariomycetes > Hypocreales > Nectriaceae > Fusarium > Fusarium temperatum. The sequence goes on along the minus strand of LJGR01000013.1, from coordinate 729,477 downwards.
ATGATTCACTTGTTTGTGCTCATCGTGTTTGAACAGTGAATGTTCATTTACAATATCTTTGACATTGTGAACAAACCCTACGACGCAGAGGGCAAAGCGGTGATTGCAAAGAACAGTGACTGTTCTTATTGATAGAGAATACAAACAGTTGTGGCTATTAATACTCTGTTCCATTCATCAAATAAACACGCAAACAACCTTCAACATGTTCACCTTGGCTTGCTTTGTTCTTGTCGGGCTCATGGTTCTGGCCTGGATAGTATCAGTCTGCTTAGCAATGCGACAACAAGCGCGACAAGACCACCGAAACTCTCCAATGCTGGATCCAGAAAGACAGCTGAGAAACTCCAACACGTATGCCTATTACCTCAGGTAGACTCACACTCGAATTCAGTGGCGGCGGCGGCGGCGGTTATATCTTTTGGACATTCCCCATCGGATGCTTCGGGTACCTGTGGATCCCCTCCATCAGCATCTCCAGCCTCGACTGGCTATTTCCTTGCAGCCATTTCCAAATCAAGAGAGCTTTCTCACGAATCTGCATCTTTCCGTTCCCCACAGACAGACCAACCTAACGGGCCGCATCTACTGTTCCTGAAGATCTGGTGGAGGTGCAGGGTTTAGTGCCTTTACGTATGGATAACCTCAACTGTGAGTATGATGTGAAATGATGGCCACCGTCGAGACTTTATTCTAGACTCTAGTTTAGTCTTGGTCTACCCCAATAAAATAAAACCATTGTCCTGTAATCCATCACTCCTAAGAAATGCCAACTCAAATGACACCACAACGCCGTTCATGAAAAGGAAATCAGCGCGCTAGCGATAACAAAGTTTGGAACAAAGTCCTGAAACAAATCCTGTCAATGCAGGCAGAGTCGAATATTCACTTGTCGTCCTTGTCTCCCCATATGGGAGCGTTGAGAGGCTTGCTGACACCAAAGCCAACACCGACGGCAATGCCGACGACGAGGAAAATGATCAACCCCTTGACGATCCATCGATTGCGTTGGCTAAGCTTGGCCATGCAGGTGCAGCGGTTCTTTGCCTTTGCGGCCTTGGCCTGTTGTTTCCAGTGATCTTTTCCGGGCCAAACTTGGCAGTCGGTCTTTCTGGCGAGGGGGGTGCTCGATGTCTTTTGCATGCATGAATCTGACGTTCGTGTTGTGACCATGGCTTCGATGTCGGTGTCGAAAGGGTTGAGTTTGTCTGTTTGGGGTGTGGATGTTGTGCTGATGCGAGGGGTTTCGGTTACGGTCGCATTTGTGGCAGCTTTCTCGGGGATTGTGAGGTTTGTCTCGCCGCTTGGGCGGGAGAGTTTTTCGTAGTTTGAAGGCATGATGAGGCGACGAGATGTCGAATGTTGATTGATTCAAGTTTGAAGGATTGGATGAATTGAAAGCTGTCGCGGTTAGTGACGCGTGGCTATGGCTGGTGTGACAGTGACACCAACGGCTGGTACATACTTGAGTGAAACCAAGGTTGGGATCTCTGCGCAGTTGGATGTAGATGAATGCGAATGAATGTAGATGCAAGAGATGATCCTCAATCGGCAAGGAGTCAAGGCAAGTCTTTAGAACATGGATTGATCGTCGTTCAAGTCCGTTCGGTGATGGGACGCTTGGATTGGTTATGATGGGGCAAGTAATAAAGCCAAGAAAATAGAAGAGAATCAAAGAGGATCTCCCAAAGAGACGAGATTGCGATGGTTAAGAAGAAGACGGTCGAAGCAAGGGAGAGTAGAGTGAAGCGATGGGGCCCGAGAGAAGGAACCTTGTATATGAGTTCTTTCTCAACACACGCAACGCAATGCAACGCCACTGATGGAACAAACTCACTCGCTCGACTGACCTGACCTGACTTCCACAAAAGACGTAGAAGAGGAGAACAGGAGCACAGCAGACAGAGACATGACAGAGGGAACCCCTAACTAATCCAAAATGAACCAAGCCCCCTGCACATTTCAACGCTTGGGCCCGAACCGGGTGCGCTAACTGCTGGCTTGCCGCCTTTGGGCTTGGTGGGAGCTCCCAGCTAAACGAGCTAGGTCCAGCGGGGCTAGCGGGGGTCCCCGGCTAGGCTAGCTAGGCCATTGCTACGCTCTAGATTGCTCCAGGACCATCACCATTCAATCGAAACATGGCATCACCAATCAAGGTTTGGTCCGTCTGCATAACACGCGGCTGTCCACAAACACAACACATGCACAAAAAATATCACAAAATGCACTGCCTACCTTGTACAGAGACTGTAACCGAAATCCCTCAGATAGCAAACCAACACCCCCTCAGACTTCAGATCAGATCCCATGTGGCACGGCTGCATGTCTCTAGATCGATTCCCACGGATAACACCTCCATCCCTTCGAAAATGGCTCAAGTTTATCTAGTGATTTACCCGCATCCTAATGCTAATTCTCGCCGGCGCCACCAACATGGGTTAATCGCCGGCTCTTGGCACTGACTCGCCAATTGCACTTCTTTCAAGCTGTCTAGGGACTCTAGGCTGTGCCATAAGAGTATCTCTCCGCAAAGCCAAGAAAGATGATTCTTCTTGGCAGCCGAGATGCCGTGATCTTGTGTTCAACTATCGTCCATATCACGCCCCCAACTGATGATTTGGTCAGTGGGCTGTCAATCATCTGGTATGACTTCACACATGACAGATCCCGTTGATCAGGAGTCAGCCAGGAACAGGCACAAGGTTTGGCTTCAAACAGCGGGAGCAAAGCCACAGAATTCCTGTCCTGAATAAAGAAGCTTTCCACAATGTTGATGTGTATCGCCACGATCGAATCTGATTTCATGGTTGTGCTATTCGTTGTGTTTCAATCACGGCATAGCATCCACTTGTGTTTTGGAGTTCCGTGTATTCTTATCGCACTCGGAATCGTGTCCGTGTCTAGCAAGAAACCCGCGTATAAAGATTCGGCAACTGGATCGCAATTCATCCCAATCTCCGCGTATAATAGATCCGATATCACAAACTCAGTCATTCAGATTTACGTACCAGATGCGAAATATCCCAATGCAAGTTCCCCTCAATGCAAGTGAGGAGTTCTTCAGTTAAAGTCCAGAACCTGGTCTCTGCATTCACTGGGGTCCCTGCATTAGCTTCCATTGCCAAGGTATGGATAAGAAGAATTCTAGACTTGAGTTCGTGGTGCTCAGTGGCGCTGCCATTGTGTTGCTGCCACTGATAGCCGTTTTTCTTTGCCAAAAACGGACTTGAAGTTGGAATTCTCATTGTTCATATTGCCACTTTTGAAGGTTTGATGTGATACAGTCGGTTCAGCCGATGACGATAGTGACACTTGGTGGCAGGACGGCAGTTGATTGAACCACAGTATTCGGATTTACCCTTGATACGAATAAGTGGTGACAATCAAGTCTCTCCTGAGTGGGGGACTCGGTGATCCCTGTCAGGGTGTTTTATTGCACACAAATATTGGTCTAATTTGAGATCAGTGCCACAACGAGACCATCATGCAAGTTGATGTCAATCGAGTGCATTTTTCTCAAGGTGGTCGTAAGTGCCAGGATACTGACGTCTTGCATTTATTCGTTGATTGATGCCAATCACTTCAGTGTCGATATCTAGAATGCAATTATACCTTTTTTGTTGGTCCTTGGCCCTATAAGATCAGCGCATAAACTCGCCTGAATGATCAGCGCGAATGTGCACAGAGACTCCTGAAGTGTATTTCGAAGCATCAAATTGGAAGCAATGCATGCCAAACGTGGTGTCTTGATGTGCACCGTATCGGAAAGCGCTGCCGTTGAAATCTGTGTTGTCTAAAACCGTGTCGTTCTTGTATCAACATCGTACCTACATATCCAATCAGTACCTTCGACCGAGATGAAGTCGCCCACGAAGGGCTAACATGTGTGAATGGGATTGAAGAGCCCGGACGTCCTCGCTGCAATGACAAGCGCTGGATGGTGAATGACTGCTCAACGAGATGGTTCAATGCATCAATGTGAGTTGCATGAGGCACCCGCACGATTACCGTCAGTCTCATGAATACTAGTCAATTAAATACCTAGAGACATGACTCGGCTTGTGTCATGTCAGTCGTACAGGTTGCTAATGCATCTAGCAAGGCCCGGAGAGTTGACAAGATCCATCAGCGCGGACAGAACAACGGAGTTGGTAGCTTAGAACGCAAATCTCAGCTCCAACTTAGCTTGCTGACATCGTATCTCGGCACTCAATCATCGTTCTTCAGTTATGGGGGGTTTGGTGACTTGCAGCGGCAGCCAGAACGTCGTAGAGGGTGGACGACATCCTGGTTTGACCCGAACGGCGCAGACTAGGTGAGATGTCAGTCCCATGAATCCTAGAAGAGCTGACAGAATCTAATGCGCAAATACGAAGACTGAGTTGATATCGAGACGCGGAGCTATTCAGCTTGACGCCAGCGTAACCATAGGCAGTCAGTGTCCCAAACATCTGCATCGGTTGGTGGTTCACAGATAGCCGAACTCTCCATATATAGAAAGCCATGCACATTTGTCTGTTCTGGTCAGTCGGCGGAGTCTCTGGGTCGTCAAATCGATGGGCATTGGAGTCTTGCTGAGTGTGCAATGCAGCCTACTTATCTGGTGTCTTAGCCGTTGTGCTTGGATTACAAGACAACCTTGGTGCATTCGTGGAATCATCGTGCCGAAGGGAAATCGTGCAGGCTGTTCGAGTTGGAGACGATCTGCCGTCTTCGTCTGGCACTATATTATCAACGTTGCGCTCGAGTTCATGCAGACTGCTCGGCCTGAAATCCTCTAGGTTTGGTGGCTTGTATCTTTGAATGCGACCCGATTCGCCTGTCGAGACTGATTGACGGACCAGAGTAGCCAAGGACTTACAAGATCAAGAGATCAGGGGTGGTATTGAGGTTGGTATCTCAAGCCAAGGCAGAGTGTTCAGCTTGATCGGCCGCCAGTTTTGTTTCGGTGCGAGTTATCAGCCTTCCCCATGCATTCGAGTGTCAAGAACCGAAGGGAAGTGGTTGGAATCTGTGAGTTTTATGTCAGTTGACAACATCTTTGGTCGCGATAGACGCCGCTTCTTCACTTGAGTCGTCCCGAAATATTTCAACCATCATCTGCGCAGACCGTAGTTTAGATCTGATATCTTGAGCTGAACTGGAGTGGTCAGCTTGAGCAAGCTTGCTAGATCTATAAGCAGCGGCGCAAGTCAACCTCTTGAGACTTACAAAGATGGTAGGGGGTGCAGATAAACGAGGACCGGATGGATATGGGTTTGAGCAGCTATCGCTAAAGAGACCATTAGGACATGGCCCTGCCACAGAATCTGGGATAGGTTCAACGACATGCGTAGGAAAGGTCGCCGGCTGGTGCTACATGGGCAGGTAGACTCGTAGTCAATCCCAATCATCATGTCCAATGGACTGACGTCAGCCTCTCCTGCGGAATGAATAGGGTTATGTATATCTGACTCAACGGTCGACCTTCAATGTCAAGGTCGAGATTGCGGAGGCGGTGGTTGAAGGGAACCTCTTCATATCAGGCGTCAAGTCTAGACAGCTCAGCACCCTCTAGGTTTTGGGTGTGGACGGCAGATGACGTATCGGAAGCGGTAGATAGCAGAACAGGGCAAATCATCCAGTCGAGAAACGCTGAATGGTCCTATGATGCACTCGTTGGCGTCGTCGCAGCCCATGTAACTCGGAGGTGTGAGCATCGTCAGCATTGCAAACTTGAAGCAGCAAACGCATGCCTTTTCTCGACTTCTTTTGAGTGTCCATGATGGGTTCTAAGTGTGTGGGAGACAATTAGAGTCATTTGCCCTGCTCTGCGAACGTCCGACATGAAATTGGAACCTGAGGTGGCTAGAGGTCGAGGAGCCGTTACTCCACGATCGCTCTAATCTGTCATCAGTATTATACAGGATCTGCAACTTTGTGAGGACTGCATTCACTGGCTGCTCCATGAACACCTGGGAAGCCAATATCGATTGCCGTGGATGACTTTGACTTCGTGTAGTGCTTCGAGCAAGTGTTGGGGCTGATGATACAGATTTTCGCAATAGCTATCGTTGAATGTTAGTGGGAGATTCATGGTCTGATCAGCCAAAATCCGTTTCTTACCGGCATCAAGTGTCTGACATGGTCATTGGATTGTGTACTGACATTCATATGAGGTCGGTATCAATCGTTCAGCATTCTTCAGTTCCATTGAGGTTAGCTGTAGGGTAGGATGAGCGAGAGATTCCTGTAGTTCGGGATCGCTTCGTGTTGGCCGTCACCGTATCTAGATATATCATGAGCCTTCTTCAACAGCAGTTACCGGGTACACAGAAGAGTTGAGTAGTTCGAACCGCGCTAATGGTAAGTTTCGAACAAATGGCGATTACATGCTGCTTTCAACTTACCCTTAGTGCCTCATGGGCACTGGGGAGCTTGTGACACAGCGGCCACAAGTAGACGGCCAAGACGGAACTTGTAATCAAGTGTGATGATTTGGACACTGCATTTCTATCAGTCGACATCGTATCAAGGCAGTATGAGAGCCTCTAAGAACACTTACAGCATAGCGTAGTCGTCGCCGGTACTGTCAGGAGCCAGAATTCACGACCAATCCCGAATGTCACGCCCTTTTGACTGACGCTCGGTGTCTGTTCGTGGCTACTCGGCGGGACAAAGACTCGAAAGCCTTGTGGTACAGCGATTAGATGTCAGTCGTCAAGTCAGCATTCGTGTACACGTGGAAAACTGTGTAATTAGCATGTTTATCTGTCCCCGTCGTGTATGAGCACCAGCATTGTTCAAACCACTTGTACAGTCTGTTCAGTGTTGTCGATACTCATATGAACTCAAAGCCGATGCCGATTGCGGAGGTCCTCTTCAACGTACCATCATCGCTCCGTTGGAGTTTCCAATGGCAAAGGGAGAGGAGCGTGGTCGGCGCCAGGTCTGGTCGTTGGTCGTAAGGTCCATATGCGTAGTCCAAAGTTGTGGAGGCCGCCTCTCCATCGATCACAATGGCGTCAAGGTATCATCGACTCTCTTCGGCAACTGGGACAGAGGGATTGTAGGGTTGAAAATGTCCCACAAGTCGGTAAGGAGCACATCTAATCCACTGGGCTGTTAGTGCTGAATTGCGCTGACCCTGACTCGACTCTGGTCAAACTTGACGGCCCGGACATCGGGAGCATCTTCAGGTGCATGGGAGTTCAGTCACCTTTCCGAGCTATACAGCATTCTCAGCACCAAGCTGGTATCGAATCTCTGCGCGATCTTGCCCTCAACGCCGTAGGTTTGAGGGTTCCGTAGAATTGGGTTGTGTCTTGCATGACTGTTGAATGTTAGTCCACATGTCAAGAAGAGAAGCCCAATTTCGATGAACGTGTTTGTATCGCCAGTGGGTTCTGATTATCGTTGGCCTTTCGTCAATTGAGGTCGAAGAAGCCACAATGGGGGTTTGAGCAACCCGCAAGGCACATGGCAGCTGTCCGGGCTGACTAGTGGTGCTGTTGCCACTATCAACGCAGTCATGTCCAAGCATCAAAGTATGGCTAAGAACGGATGTAAGTGTCACCTTTCTCGTATGTTCAAATGAGCCCCCATGATCATGGCGGTGTTCCGAGCAACATCTGAGTCCGTGGGAGGCTTGTCGTCAGGATCAAGTAACTGTATCTCATTGTCAACCCCCCGAAGAACATGGCCCTAGGTAGGGGTCTGATGGCCCTCTCACATGTGGCAGGGTTGCTTATCGTAGATCGTCTCAGAAGCACCATCGAGTGTCGCCTGTTAATCGGCAAGTAGCTGAAATCACTTGGGCCGAAAGACGAGCCAAAGTTGAACATGGTTGGATTGGGTATGTCTACATCTAATCAGTAAATTACCCAGCGACATCGAGGCTTGTGGCAGCACCTGATAGCAGCCTTACATGTGTAGCCAACATGCTTGAAAGGGGAATGCGTGTTGTTTCTCAGACTGTAAAGGTTTAGCTGTAGGCAGGTGCTTGCTGCAGCGTTGCGGGCTTCCTCCCTTTCAACCGCTGGTCATGAGCAGTCCTTATCTCTGTGGTCATAAGGCCAGTCACAGTTGTTCGAGGTTCAAAGAGGTGTTGCTGCATCTCATCAGCAGCCGTCCAGGCGACACATCGGGCAGTGCCTCTGGGTCGAGTTGTTACTTGTCAACAAATTGGGTTAGTTGATCACACAGAGCGTTCCCAAATACCGCACGGTCTGTATCGTCACTTAGCCAGGCGTTCTGGTATGATAGGCGTGGAACCTGCCGACAAAGTTGAATGGCTGAAGTAGGGCTGGGAGAAAAGCGACTCTGTAGCGGAGTCCGGATAGCATCAGCAACGGCTCGGGGTGCGAGGATATTGGGGGTTGAGCCAAGGCAGCCTTTGTCCTGTGAAACGGTTTGCTGTAGATTTGCAAGAGGGGCAATATTCGAAAAGCGAGCCGCATGGGTTTTTTCTCTTCGACGTAGACAGCAGCGTCACCGCAAACACTCTCGACTTCGAAAACGGGCAAGGCATGAAAGCATTCTCCGATGCCCTCAGGGTGCTAAGCACTGTGTGCTGTTGAGTTCTCAGCCACAGGCCTCAACTGCAGATAACACCGGCGTGCAATAAGGAGTGCAGCGGTACTGATACCTTCTCTGGGGTTGCAAAAGTAGCCTTGGACTGTTAGTATGTGAATCGATGGTGGCCGGGCAGACTTACATAGCTTAGCCATGGCCGAGATACCACCTGTTTGAAGAACCTTGAGATGTTTCGAAGGGAACTTGATGCTCTGATCAGCCAAGACCCTAGCTATGCCAGGTCAAAGAAGCGCTCTCAGCCCGCTTGCCTCAGCCGCTGATGCACGAGCAGTCATCCTGGGAGAGGGGCCAGTCGTGCCGGCCATGGAGCAATCGAAAGGGCAGGTCTGAGTCCCATCAGTAAACTCCTCGCAACTAAAATTGACGGCAGTACCTCGATTTCCGTGACCTCCGCGTTCACATTGTAATCTGGTGAAATACAGCGCTCTCAGTCTCGCCGTCATCTGCTCGAACATCTATCGTCATCCTGGTACTCAAGTCAGCTCATGATCTTGTCTTGAAAGGGCTGTCCTGCCGGCAAACCTCCGATCGTGCTCGTAAGCGTAACTCAACCACAACGCTTGGGTAGTGTAGGTTTGCTCTTGCCTGATGGCGTATCAGGATTGCCAGCTTGGTTGTCATTCATGGCAATATGATCCTAGTGCAGCTCAAGTCAGTGTGCCGTGAAGTGAGCTCGGAAACTTTGTCGCAGTCTGTGGCTACCAAATCGACATTGTGCTTGGGAAATGATGGATCATTTGAAGACCGGTGATGATTGGTGGCAGACAGATGATGGGAGTTATTGTCGGGAGGTGGAACATGAATGATGATGGGAGATGGTGTCAATATTGAGGGTATGCCTTGTGAATGAGAGCCCAATATTCTCGCTTGTGAAGAGTCAGTCGAGGAATGGTGATAGGAATTGATGAGGGATGATGACGGGGGCTGATGATGTGTTGATGAATTGATGGATGGAGATGAATGAAGCTGGATAATAGGTGGCGGGTGCTGAAAATCGAGGATTGAGTGGTTCACAATGAGCTCCTGCCATTTCATTTGCTCCCGTGACTTTGCTGTCCTCAGGAAGGCATCACCACGTTCCCAGGAAGTAACGCGACAGTGTTCGCCTGCCGTTTGCATGCGCTTCACTCAACACTTCTCTTCTCATCACACCCCTCAAACAGTTCATCATCTTCACACTTTTATCACTGCATTATCATCATTCTTTTCCTTGCCCTTCGCCGCCTGTCGTTTCACTATACACCATGGAGAAGCCATTCGCTGGACAATGGCTGTACGATGATAAGGATCTCGCCCCATGCAACATCCTATGGGAAACATTCCTCTGCCCTTGCATTGTTTACGGTCGGTCCAAAAAGAGCTACGAAGATGCTCTCGATAAGGCGTTTGAATGTGATTCACCCCCGAATGGTCGTGTCAGATTCAATATCAGCAAGAAAGGAATCGTCGACACACAAGAGGAATACTAGTCGAAACCTCTGAATAACCCGGCCGTTTCTCTCCCCTGCGTGCAATTCGCTGCCTGCTTGCCTTGTAAGTGTCCCCTTGCAAGTCAAACACTCTAACATTTCTAGTATATGGTGGCTTGATCTCCAATCTGCGTACCAAGGTTCGCGATCTCTACAACATCGCAGGAACTCAAAGCGAAGACAATTTACGGGGCTGCTGCTATCCATATGATACCCTCATTCAAATCGAGCACGAACTCATCAATCATGGACATCATCGGAGACGCTCTTGCTGTGGGTATGAGACCGAACCCTCAATGACCACATCCGTGAGCACTTCTAGATCGCACAGCAAGGTCACCACTTGTGATACGGAGCCTGATGCAAGCCTTCCATGTATTCCCGAAGGTTCATCCGAGTGCACGTCTCCAACCTCATCTGCAAGCAGCCGAAGCAAGTCCCGGGAGAGATCAATCGCTCGAGATCCAGTGGCACCCACCGATGCAACGCTTGACCACAGTCACGACCTCTCCAAAGATCCAAAAGGACCATATCGAACCAACGCAACTCACCGGTTGAAGGATGACACTTCTGCTCCTGTGTATCCTCCTTCAATTCATCAACTTCGAACCGATACAAAGGCGCCTGCCAGTCCACCTGCAGTTCATCGACACGATTTGTTTCAGGACGCAAGCGAGACGAATGAGACCCAAGCCAATCACGACATTGGATTCGATCAAGTTGCAACATACCGAGCTAGTCCTGATCATCTGCTTCGGCAGGACGAAAAGACGCCGGGAGCATTTCCTTCAGCTCATCATTTGCACCACGATACAGTGGTCCGGACCAAACCACCACGACAACACATGCTAGAAGATGATGAGCAAGGCCCGAGTAGGTCGGGAAATCCTGGGCCACACCATCTTCATGAGGACAAGTGAGGAGGACGAGGAAAGCGGCGACGTCAAGAGGCCAGACAATGGAATATTATTATGATTCAACCTCAGACACGACTGTAGTATTATTACTTCATAGGGGCTTACAATAGATATATCTCAACTGCAACCATATGCGACCATGGCGGTAGTATTGTGACTTGAGCATTGGTGCGTCAACTACGGTCACATATGGTCTCTGAGTTGGCAGGCTATGCATGCGACCAGGTCAAATGTGTGGCAAACGCCGAGCAAATGTTACTCCCAGCCTCCGACTTGCAGCTCGATGCATGGGCGTTGCACACAAGTATCATCGAGAGGGGTTCGACACGGACACGACGCGAGAGATCGCGGGTGGTCTGGCCTTTAATAGTAACAAGCCAGGATAAAGTTACACTTAACAGGGACCCGTTTCAGTGGAGGCAGTAGCTGGTTGGCGATCGGTGAGATCAGCTGAAAGACGACGACCAATTGAAATTCCGTGTGTGCCAATGTTGTGATGAGACCATGGTCGCATATTGGCGGCCATGCACATAGCTGGCTGGGTACAACGAGTTCGGGCAGAAGACTTGGGCATTGAGTTCGGGCTTGTACGGGCTCACAGATCAAGGAACACGAACTCGCGTTACATTAAATGTCTTCATCCTGCATCTGAAATCTCCCTTGCATTGGCGCTCAGCGCGACGATTGGACATGGCATGGAGCGAACTGGGTTGACGCTTGTGGAGTTTTGGACGTCCCACAAGGCCAAGGCATGTTGCATTGAGCGAATCATTTTGGAAAAGTGCTTAGCGGTGACCAACTTGCATTGATTGAGGGGAAAACACCTCAGGCAGAGATGGCCTTATCTTGACTGTCTAATGCGAGAATGTCCAAAGCTCTCTGGACGATCAATTCCTTGCACTGCTAATTAACACGGTCGCGAATCTGGATTCTTGTTTCATACCTGTCGGCCCACTGCCATCTGTAGGCATTCTAGTGACCTGCTTCTAGTGGCCGCCCGTCACGTCCGCGCTCACGTCCAAGGCACGACGCCCTGAGGGAACCCACTTTCGCGCTGAAGCTCCCTTATTACCGATCTTCTTCACGCGCCCTCCGCAGCAGAACCCACCTTTGGCACCTCTTTTCTACCCGCTCTCTCCCACTTTCACTCATCATCGTCTTCACTCATTTACACGTTCGACTCACGCGATAACAATAAACAATAACTTCACTCGCTGCTGGGTCCATCATGGCTACTGTCACTCGTCAACCATTTGCTCCCCTTGATGGGACTCGTCTCCAGACCTTGACAAGTCTCAAGAACAGGCAAAATGGTATGTGGAGATGCGGAGTGTTTGGGCTTCACTGACATGGTTAGCTTTGCCAACTGGTGGTAAACGAAAGGCTGAATTGATTGATACCGATGATTTTGAAAATGTCGATCCTGTTTCTTTTGCCAAGCGATCAAAAGGTTCCAAGGACAAGGACATCCTAAAGGACAGCATCCTCAAACCGTCTGCTTTTATCCTCAAGCCTACTGTGCCCACTGCACCTGTATCTGCATCTCCCATTCCTAATCGCCTCACGAGCCCCAAGACCCGACGCACTCTTCAACCTAAATCACCCGCCAAACTCAGCTCTGGCATTTCAAAGTCTTCTCCCATTTATGCTCCCGCTGGTCGATCTCCCACCCGAAGCAAGCGATCTGGTATCGCATCTAGCCGGCGACGCACTGCTGGTCCCTACACCCGTGTTGATCCTCCTTCATTCAGTCTTGGATCAGCCGCCCCTTTTTCTCTCGATGCTGCTCTCAAGGGTACTATTCCTGGCTATGGCGCCAAGAAGGAACCCATCACTGCTCTGCATGAGCCAGACATGAAGGCTAGCTGGTTCTTTGACATTCACGAGGACACACCCGAACAAGAGATGACCAACCTTCTTCAACACAGCACATGTGTACTTGATATTTCATCCGACGAGGAGAGTCAAAGAAAACTCAACAGAGACCGTGCAGAGGGTCGCGATAAGGAAAATGTTCCTCCACCTGATGACATTTCTCAAACCCGCCGCGCACCAAGAGCTGACGACATGATTGTTGAGAAAGAACGTGTCGCATTGGGAGAAATGAACACCGCCGACTTCTACGCTGAAGGATGTGATGAGACATCAGTCATTTTTGTACCTGAAGATGAGCCAGAGGTGAATGCGCCTGCGCCTGCGCTTGCGACTGTGGTCGAAAAGCCTATCGATCCTTCAACAGAAGATATCGACAGCTTGATGGCCAAGCCCACAGAAGGTTCAAGCAAGGCTGCAGTTTTGGAACCAATCGAAGGAACAGGAGAGAGTTTTGAGTTATGGGAAAGCGGTAGCGCAGATGATGAAGCTGTATAGGCATGAGGCATGAACAAGTCATGAACTGTTATGGTAATGGATACGGATGGAATGAATGATGGAATGGATGGCTATGGATATGGATACGGATGGTGGAGTTTGGCCGGCGTTACTTTTCTTCTTAGGCTACCAAGAGCTGGGGCTATAGTTTTGTGATTGCATTATTGTCTGGGTATTAATTGATTACTGACTGTCTGAATGAATGTCTTGGTTCTGAGGGTAAATTATGATCTGATTTCTGCCGCACTGTGTCCCACGTGAACCACTAACCAAAACAGTGTGAATATTTCGTCAGCAATCCACTTCCCCTCATCAACCATCATGGCTTCAATCAATGATTTGGCGACAGCCGCGATTGCGAGCTCTGATACAGCGGATGATTCAACTCGGGGCGCATTCATTATTTTGGAGGGGTTGGATAGAAGTGGAAAGACTACACAGGTGAAACTGTTGGAGCAGAGATTTGTCGAGGAGGGCAAAAAGGTCAAGGTTATGAGATTTCCTGGTAAGTCACAGAACAAGTGGTGAATTATGCTCATGTTTTGTAGACAGGACTACACCCATTGGGCAGATGATTGATGCGTATCTCAAGAGTGATGTCGAGATGGATGATCATGTCATTCATTTGTTGTTCAGCGCAAACAGATGGGAAGCTGTGTGAGTAAGTTGGTCTGTTGTACTTCAATTCTGACTGTTTAGCAAACAAATTCAATCTCTACTCGCCTCTGGCACTACAATTGTGTGCGACCGGTATTATCACTCAGGCATAGTCTACTCAGCCGCCAAGCAAAACCCCTCTCTGACACTCCCGTGGGCACGAGCACCAGAACGCGGTCTTCCCCGGCCAGATCTTGTCTTGTTCCTCGATCTGACCGAAGAGCAAGCTCAAGCTCGAGGGGGTTGGGGTGGAGAGGTGTATGAACGATCTGGTATGCAGAAACGTGTACGGGAATTATTCTGGGGTCTCAGTATGGGCGGAAAAGACGTTGCAGCGCAGGAACTTGGACTAGATGGGGGTGAGGACTGGTCACAGGAGGAGGAGGATCTTGTGGTAGTTGATGCAGGCGGGAGTGTGGAGGAGGTTGCTGAGGAGGTTTGGAAGAAGGTTAGGGGAAGAGTTGAACAGGTTGAGAGGGGAGAGGTTGGAAGGACTGTGAGAGTTGTTAGGTGAGGCGCCAGAGTGTCTGATGCAATGACAGCAAAAATGAATCCCCGAGACCTGGATCGAACAAGTGACCTTTCGGTGACGGTACAGTTACAGCCGAACGCTCTTCCAGCTGAGCTACTCGGGGATGGCTCTGACGATCAGAGGAGTAGCCATGGCGATCGGTGAGGAAAGTTGAATACAAGTGGACTGGATGCTGTGCTGGGCTGTGAGTGAGATATGCGAGCGTGGGTGCATGAGACTGGATGCAGTGTTTGGTATCCTCAAATGCAGGCTTGGTGTTGAGGCGTCACATTGTGACACGGATGACGCGGGGTTTGTTTCATCCTATCTGGTGTGATCCAAGCTTCGCGACAATATTTCCTTACTTCGGTTTTCCTTCTCGGAATCAATCTTTATTCTGGTCAAATAGGGTAAACTGACTATTAATTATGCTACGATAACGTGCTGCGTATAGGTACAATTTACACTTTCACTCCCAACCAAGTCCAATGGCTATTCCTCCGATTTCGGAGATCTCCCCGAATAGCTCAGCTGGAAGAGCGTTCGGCTGTAATTGTTAAGCATCTCACCGAAAGGTCACTTGTTCGATCCAGGTTTCGGGGAACTCAATTTTTGCATCTTTCACATTTGCTGCAAGTTTATTTTATGCTGTCCAGTTGCTTGCATGTAATTCACAAGTGCGAGCGCAGCGAGGAAGAGCCCTCCGCTAGGAGCCCCCGGAGGGATCTCACATGTTTCAGTGAACTAGATTTCTTCACATCAACCTCTGGAGCTGGTAAAGTCTACGAGACCTGACGTGAACGAGGAGCGGCATTGGTTGTCGAAACCTGTAGTTTTACAGCAGTTAAGGCCAATTTTCTACTGTTGGTGGGAGTTGAGTGTGTTTTAATTGGCGACACCAAAAAGCTGAGATGTCATGATATAGGTAGGTACTCAACACCAGATGCCAACCAGCAAAAGAAATCCCCGAAACCTGGATCGAACAAGTGACCTTTCGGTGTCATATATCAGTTACAGCCGAACGCTCTTCCAGCTGAGCTATTCGGGGATTGGTGATGCTCGTTCGCTACCCCTCCATACACACCGAGTCTGGAGTTGTAGGTTAGAGGCTAGCATTCACATTCACAGGCACTTCTTTCACCACACAACCCTTGTACAAGCAAACAAACTTTTTAATTAAAGACTACAGTCTTGTGGCCGTTGAGGAACAACCTCCGCTCAGCATACCACCGCACAGCAGCAGCAAGAACTTGGCTCTCAACGTTAGATCCCTCCTCAGACAACTCCTTAGGGTTCATGCTGTGATCAACACGAGCAACCCGCTGCTCGATAATAGGACCCTCGTCCAGATCAGCAGTGACAAAGTGAGCAGTGGCTCCGATAATCTTGACACCGCGCTCGTACGCCTGGTGGTAAGGCTTGGCACCCTTGAAGGAGGGCAGGAAACTGTGGTGGATGTTGATGATGCGGCCGGACATGGCTTCGCACAGCGTCGGGGACAGAACCTGCATGTAGCGGGCGAGGACGATGAGCTCAATGCCGTGCTTCTTGCAGAGGTCGAGGATCTGGCCCTCTTGTTGCGCCTTGGTGTCTTTTGTGACGGGCAGGTGGTGGAACTCGATGCCGTAGCTCTCGGCGAGGGCGGCGTAGTCGGGGTGGTTGGACACGATGACGGGGACGTCCATGCGCAGCTGGCCGGTCTTCATGCGGAAGAGCAGGTCGTTGAGACAGTGGCCGATCTTGGAGACCATGATGAGAACGCGGGTCTTGCGGGCGACGGGGCGGATGTCGTAGTCCATCTTGTAGTCGGCAGCGAGCTTGTCGAAAGCCTCGACGAGGTGCTCGGTGGACTCGGACTCGGTAGGGCCAAAGTGCACACGCATGAAGAAGCGCTCGGAGACGGGATCGGAGAACTGCTGGAGGTCGAGAATGTTGTGCTTGTTGGCGGCAAAGATGCCAGTCACGGCATAGACGATGCCGGACTTGTCAGGGCATGACAGGGTGAGGATGTGATCATTAGCCATGTTGAAGGCTATGGAGGGCGTTGAGTTGACGGGGAGGAGTTTGGTGTAAGTGAGAAGAATTGCGGCGTCTTAGCCTCCGTATGTCGACCGAGTATGACTCCGAGAACCCCACTGCGGGCTAACCCTCCACTATCGGAGAAGTGTCGGGATGTGGCCATGGGGCATTGAGTTGGTATTAAGTAAATTGAGGGAAATATGCTGTATTGGTTATTGAGTAGGGTAGTACGGACTACAGAGTAATGCGGCGTGGATCTGTATATCCAAAAGAGATCTTGTGATCGTCATGATGCAATGGTACGGCCGGTTAATATCCGTCTCCGCTGTGGCTGCAGGGTAACGAGAGTCCACAGTTGAATCAAGACGTCAGACCTGATAGTCTATGTATAGATAGATAATCAAAGATAGACTACGGAGTATCAAGGTATGTACTCCGTAATATAAGATAGAAACATAAAGCTAATGCATGTAACGGCCGTCACGTGGCGTTGATCGGAAGTCCATCCGTTCCCCACCAACACTCAACTAACATCATCCGCAATGCATCATGTCTCGGAGCCGAGACGGTTGCTTCAACTGTCGAAGACGAAAGCGAAGATGTGACGAGGAGAAACCAACTTGTCAAAGGTGTCAAAGAGCAGGAGATGACTGTGTCTTTCCGAGTCCAGCCTCAGCATCGAATCCGCTCAAGTTTATCGTGGCCGCTTCTGACCACTATTTGGTCCCGAGTGATAACCAGAGCCATAGTTTTCTGAATCTCTCACCTCAAGAACTCGTTGCTGTTTGTAACTCGAGTAACGGAAGGATTTCTTGGACTCAGGAATCTGTCCCTCGCAGTTTATCACCGTTTGCCTTTGAGTCGGGACGGTCAGTTGAGAAAGCTCTCGTGCAGTATTGTATGTATCCTCACCATGATTTATCCCGCTAACAGATCAGATGTCGAGGTCATTTCTAGGAGCAGAGTCTACGTGGACACAAGCCGGAATGGGTTCCGTACATCAGTCATTCCCCGGATGTTCCAAGGCCCTTTGTTCTCAGCAGTGCTAGCCATGAGCGCAGCAGAATGGGCACAAAACATTGTCCCAGACGGAAGAGACTACCGCGCTTTATCGATGCAGTACAAGGTCCGAGCACTCCATGAACTACAGCACGCTCTTCCAGACTCTCAAGGCAGTGAGGGTAATCTTCTCACTTGTGTTCTTTTGGCATCTCTCGAAATCGCACATGGATCGTGTCCAACATGGCTCCGTCATCTTCAAGGCGCACTCGCTCTGCTTGAGAGTTTCGGAAACAGTATCGACCCCAATGTAGCCGAGTTCGTGCTTCAGTATTTCCGGTTTCGATATATTCTCATGGAGACTACGCAACCTACCCACCAGGACTCGCTACACCAAGCAATGGCTGGACTGGCCAGAGTCGAAGCTACACTCCCGCATTCTCGAAATCTGGTTGATGAACAAATTGGTTGCTCAATGGATCTCGTCGACATCATCAATGAGATATCGTCACTATCTACCCACGACATATCCAAGGATCAACTGTACACAACAGGCCAAGAAATTGAACGCCGACTCCAAGACCTCTCTTTCCAGGGCACAGACGACTACCTCTTGCAAAGCGCCGAGTCTTTTAGAATTGCAGCACAAATCTACCTCCGCCTCGTATGCTACAACACAGCCATCACCCACCAATCAATTCTGGCCCTCCACGAATCTCTTCTTTCTTGTCTCTCCGATATCATCGTTGAAGGACAGACTCGGAGATCATTCCCAATGTGGCCACTGTTCTTGGCAGGCTGTGCATGCTCATCAGATGAACAACGAAAGGTGGTGTTGGATCACTTCATGTTGATGGATAGTAAATGGCCGATCAGCAACATATCTGCTGTTTGGAATGCACTCAAGCTGATCTGGCACACAAGAGATTTTCAAGTATCGAGTACAAACCAAGACTGGAGGGAGATTATTCACAAATTTGGATGGAAGCTGTCGTTATCATGACCAATTCGATTTACATACCTGGGTATGCGCTGCTCTAATGCGACCGCACGCTAAACTTCCAACTTCCTTGACTTGCCATGGGATCCCTCGGTCCATCCCAGACGGGACACCATGATTCTTTGGCTCCTTCGTCTGCTCGTGCTCTCGATTCCTCCACCATTCGCATGATGAATTTGCTGTCCTGTACCTCGTCTTGCTCGTCCCGATCTTGAGACAGCCATCCCTCTCTTCGTCCGTCGCCAGAATTAAGTCGATGGTCAAGTGGTCGGATATCGTGAGATCCTGCACTGGCTGTTCGTCCCGTTCGTAATCGTACAGGCTGACCTGTCAACATGGCCATTTCCACGTCCAAGTCAATCATGCCATCCGAAGGCCCATTCGGTCGAGAGGGCATGTGTTCTGTAGACGAACTGATCCACCGGAAACGCTTCTTGAACAGGGATGTCCGTGTTCGATCGCGCGGCCAGTTCGGGTTTCGTGCTCGTCTACGTTTACGGACATGATGCTCGATCAGGAGGTTCAGGGACGGAAGACAGGCGCAGACAAAGCCGATGGTAATCTCGAGGGCCCTACAATCGTTAGACAGGCATTATCAGGCTGAAAGACATACGTTAGAATGCCAATCGGCGTATAATCGACCGCGATATCATCCGAGTTCAAAAAGTCTACCGCCTTGGCAACACGGAAGAGTGTCAAGGCTGTAGCGATTCCGCCAGCCCCCAAAAGCAACACAATCTTGATCCTCTTGCCTATCGACATTCGGAGTTTCCAAGTCAACGGTATCGGGATCAACAGAATGACCAAATCCGTAACAATCGACAGTGATAGATCTGAAAAGAAGATCTTTCGCTGGTTGAGACATCGTGCGTTTCTGACATCGGGGTCCCAATATGTCCGAATGGGATAACAATTGACAATTCGAAGGATTTGAATCGGAATATATGCCACCAACAAAGCCCATATCAAGATCTTGATTCCCTTTGCGACTCGTGGTTCAACAGCAAAAACTCGTGCCATCAGTAGCAAAATGGTCGCTTTGGTGAAAAAGGCAGCCGGGATATAGACAACCGTACTGGCATAGAACCACTAACTTGTTAGATCGATCGGATACACTTGGGCTGCTCACCTTTAGCCAGTTGTAATATTCTGGTTTGCGAATCTCCCAAGCATGATACCCTGCTCCATACCGGGCCACTACTTTGTTAGTGACGCAGCGAAAAGAGAATAGACGTACTCATAAAACAGGTGACGCAGTACATGATGGCGGTAATCTAAAGGTTAGCAATAGCCAGACATTGAGAGTCGGTCGTACAAATGCTACTACACACGTCCCTAAACTGTTAGCTTTGTTTGACATGAGACGTAGACATACAATCTTCAGATCCAAAATTCCGGCTAATCGTCCCCTTGACATAAATTCGTACTATAAAAAAGAGTGTAATAAAGAATACGCATATGGTCGTCAAGACAATATTCAGCGTCCAGTAAACGTCTTCAGGGTTGTTGTAATCGGGAACAACCCCAGGAGGGGCATTTCGATTCGAATCGGGACCTGTTGCATTCCACATGTCGTGGAAGAGGTCGAATTCATTGTAAATGAAGATGCAGCATGACGGGAGGCGATGAATCCTTGATATCTGAGAGTCAAGCTTCAACTAGTGGATCGCCGGGGAGCCAACCGTCGACGATCAACGCCACTAACGGCTGGTGCTGAACTTTGTTTCTGTTACAGGGCTTCCTTTGGTTGAGGTCGCTGCAATGACTCAAGGCGAGGGTCAGGGACGGTGATCCTGTGGCGTAATTGGGCAAAACATTATTGGATGACATGTTCGAACCGCTATACAGAGTTGGCCGATTTGGACGAGTATTGATCTTGGCAAGCTAGGGCCTCCCTGAGGCAAGGCTGTGCGATCTGACGACCCGAGTTGTTTCGGTCAAGTCAAAGCGCTACCCTCCATGAGTACAGCTCGAGGCTGCATACAGCATTGTCCCAAATTCATCAACATCTTCCAACCATCGATCTACCCTCCGTCGTTGGCGCTTTATGTCGTCCTCGCTCATTCCATCTGGAAATGGCCACAATTCATCCAGTCGAAAAAGGTCACTTCCCCATTCGGCCAGATGAGAGTAGTAGTTTTGTTCCCACCCATTCCGATCAGCTTGCCACAGATACTTGCTCGATGGCGAGTAGAGTCCCCTCAACTCAGTTCCCAGATATGTGGTGATACCATCATGAGCCGACAACACATTGTCCAGAAAGTACATGGTGTACAGTGTTCGTCTCTTGGCCTCGGCCATAATCCATGATTCCCATTTCGGTAGGACGCCTCGTTGTTCTGCCGCACATACAAGCCCTTGACGAGAGGTCGCGCATGCAATTTCCTGCAAGTTGATCATTGCCTGACGAAGGAACGGCATCGAAGGCCCCAAGTGAAAGAAGAGAACCATGGAATAAATGAGGTACGCTTGAAACACCCCAAGAAGATGGATGCCTTCATACGTCTCTCGCTCTTCGTAAAGCCTAGTCATTTCTCGCTGGAGGATTTCCGCGGCGATACTCACGTTGCCGGGTAGAGGGTCGCATATTCGCACCAGAGTAAAGCAGGTCGAGAGTGGCACCAATGATTGCTGCATAGGATGGATGAATGGTGGCAGACGACCTCGAATTACTGTCGAGGCATACGATTTGAGCATTCGATAGACAAAATTGATGACGCTTTGGCTGTAGTTCTTGGGCGATTGTCCAGGGAGAGGAACATACGAGTTGAGCCATCGATTCTTGATGTCGTCGCTGTTGATCGGACACACAAGGTCCAGTGCATCAAAGTGAAGGTCAAGAGTATCTTGGGGCTCGCTCTGTTCAAAGTCTAGAGTGTCCGACGTGTTTGAGTTTTCGCAGTCTGCGTCCCTAGGCTGCGAGTCTACGGTCATCTCTCGAGATCTCCCAGGATAGCTGCATGTTAGACTCCGCAAGGCACATCGTCCGCAGGTTTCTTTGCGATCACATTTTGCTTTGGCGGTTATACAATGCTGACAAGCTTTGACTCGAGGGGTGGAATATCTTGATCTTGAAGGTGCCATGATTGAGTGATTGAATTGCATCCAAATAATCTTAAATAGTCGGTACTGTGTTGTTCCGACCCGTACATCAAATCAGACGCCAATTGACGCTGAAAGCAGCTCATGTTCGTTGCTACAAATCCAACCAAACGCCAGAATCCAACTCGCTCATCACCAACTGATCGTTGTCATTCAAGGAAATAATTGAGCTCCTTGTGATATTGGAACCCCAGGTCAGTTTTCGTTTCAACCCATTTTCACATCTCCATTAACCTCAGTCTGAGGAAGCATTGACTTCTCATCTTCTTGGGCTCTTCGTTTGCCCATACGGTCGAGCCATTGCTCAGCGCTGACAATTGTTCCATCTACGACACCACTTACTTGAACAACCATGTCCAGACCTTCTTTGGCCAAGACCAAAACTTTGTGTGCACCTTCAGTTAGAGCAGTCTCGCTGTCTTGTTGCCCGGCATTCCTGTCCGTCATGGTGGCGACACGGAATCGTTGGGGTAGACTGGTGAGATGACGTCGCACAAGGATTCGTGCGTTTTCGGGCAATGCGCCCCCTGCGTACTTGGACACAGTATTGATGGCTTCTCGCAGGGTTCTGAGGACATCGCCCTTGAGGTTTGAGATGCGGGCAGCAAGTTGAGAGCGAGACTCAGGATCAGCCTGTTGGCCATGTCCGTCAGGTACCTTTTCGTACTCATCAAGGGTAGTTTTCAAGGCCGAAATCACACGGGCAATGTGATCATTGGCCCAGCGAAGCCACTGTAGACAGTATTTGAGACTGCGCAGACTCTCCTGGCTCATGGCGACACTGAGGCCAGAAGTAGATGTAATCAGACGTGACTGCCAGGCGCTGTTTGGTCGTGATGGTCGCGGAGAATTGGCATCAGTCTCGGTATATGCGGGTGATCTCAACTCATCGTAAGCAGGGAGCGTGTCGACGGTGCTAGTAGTTGACATGCGACGAGACATGGTCTTTGAAGACGGTGAAGGCGCTGTGTCCATTTGTTCGTCGCTCATTTGCTGCATTCCTTCAGACTCGAATCGCTTGTTGCTGACTGCTTCATCCTCATCCGTTTTGCGTCGCTTCTTGCTGTTGCCGGTTTCCAAATCCGACGTTGAGCTGTTTTGTCGTCTTCCAGCACCTAAAAACCATCTGACACCTCCTTCAACGCCAGTAACTCGACCAACTGAACCAACAGTATTCGCAATAGGTGTCAGGTATCCTTCAACATATTCGGCGCCAGATCGAAAACGCGGTGAAAAATTCTTGGCGCCACCATACGCCGAGGTAGCGCCCTCAATTGTACTCGCCAACAGTGGATGAGTCGTCGTAAGTAGAGACAGAAGCGGTTCAGGCTGTGGCGATTGTGGTTGATTCGATTGAAGCCCAGAAGTCGGTGGACTAACTGGAAGGGAGGAATTCCTATGTGGTGGTGAAGATATAAAGTCTACAACGTTAGAAATGATCACCCTTACAATTGGCAACATACCTGCTCTCAAGTCACCAAGCGCTTCAGCCGCCAGCCGCACATCTGGATCATCAAGGCTGACGCTACCAGCCCTCGCGTCAAGAAGACCATCAGGAGAAGCAGCGCTGACGACACTGTTGCTACTCCCATCGAGATCCATTCGTGTCGGACTATCAATACTATGCGCAAGAACTGGCGGATAAGGCATAGGATGCAAAGGAAGCCAAGTCTTGGTCGGTTCCATGGCCATTTCGCCCGTAAGTGAACTCAGAGGTGGTAACTTGGTATCGCTATCGGCTTCGAATCTAGCCAAAGGAGGCAAAGAAGTCGGTATTTCGGTAGGAACATCAGGAAACTTTATCGCATTCGGTGAAGCGACATTGGAATAAGCTGGAGGAGAAAACGCCATCAACGATTGAGGTCGAGCAGGTGGTGGTCCGAGGACATGACGAGACTCGGACTCCCCAGGAAGCATGTGATTGCGCTCCATGGTCGGCGATAGCACGGATATGTCAACTGAGCATCGAGTGAAATCGGCCAGTGGCCGCAAAGAATATCGCAGAGAGACAAAAGAAACGGCAAATCAGTAATGATGATGATGAAGCGGGTGTTGGGGAGAGATTGGGAATGAGAGCGATCGTGGGGGGACAAGAACCTGTTAACGTCAGGCGCTCGCGACCTTCTTTGCTGCTGCAGGGACCGGCTGAACAAACAAGCCCAGCGCACGACGATAGCCCACTAAAAACCGGGCCGGCTACAGTGGCTTCAGGTGACTTTGTTTTAGAGGCGTAGTGGGGAAGATCGCTAAAGAGCTGCACCTAATATCAGAGCATCATCACAAGATATACCTTGATTAATGATGCGATAGATTTGTTGGGCCTAGGTTTTTGTTTGCAGCATCACAAGATCAATTCGACTCAACGTCCAACGTCGAGACTAGAGTCGCTAAGAACTGTACCTGAAGCCTCTGGGCCTCTAGCACGTGTCAAAACTGGAGATGATGATGCACCGACATCACATGCAAGAAGAATACTCATCGTCACGATTGTTAAGCGGGTCGCCCGAGTCATGAGCAATCCACTAACAAGAGCAACTCAAGCACATGCCACAGAGGAAGGATTGCATCCTTTTCCTGATGCGTTTGACTGTTATTTTTCCATCCAATGGAATTGTCTGATAACGTCAGATGCGATTGCTCATTGATTGCTCATCTTGAGCTATGCTAACATGTTCCTTTTCAAGTAAGGTTGCATTCACACTCTTTATCCAAACCAGTCGGCATTCGGTTACTTTATCGGACCTGTATCTGGTCCCCGATAACTGATCAACATGTGAATTTGACATGTGCGATGAGTCGCATTCATGTTTGCAGATACTGGCGACGATACGACACCCTTACCGGACGGGTTGCCATTCCCATGGGAGTCTTGAGGTTAGATCTTGGACCCTGAATCGGTTGAACGGACATCCGCACGGACTGATTACAATCTCGAGCTCAAATTACTCCGTCGTTTCGTTTTGTGTAAATTGTGAGCTGGAGATTCGGCAGCCCAACACAGACACAGAACCAGCCTCGCGTTCGACTTTGTGATAAACGCGAGATGGATGCACTTGTCACAAGCTCATTGGACACGCATTTGCAAATTTAACTTTGCCACGATCTTTACGAGTCCAATCCCAAGATCCCTGATTGCAGATCTCGTCAAAGCAGAGACCCTGAAGTCAAGCTGGGGGAGGAAAGAAAACACAAAACCTTGACCCTAAGCTTAGGGGATCTTTGATAAGTTTATTTTGGCACCCCTAGATCAAGGTCCAGTGTTTTCTTGCTCCCCGAGGTCAAGGCCCCAACAAAAGTCGAGGCTGTGGTCACCTGCCACATGTACCCCAGATCGCAGTCACGAATTTGCATGTATGGCTCCTCTGACACCGCCAAAGCAACTAATGATACTCGGGCAGTTCTTAATGGATCCAGGTCATCCCTCTCCGCACCACGAAATCGCAGCTCACATCAACGGCTCCACGGCTGAAATGACAGAATGCCACTCGGTTGCAGGCTAGGTAATGGTCTGCACTGTCTAGAGGGTGCGTTGAGGAGAAGGGAAAACAAACAAAAACAAAAAAAACTCAAAGCTTTTAATCCAAATTTCTGATCCATCTCTCACGTGACCAAAAGCTCAAGCTACCCCACCATATCCGACATTCTACCGTGTCGTCACAGCTGGACTGACCAGGCATCCAAAAGATGCCAGCGAAACAGACAGCTTAACCACGAAACCATTGCGCCTCGGATCATGATGATTGCCTGCGCTTCTCTATAGTCCCTAATTACTATCCAGCCTCTCTTTATTGATTGTTATCTTTGTTACTGCGCATGACCTCTTCGTCTTGATCTTGACCGTCGCATCTATCGCGACCTCCTTTCCGCTCCGCCAAGACATCCAACATGGCATCCGCACTCTTCTTTCTAGATCTCAAGGGCAAGGTGTGTTGAACGCCACTGAGTGTGACGTCGCTGACAGTGTAGACCCTTCTTGCCCGTAACTATCGTGGTGACATTCCCATGTCAGCAGTTGAAAAGTTCCCTGTACTCCTTTCAGAAGCTGAGGAAGATTCCTCTGCTGTTCCACCATGCTTCTCCCACGAAGGCATCAACGTAGGTAGTCTCTATGCTTGCTGGCCCTGCTGACTGGATAGTACCTCTACATCCGCCATAACAACCTCTACCTCCTCGCCCTTACGAAACGAAACACGAATGCCGCCGAAATCCTCCTATTCCTTCACAAGATCGTCGAGGTCTTTACCGAGTACTTTAAAGCTTTAGAAGAAGAATCCATTCGAGACAACTTTGTCATCATCTACGAACTTCTCGACGAAATGATGGACTTTGGCTATCCTCAAACAACAGAGTCCAAGATCCTTCAGGAGTACATCACCCAGGAATCTCACAAGCTCGAGATCCAAGCACGGCCACCGATTGCCGTCACAAACGCCGTGTCGTGGCGATCAGAGGGTATCCGCTACCGCAAGAACGAAGTATTCCTCGATGTTGTCGAGTCTCTCAACCTCTTGGTGTCTGCAAACGGCAACGTCCTTCGATCAGAAATTCTTGGCGCCATCAAGATGAAGTGTTACCTCAGCGGCATGCCCGAGTTGCGCCTAGGATTGAATGACAAGGTCATGTTTGAGACCACCGGTCGAGCCACACGCGGTAAAGCTATCGAAATGGAAGATGTCAAGTTCCACCAGTGTGTACGACTATCACGATTCGAAAACGACCGAACCATCTCCTTTATCCCCCCTGACGGCGAATTCGAGCTCATGTCCTACCGCCTCAACACCCAAGTCAAGCCCCTGATCTGGGTTGAGTGTGTAGTCGAATCCCATTCAGGCTCCCGAATCGAATACATGCTCAAGGCTCGAGCACAGTTCAAGCGCCGGAGTACCGCCAACAATGTCGAAATCGTGGTTCCCGTTCCAGATGACGCCGATAGTCCGCGTTTCCGAACAAACATTGGGTCTGTTCATTACGCCCCCGAGCAAAGTGCTATTGTCTGGAAGATTAAACAATTTGGTGGTGGCAAGGAGTTCCTCATGCGTGCTGAGCTGGGCCTGCCAAGCGTGAGAGGAGATGACGAACAGGGTGGTGGTATGATGGGTGGTTTCGGTGGTAGCATGGGAGGAGTCGGAGGAGTGGGTAAGGGTGCCAAGCGACCTATCCAGGTCAAGTTTGAGATTCCTTACTTTACCACAAGTGGTATTCAGGTTCGGTATCTAAAGATTACCGAGCCAAAGGTACGAACCCCGTCCAATACTCGATCAGGCTAACAGTTGTAGTTGCAATATCCTTCGCTGCCTTGGGTCCGATACATTACCCAATCTGGCGATATCGCTGTACGACTTCCTGACGCGGTCTGAGTCCTACGAGCTCATGGATGGGATAACGAACATGGGGCAGACTGCAGAGCAGGCTTCATACAGGAATGATAATAGACTAAATCAATTCAAGCTTAAGCTGTCACATTTGGTCAATCTCGAACAATAGCCCTCTCCCATTCAAAACTGTGGAGATCTTCTCGAGTTGAGTATTGGTTGTCTGGGTCGAAAAACACCTTGACAATAAATCCTTTTGGATCTTCAGAAGCTGTTGGGGGGTCTGTGGTTGTTAGCTATATCAGCAATCGAACGGGTAACATACGTCCTCTAGGGGCATCAGGACTTGTCCAAGCTCCATGTCTCCATAGTCGATTGTGCCCAAGAAATACACTGTCTATCGAATGGTTGCTCATCTCATTGCCCGGAGGTGCATTCAATGCCATGAGCCCCAGAACGATAGGCAGCTCTCCTCCAAGGCCTGTTGAGTGCGGTGCATCACGTCTGGGAGCTCTGTAGGTCAGAGGAAGTAGACCGGGAATCCACACAGGATTTCTGCCAGCAACGTGTAGCAAGGGACCAGGCCCAGGACCCATGGTGCTGGTGATGGTGATCACTTGAGACAGGCCGGGAATTGATGGTGGATGAAACACACGTAGGAGTTCCCAGTTCGATCTGGTGACCAGAGGATCATGTTCCGTGACCATAATTGGAAGCAGTGGATTGCAGGCAGCAACTCCAAACGTTTTGTACTCGTCGGCCAGATACACTTGTCCATACTGATCCGTGATGCAGTTTCCGCGGGCGTCTACTCTCAGTAATTGTCCTTCGGATGCCGGAAGCGTGGAAGCGTCTCTATACCATCTCCAGTCTGCTGCTTCAGACACTTCGCCGTTCCTGTAGCGCATGACTTTGCTTGGGACCTCGCCGCGGTAGTAATTTGGCGAGCTGGGCGGAATAAGGTGAAGATAATCGTCACGTCCTGGATTGTGGATGACAAGTTTGTTGACGATAAACAGGAAGCCTGGGGTGGGCTGGCTTGAAGTGCTCCCCTTTCGGCTCGAGCTGTGCTTTGATGTTTTCTGACAGTGTTAGTTGAGCTTGAAGCTGAGCTTTAAGCATACCTGTTTCAACATGATCACTGGTTGACTTGATCATCTGTCGATCACAGATCACACTTGAGCAATTGCCATTTTATAACTCACCCATCCGCAGAGCCTCATCTCGGATTTACCTCTTTGGCCTTCCTCGGTCACTAAACCGTTGAGGAAATCGACTTCCGGTGACTTTAAGCAATAAAGTGTGAGAATGACGACACCATACAGGTCAGCTTCAGTCTGCCAGACATCGACATATCCGTAAAGCCTATTCAAGACTTGTTGAATTAGGGATTGGTGCCACGCTTCATGGTACTTCTGAATGCTGTGCAGGGAATATCAAGACACCCTAGTTCATGCAACATCAACGCGGCCCGACCCCTCTTACGCTTGTTCTGCTCGACACCGGTTGACCCATAGCACGGATAGATGGAGGACTCAACCGCACTCCCACCGGGTAAGTTGTCTGATTGATTTGTCAAGAAAGCGGGCCAATGGGTGAGATAAGATCTTGATGTCGATCAGTTGTTGGCGCTAACCCTTGATTATCTGGTGACCTGCGACTTGGCAACGGTGGACTGAATTGCGCCTGAGGCCAGAGGACATCGGTGTCTCCGCAAGACATGTGTCTTGGTTGTGTGGGAGCCTTGACAGGTGACTCGAAGCAACCAATGCTCAAGCCTCTTCTCTGATGGTGTTGAGTTCGGGATCATTCAAGTCCGAGTAGTAACTGCCCGCTCGCAAGTCTTTGGGGGTGGCGTACACCGTAAGATGTGAATGTAACCGAGACAAATCGTCGATCGAATAACTCACGGCGAGGCCATCAAGTTGGTGGACTCGTGTTTCAGCATTATCATACATCTCCGTTGATATTTGTGTGACGCGAGCGGAACCGCGTATAGCGAGGCATTTCTTTATGAGAGCTGGCAGACTTCTACTCGTCTCATTCAGATTGTAAGCTCAAGGGTTCGGAGGCTTGGATCAATCTAGACCAATTGTTGTCAGTATCTCGCCGGTGTTTTTGAGCTTCAATGTGGTTGCTGATCAGAAGAAAGAGTTGGAAAACAATATGTGCAAGATATGATCATTTAAATAGTAGATAATTGTGATTTTGATTGGAATTGTTGCCTTGCGGGCGGTTCGCAATCGCCTTCTGCACCTCTTGCATGAGAGGAGAGGAAACAAGATCTATCACATAACCCCGCTGGATCAACGCTTTGCACGCTTGGCTGGTCCGGATTCGTCGTCCATTGTCATCTCGACGTCTCCAGAAGATGTAGTAATGGCTTCTTGAAGCAGCTTCTTTTCTCCGAGTCTCACGGCAATAGCCATGCGAGTTCGTTGGCTGAGGTCTTGTTTGAGTAGAGCTTCGTCTTCGGAAATGCTTGTCGGGTATCTTGCTACAAG
This sequence comes from Fusarium temperatum, assembly GCA_001513835.1. Classification (NCBI taxonomy): domain Eukaryota; kingdom Fungi; phylum Ascomycota; class Sordariomycetes; order Hypocreales; family Nectriaceae; genus Fusarium; species Fusarium temperatum. The sequence goes on along the minus strand of LJGR01000013.1, from coordinate 700,043 downwards.
AGCCTCCAATGTCTTGGCCAGTACAGCTTGGTGGATCTCGTCTCTCTTTCGCTTGTCGGGGATAGCATCGGGCTGTGCTTTCTTGATACCTTTGAGGAATGTCTTGAGTTGTTCTTGGAGATCTTCGGGCATGCTTTCGAAACGAGCAGACTCCGCAAAGGTGCCGTCCGAGTTGACTTCGCCTGTTTCTCGCTCCAAAACGAATGTGTCTTCAAATTCTTCGTCCTCTTCAAGAGCGCCACGCTATTGAGGTTAGCTTGGTCGTCTTGATTGCACTCAACTTACAATCTGCTCCAGGACTTGACTGGGGATACCAAAGTTGGCGGTCAGAGCTGACTCAACAATGTGCCAAGGAATCTCGACAACATCATAACGGGAATGCTTCTCGGTAACGTATCCGTATCTTCTAAGGAGCTCCGAGTTTGGGTGAGGGCCATAGTAGTTGAGAATCTCTTCGCCCGCCTTGATGGGCCTCAAGCTGGTCACGGTGAGACTCTCCTCTTCATGGTTGACGTGAGCCTATTCTGTTAGCTTTGCCAGTGACTCAAGGAATGACCTACGTTGAACTCGGCGTCGGCATTCAGAATATCCGCCATTGGTACCATTCCCATCATCGACTTTCCATCTCGATCCTCAACCCAACCATCAGCCTCCTCCTCTTCCTCCTCGTCATTCTCAAGATCGAAAGCATATGACATGATGGTGCTGCCCATACGGTGGGCAATCTCGATAAGCTCTGAATCAGTCTTGTTTCCGGCATTGAAAATCTCAGAGTTCCTTCGAATAATGGGGAGCAACGTCTTTTGGAACATATTTTCAGCATCAGCCTTGCCGATCTTGTGTCGCATATGACTGGCCTGAAGCTGGTCAAGTTCATTGTCGGACCAAAACATGGGCGTATCAAATGACGAAGGAAGAACATCGAAATAAGGCTTCCACTTGGAATTTTCGCCTTCAAGATACTCGTAAATCATGATGAGGATAAGCGAACTCCACGAATCTAGTCCCGGTGCGTCATCGTCATCAGGCTTGTCGAGATCAAAACCACCCGGAATCTTTTTTGGGAGCTCCGAGGTTTCAACATTGATGATTCCTCTCCTCGGGATGGTAAACAGAGTTGTTTCCGCTGGAATATCTTCGAGAGCGACTGTTTTGTTAGCTTGGCTCTGAATGCATGCATGAGACCTACTTATACCACGACCAGCATTGCGATCACGAAGATCAACAATTTTAATGGCGTCGGAGAATGTAGCATCTGGCAAAGACTTGAACCAGTGCAAAAATCTTTCGCTTGCACTATCAAAATTTGTAGAACCCATTGTTTGTTGTTGAAGAAGAAAAGTTGAGGCTTCCTTGACTTGGGAAGGTATTGATGAAAACTTTTCAGACCTCCTACCCTGTATACGACGTATTCACCACAACACCACTCAATTGAACATGCAATCTTATTAATCATACACTATTCAATGCAATTGACATTAGACATAATCATTCATCTCCATCCTGCTTCAACACAGATACTCCATTCTTTCCCTCCTTCTCCTTCTTAATCTCTCGCTTCTTCGGTCGCAGCCATTCTTCCATACCCTCGGGCCAATACACTCTTGCTTGAGAACCTCCCATGCCGAAATCTTCAGCGCTAACAATCTTTTCAGGCACTTCAATGTCGTCCTCCACTTCTCCGTTGACGCCATTTGCTTTCTTGCCCTTCTTTGCCTTCTTTTTGACGGCTTTTCGTGATTCATCTGGTCGTTCATATGGTACAATGTTGTTAAACGTATCCCAGCCTGGCAGTTTAAAAGTCCACATCAGTTCAAAAACAGCTTGCTCTTTATCCTTGGCTTCTATCATTAGATCCATGTCGGGGGCGCATGGTGGGAGAGTTTTGACTCTGGCGGAATGCTTGCGGCGATCTCTTGGTGTGACTGCACTGGATGTCTGCTCGCTGTAGTGCATTTTCTGAGTAATTCCCTTCTTGGTCCAGGTAGCTTTGATGCGATCGTAAAGACCTATAATGTCTTGAGAACCCTCTCTTATCGATGGGTCGAAGATGATGTTGTGATGGTGGTAGTCGAGCACCAGAGGAATGTTGAGTTCTTCGCAGACAGGCAACAGATCGTGCACACTCCATGCGACATCGTCATTCTCCAAAACCAATCGCCGCTTGACACTGTCTGAAAGTTTGGCGTAGTTCTCTTTGAATCGGTCAACGGTTGCTTGCTTGTCGCCATAAACACCACCCATGTGCAGGATCATGACAGCATCGCGGTCAAGCTGCTCGGGAAGTTTGAGTAGAGTAAGCATTTCATCGTGGTACTCCAGATCGCGAATGGCAGCGGTGACAACTTCTTTGCGGGGAGAACCAATCTGTGTGAATTGTCCAGGATGTGTTGTTACACGATGATTCAGCTCTCCAGCTACTTTGCCAGCTTCCGCCAGCACCTCTGACGCAAAGGGCGCTAGCTTGTAACCATGTTCTGGATGACTTGCAAATGGAAACATCTCACTACTCAGTCTCATGAACTTGATGCCATACTTGACATTCCATCGTATCATTTTGACAATATCTCTTGCGTTTGCCAAGCCCAAATCTTGTACATATTTGAGTCCTCGTTCGTGGTCTGCGGGTTTGTTCTTGTTCGGTCGGTTCTTGGTAGGGTGTTCTGGTTCATCAGGGTTTGCTAAAGGGTGTCGGTGTTCAATGATAGAGGCCATGCGACAGGTCCTCGAAGAAAAGACAGCAGGAGTCGCATTGCGCAGGTATGTATTTAAGCAAGCCTGGAAAGTCAGCAATGTCAGCAAGTCACAATGCCAAACTCACATATCCTAACCTTCCTTTCCATGGTAGAGGAAGAGTTTCACTGTTCACAGGGGGAGGCCTGTTGGCACCTCGATCCATGCCATCGTCTTCACCTTTGGCATCAGCGACATCGCCAGCAGCGAGTTTGGCGTCGTACTCATCCAGTGGTACAGAGTTGGCAACTTTTGACTTTCCTTCCAAGTTTCCCCGGGAGACAACAGTATCCTGACTCGGCGAGTACATCTTCGGTCGGATATCAGGTTCGTCGACGGCTTCCAATTTGACATGAAGATCTGAGGACTCAACTGCAAGACGCTGTTTTCTGACGGCAGTCTGCAACTTTTGTTCCATCTCGCTCAGCTCGCGCATGGCTTCTTCGACACCTTCGCCTGTGTCCCAGACAGCCTTTGCTTTCTTTGGGCTGGCAGCTTTCATCGGATCTGTGTCTGACTTGGGCCGTTCAGCAGCATCCTTTATTCTACGACTGCTTCTCCTGGGCGCATCAGGCATCTCAGGTATCGGAGGTGGCGGATGAGCCCCAGTTCTCTTCCGTTTCGATGTCATGTCTGTAGTCGTGCTGTATGCTCTAAGAACTGAAAGTCGCAGGGAAAGTCTTCCAGCAGATGTCAAGAAACAAGGTGACATATGTCTGATGCAAACAAGGAAGAATTCAAGGTCATGAGGCAAGGCAGATATAATCGACAGCTAAGTACCTGATAAATTCGGCAACGAACATTCTCCAACATTTAAAGTAATGGTAGTCGGAGCAAGTCGCCCGAAGAGCCAATGACGCAGGGCGCGTCATGCATGGTCTGGGAACGAGGTTGCCTCCGGTAGGGCTAGGTCATTATTTCCGGAGCAAACTGTCGCTGGTAACACGATGGGGTACAAAGCCCCCTGCATCACTTGTTGAATTGCTGGCTGATGAACTGTCAGGTCTCCAAACGATCCACGACCAAAATTCGATCCAGGCCTTGTTGATGGCGATGAAGTCATCTAGACTTGGGTGGGCGGGAAGATCGCCGATCCGTCATGGTGGCGGTACGTATTTTGTCATCAGCTTTTGCTCCGCTGTGACGCCAAACCACCCAACAACGGAAGACTGCATCAAACCGCAGCAGATACTCCGGAAGAAATGAGCACAGCCAATGAATTTAATCGGAGGGGACCGCATAAGTCCACAAACAACTGAAACATTCAGAATTCGGCATCGAGATGCTGAGAGTCAATGTTGTGGCTGAAGCTGGACTAATCAGAACCGAACCTTGCCGCAGGCTGCTTGTAAGCATCATCAAGCTGCTCTGACAGTTGCATGGCATTAAACTAGGGATTAGTGATCGATTAAGATGGTGGTGATCACCAAAAAGGTGTCACGCTCAAAGCTGTTTCGCGACGTGATATCCCTTTGTAATACGGCACCCTGCATACAGGACAATCATAGCGTTCGATCAAGAACCAAGACGAAAGACATTTCGAATGAAAAGAATGCCCACACGTATTTATCGTCATGATGTCGTCTTCAGGTTCATCGGTTGTTGTCTGTACACTTGGGCCGGGTTTATCGGTCGTTTGTACACTTGGACCGGGTTTGGCTTCACTCTCGTGAGACGTCACCGTTGAAACCATTTCGAGAATAGGACGTGGATCGGCGTTGACTGTATGCACTGGCTCTGGAACAAGAGGACCTATGCAGATTGGACTGAGAGTGTCAGCAAGATCCTAGGAGCGGCCCGTACAAGCTCCGGCCGAGAAGCATGAAAGCGGAGACAGAGCTTCCGATAACTTTGCCGGAAGTGGATGCACTCACCATTCACCGAACCCGGAGAGTGGAGTCTGAGCTTCAATGTCGGCGGTGGGATCGGGATTCGCTTGTGGAATGACCGTTGAGGTTGTAACGGTGCTGAGTTTCCGACGTGCATTGTCCAGTTGATTAGGCTGGGGATTGAAAACCTTCTCCGACGCTCTCCGCACGCTCATCCTAAAGCATGCTCTTTTCCCAGTTAGTAGTGGCCAATTTGACGACGGAAGACGTACAGAGGGCCCATGATGATGATGAAAAGAAAAAGCACAAGCAGAATGATCCCAACTGGCTCCATTTCAGCGATAGGAACGGAAATGCGGTGTTTTGTGAGGGTTCAGTAGTCAAATAGACAAGCGCGAGAATTGCCTGATAATGGCCGCGACATGTGACTTTAATTATAGCAATCGAGACTGATTAACGTGCTTGCAGTGGTGGCTACAAGCCAAGACCGGTTCTAGAACACCAGAACGATTGTTTGGTGCCGGGACGGAACATCGCAACGGCATGGCTGCATCAGCAGTTCTGGCCATTGATTGATGAGTATTTGGAGCCCGTGACAATGATTCAGCTTTAGATCAAATGACGAGATGTTTATTGTCTTGGCAGACTTGGCAAATGTTGTGAAGTTGATGTTTGGTATCAAAAGGCTGAGGCTGTAAGGCCGCTATCTTGGCTTGCATCGGTTGAGCGGGCAAGAGCCGACCTCAATGAGCTTCCAACCTAAGTAGGTAGGTACCTAAATGGAGGGCAGGCTGGCAGGGTACCTAGGTACCTACCATCGGTTGGAGTACTTCCTCTGCCAGACTGACAAATAGGACCGACGAATAAGAGACTAGCATCTCTTTTCTCTTCTCCTACGTAAGTGTTATCATATACGAATAATAAGTACATTTAATCCCGGTCTTAAACGTCCAAGACTACTACGTAATTGCCGAATCTTATCTCACATATCGCGGAGACGGGAATCTGGGGATATTTTAGACCCTTGAACGTAGGAGTTGAAGACCGGCTCCCCGAAGAAGAGACCCGCTTTTCTGATACCTTTATTTCTCTCAGAATCCACGACTTTAAGCTTAACAAGTACCGAGATAGTAAACAGGAAATGTTTCTAAAATTGTATGAGCACTTGCGCGTCTCAAAAAGACCAAGAAAAGCTGTTTTCAGCGTCGAGTTATGTCATTGCCATGTGCTCTATCGAAAGAACCAGGTTGGAGGACCCAGTAACGCCAAGAAGCGAGAACCACCACTAACGACTTTAAGCTCTTGAGACACACTTGGCGTACCACTCTGATATGATGACTTTGTATCCAATGGTTCGCAACACAGATAAAGATCCTGCTTGAATCCAAGTTTAATAAGCTTCATGGTAGATAAATGCGAGTTAATCTTAAACTCTTCGGCTTCAAATTGCCCAAAGTCGACATTCACCACTCAAGTCACTAGCAGGTGGCGATATCTTCAGCATTGAACCTCCAAACCGCCAACACAATGCGGCTTACATCCTCCGACGTATCGCCTTGGCATATTACTCTGAATGCCAATCATCTCCACATATAAAAATTCTCCTCCAAATAAAATTGTTCAACCATGAGCGACCTTGGCGCAACCTTTGTTTCGCATGCAGCTCCTGTGATGGTGACTCTTGGCACATCCATCATGATCCACCTCACGGTCCATCGGTGTCCTACTTGGAAGGTCTCTTGGTTATTTTGATCCCTGTGAGAGTGCTTCTTAAAAGGGCTTCTCCCTCTTCTCTTTCTAATCTTCTCAACTCAACCCTCTTCATCAACTGTCACAATGGGTCAGAAAGAAGAAGAGAAGCCTCACATCTCGGGCCAAGCCAACTCTCCCATGACAGCGCCTGCTCATGCTCTTACCTTTGAGCAGGTCGCCCAGGAGCTCAATGGCAATCTCGATGATGGTCTCACTGAATCCGAGGCCAAGCAGCGTCTTGAGACATATGGTCGAAACGAATTCGGTGAACAAGAAGGTGTTCAACCTCTCAAGATCTTTATCGGGCAGATCGCCAATGCCTTGACTCTAGTAAGTTACCTTCCATAGGCTTCCTTTGAGTGAAGCTTTAGAGAAAACGGTAGAGTCGCTCATTTGCCCTTTGGGGGACAGGTACTCATCCTTGCCATGGCTGCCTCTTTCGGTATCAAGTCTTGGATTGAAGGTGGTGTAGTAGCCGCCGTCATCATCCTCAACATTGTCGTTGGTTTCCTCCAAGAGTTTCAAGCCGCCAAGACTATGGACTCTCTGCGTTCTCTCAGCTCCCCTACTGCCCACGCCGTCCGCAACGGTAACAATCAAGTCGTCGTGACTGCTGAGATTGTCCCTGGTGACATGGTTGAACTTAAGACTGGTGATACCATTCCTGCGGATATCCGTCTTGTCGAGGCTGTCAACTTTGAAACCAACGAAGCACTTCTCACTGGAGAGTCCCTGCCTGTACGCAAAGAGATCAACAAGACCTTTCCAGATGATACTGGCCCTGGTGATCGACTCAACGTTGCCTACAGCTCGTCTACTGTGACAAAGGGACGTGCTCGCGGCATTGTTTTCGCTACCGGTACATACACCGAGATTGGTCAAATCGCTGTTGCTCTTCGTGGCAAGTCTTCCAAGCGCCGACAGCCAAAGAGGGACGCCGAGGGCAACACCAACTTTGGTCGCTGGATGCAAGCATGGACCTTGACCGGTTCTGATGCTGTTGGGCGCTTCCTCGGTGTCAATGTCGGTACTCCTCTTCAGCGCAAGCTCTCCAAGCTGGCACTCATTCTTCTCGGAACGGCTATTGTGTGTGCTATTATTGTTCTGGCAGCCAATGATTTCAAGTCGCAGAGGGAAGTCATCATTTATGCTGTGGCAACTGGTCTCTCTATGATCCCAGCTTCTCTGATTGTTGTTCTCACCATTACTATGGCTGCTGGTACCAAGCGTATGGTCCAGAGAAATGTCATTGTCCGTAACCTCAAGAGTTTGGAAGCTCTGGGTGCTGTAACCAGTAAGTACCACTCCATCTTGTACAGACATAGCTAACCTTTTAGACATTTGCTCTGACAAGACCGGAACCCTTACCCAAGGTACCATGATCGTCAAGAAGGCTTGGATCCCTGGACGCGGCACATACTCTGTTGGCGCCTCCAACGAACCATTCAACCCCACCCTCGGAGATATCACCCTGACTGAAGACCAACCCAAGAACATCGACTTCCAGAATGAAAAGTCCGAAGGTACATCAATCGACCCCGCTTCGCAGCCTGCCCAGGACCCTAGTCTGGTCGAGTATCTCAACGTTGCTTCACTTGCCAACCTTGCCACTGTCCACGAGATTGAAGGCGAGTGGCACGCTCGTGGAGATCCAACTGAGATTGCCATGCAAGTATTTGCTTCCCGATTCAACTGGAACCGCATGCGACTGTCTTCTGGAGATAACCCCCGCTGGCGTGAAGTTGCCGAATTCCCCTTTGATTCAGATGTCAAGAAGATGTCGGTCATTTTCCACGACAGCGAATCTCAGAAGCAATGGGTCTTTACCAAGGGTGCGGTTGAACGTGTCTTGACTTCTTGCCCTGTCTATGCTGCTGGTAACGAGACCCTCGAGTTCACCGACGCCATCAAGGAAGATGTTTTGCGAAACATGGAGTCTCTGGCTCGCCTTGGTCTTCGTGTTCTTGCTCTCGCCAGCCGAACGGATATCCCCCATGTTGAGGACAACGAGGCTGAACTTGACCGTGGACTCTTTGAGAAGGACCTTGTCTTCCGTGGCCTCATCGGCCTGTATGACCCCCCTCGCCCTGAATCTGCCCCATCAGTCCGAAAGTGCCACGAAGCCGGTGTCAGCGTTCACATGCTCACTGGTGACCACCCTGAAACAGCTCGTGCTATCGCTCTTGAAGTTGGTATCCTCCCTGCCAAGATGTCTGAAATCCCCAAGGATGTTTCCAAGGTCATGGTTATGGCTGCTTCAGAGTTTGACAAGCTGTCCGATGATGAGATTGACCAGCTTCCCCTTCTGCCTCTCGTCGTCGCCCGCTGTGCCCCTCAGACCAAGGTCCGTATGATTGAAGCTCTTCATCGTCGCAAGGCTTTCGTCGCCATGACCGGTGATGGTGTCAATGACTCGCCTAGTTTGAAGCGATCCGACGTGGGTATTGCTATGGGACAGGCTGGATCTGATGTTGCCAAGGAAGCGTCCGACATTGTCTTGACTGATGACAACTTTGCTTCTATTCTCAACGCCGTTGAGGAAGGCCGAAGAATGTTTGACAACATTCAGAAGTTTATTCTGCACGTTTTGGCTGAGAATATTGCTCAAGCTTGTACACTCTTGATCGGTCTTGCTTTCAAGGACAAGAATAATCTGTCGGTTTTCCCCTTGGCACCCGTTGAGATTCTCTGGATCATCATGATTACATCTGGTATGCCTGATATGGGTCTTGGCTTTGAGATTGCCGCCCCAGATATCATGCAACGTCCTCCTCAAAACGTGTGTGCCCCCCCACCCCCTTCTCCACGGATCCCACTAACCTCGCCCGTGTAGTTGAAACAAGGTGTCTTTACCCCCGAACTGATGATCGACATGGTCGTCTACGGTCTCTGGATGTCAGCTCTTTGCCTCGCCTCATTCGTCCTCGTTCTGTATGGCTTCGGCAATGGTGCTGCTGACATTGGAGAGGACTGCAACAACACATACAGTGAAGACTGCAAGGTCATTTTCCGTGCTCGTTCAACAACCTTTGCATGCCTGACCTGGTTCGCCCTGTTCCTTGCATGGGAGATGATTAACATGAGAAGGTCTTTCTTCCGAATGCAACCCAAGAGCAAGAAGTATTTTACCCAGTGGATGCACGACGTTTGGAGGAACCCCTTCCTTTTCTGGGCCATTATTGCAGGCTTTGTTACCATGTTCCCTATCATCTATATTCCTGGACTCAACACTGTCGTCTTTAAACATGCTCCCATCTCTTGGGAATGGGGTATTGTTTTTATTGAGGCTGTGCTCTTCTTCCTCGGTATTGAATCTTGGAAATGGGCTAAGCGTATCTATTTCCGTCGCCAGGCCCGTAAGTCTACGGGTGGTGTTTTTGATCTGGAGACTCGTGTCTTTGGCAAGTATTACAGTATGGGTGGAAGCCGTGATGAGGAGAGTGGTCATAATGAGAAGAGTTCCGATTAGCTGGATAAACAGGTATTAATTAACCTGAAGTCTAGTAGATGATCGGTAAGTATGTCGTCAACTAGGTAGTCTTCTGCAAGCGTGTAATCGTTAGTTAGTTAAATTGATACCTAGTTAGTGAACTCGTTCATGATCCAATGATGTTAGAAACAAGTCTTGATATAGTCGTCCCTACCCACGAGCTGCCAATGATGGGTGGGGAAAATCGCACAACCTGTTGCGCCTGGTCGGGCCACTTACAGAGGTGCTTGAGAGATCCGAAGAGGACCACGATCAATGGGAGAGGCTGAAGACATCGAGAAGGCATGCTCATCATAAGCAGAATGTATTGTCAGATGATACTGCCAGTGCCAACAGTCGTCACTGATCAATATCTTGCACTCTGATTCACGGCACTTGCTTCACGATGCTTCTTCGCCGTCACCTGAATTCTCCTCTCTTCTCATACCTTTCGCCTCCTCACGCCTCACTACTCGGCATGTTTATGCAGCATTAGAAAGGCATTATCTATTGCCATTTAAACACCAGAACCTCCCTTATTGTACTTATTTATCATCTTACTTATCAGGCATGTTCACTTACTGCTCCAATATTCGCCGACACTGACGTGCCTAACAGAAGTGCGCGATCACTTATTACTGTGAACTAAGCAAGATGAGCTACTCGTCCGAAAACAATGCAAAGGCATCCAAAGGGCTGGAAATTATCTCCCAAGATGAGTTGTTTCGTCGACTCGGTCCGGAAGGATGCAAAGATTGGGTTGAAAGGGGTCAAGGCTTAATCAATCAGTTTGGACCTCATGCTGCCAAAAGCCCTGCTGGAACAGCCCACGAAAACATTCAGCAGAGAGGTAAGGAATCATGGCAGAAGCAGCTGAACTATTCACCTACTAACAGCAATACAGGAAACGCCAAGGTTGAGAAAAACCCCAAAACCAAATCTTCGCAGGACATGGACAATATTCGAAAGATCGGGCGTCTGATGGAGCGAGTCGAGTTGTTGGAGGCCGAGAATCGGGCTTTGAAGAAAAAGAACGCTGAGTTTGAGGACAAAAATCGGTCTTTGAAGAGAAAGAATACCGAGTTCGAAGACAAGCAGGCAAAGATTGCAAAGCTGCTTGCAGATGAGTGAACAACTCACAACCCACCTATTCAGTTGGCATGCTTCGGGACTGCTGGCAAATGCATATGCCGCTGACGATATGCTGGCATGAGCGGTTTACAAAATCTAGACCAAGCGAGATCAATATCGTTTCATCTCATCGTAGAGACGGCCAATCAACCAAGTTTGAGTGGTTTTTCGAATGACGAACGAGGTTGCATCGCATCCAACCATTCCCCTCCAAACAATCGGCTGTGTGACGACCCCTTCACTGTGAAAATGACGTATTTAAGACCGGCAACTTGACGATACGATTGACAAGATCAGATAATTAATGAAATTCTCGTATCTACAGTATAAGCTTGCAAGAACACCATTATTATAATAAACATTCAAATCGCAAGAACCTCGTTTCATGCATTCACGTGCGTAATCTCACGATGTTCCATATGTTTCTTGCATCAAAGAGGGTGTACTAGAAATGGGACGACAAGGGTATTCCCAGTCACAACCGTTGTGTACGACCAGGAAAATCCGACTGAAAAGGTTAGAATAACGGAATTAACAGAGAAATCTTTATTATCCTCTAAATCACCATCGTCCGTTTAGCATCACATGCCGTTAATCAAGGCTTGGTACGTACCCAGCCCCTCCAAATCCTGGGGTCTCAGGCCACTGCGTCATTGGATCTTATAGGGCCCCCGCCTCTTTTACTGATGATCTGCTCACGAGCACAGGGTTTCATCTTTCAACCTGATCTCGCGACTACATCACAGGCAAACACCACGTTAAACCACACAATATCTCACATACAACGCCTTGGGCTTGAGCTCTGGCTTTAACCCTTCCAACTCAAGCTTCCGACTATACCAAAATGGCTTCTGCTGTTGATTCTCCCCCGGCGCACTCGCCTTCTGCCCATCCTCCCCAACGACCTCGAGGTGAGTTGTCTGAGACTATTTGTGACCTCTCTAACATTCATAGGCATCCTCAAGAACTCGTATCGGAAATCTCCTCCCACGTCGCCGAACCACGATCAACCTGCCAGCGACAAGGAGCTCACCATCGCCAACACTCAGATCAACGCCGGCCACCGACGTTCGTCCTCTGGAGCTCGCCCTTCTGGATCCCGCCGACAATCAGGCGCCAACAGTTCCATCGGAGACGCTCTCGAACCCTCCCAACGACTCAAGTGGGACGAGGCAAACCTCTACCTCACGGAGCAGGAGCGCTCCTCTACCATGAAGATCACGGAACCCAAGACTCCCTATGCCAAACACTACGACCCCGCCGAGGACCCGTCGGACGAAGACGAGGATCCTCTGGCGGACGCTGGTGCTCGTCTTAAGCATTCACGTCCAAGCCGTGAAGATGACATTCCGGGCCTTTCGCTGGGCGAACCGGAAGAGGAGATCCCGGAAGCGGGCGCGCCGTCGCCCCGCAGCGAAAAGAGCGTCCACGTCGACGACGAGAGCAGCATCGGGCACAACGCGGAGGAGGAGCTGGCGGGCATGTCTCCCGAGGAGCGTGAGAAGCACAGAAAGTTTGAACAGCTCCGAAAGAGACACTACGAAATGAAAAATGTGGCCCAGCTCCTGGGCCACCCCGAGACGATCCAGGATGAGGATGAAGATGACGAGGGTGAGGTGCCGCCTGTGCCACAGGTACCGGGCGTGCCCAACGGTACTGCGTAGGGTGCTGGGGAGGCATGATGAGGGCTGTGAACTGGCTAGGGCATTCGGATGGAGTTTTGAGGATATCATTATTGGGCGTTGGCAGAGGAGGAGTGTGAGGTTATCTGATTACTCGCTCGCTTTCAAGATTCTGATGGAGACAAGGGGCACATAGTGTTATGGGTAGAGACATGTTTCATTTCCTAATATTTACGGTTATCACTCGTATCTTGTCGTTGGTGGTGGCATGCTTGTCGATGGTGGCATGCTTTTCGATGGTTCACAGTAATCCCTTTCTTGCCAATTCAATCTTTCGAGCTGTTTCGCCTGGTTGGAATCCACCACGAGACACACATAGACGTTGTCCCTCAGCTAATTCGAACTTTTCTTGTTGAGCATCCCAAGCGCAAGGACAGTGGTGAGGAAAGTGGACGCATGCGAGAGTATCGGGGCAGAGGTATTTGTCGCAGATAGCTGTACATGTTAGCAAAGTAAAAAAGCGGTAGATGTACTTACAATTCTCGTAATTCTGCTTGTAGTGGTTCGCATCGCTTGGGTTGTTTTGCTGTTGCGCTTGGTGATGTTCATGGCCTCCTTGCTGGTTAAACATTTGATCAAAGAAGCCGCCGAATTGGGCATTGACCAAAGTCAAGAGAGACAGAACAGCAAAAAGATACCGCATTTTGTTGATGTTTTCTACAGATCAATGCTGATGTTGATGTTACAGCTGGAGTTTAGGGAAGCTGTCCACAAGCTTATCGATAAGCATGACTAAGCGCAAAAACTCCATCAATTGAGGATCAAGCGTTGCTAACCTCACTCAGCCCATATCGTCACAAATCGTCGGCATGAGGTTCCTCACGATGCAGCGGCCAATATTGGCTGCTGTGGCTAGTCTAGCAAGGCCGGCATTCACACCTGTCACCCCTCTGGGTGTGCAGTTGGCCAATTCCCTCGCCCAAGGTCATCGATTTGCCTCGGTCAAGTCACAGGGAGCATACAAGAAGAAGCCCAAGAGGGGTATTCCAAAGAAACTCGGTGCAAAGCGTACAGGAGGTAGGTTCGCCATGAATGGACCGAACTGGGCTGACCTTTAGATCAATTCGTTATTCCTGGGAACATCCTCTACAAACAGCGAGGCACGCATTGGTGGCCTGGAGAGAACTGCATCATGGGTCGAGACCACACCATTCACGCAATGGCGACCGGATACGTCAAATACTACCGCGATCCCTCGCTACATCCCGACCGCAAATACATCGGCGTAGTCTTTGACAAGAACGACACACTACCATATCCCGTCCACGCCCAACGCAAGCGAAAACTAAACATGACCGCCTTCCCGATCAAAGAAGTCACCGCGCAGCCCGAGATCTCGCCGTCCGGGATCCCCTTCCAAGTCAACCGTGTCGAAGCGGGCGAACCAGACAGACTGCTCAAGCTGCGAAAGGACTACAGTTACCGTGAAGACAACTGGGCTATTGGAAAGCTGGCCAAGACGACGGGTCTCAAGACAAAGAGGTTCAGGACGCGAAAGCAGTGGTTTAGACATAGACGATGGAGACGAGAGAGGGAACTCGAGGGACAGAGAAAGGCGGAGCAGAAGAGGGCAGAGAGCGGTGGGGAGATTAAGGCTGTCAAGGTGCTTAGCCAGAAGCAGGCGAAGAAGGCGAAGAAGGCGTCAAAGAAGAAATAGTGGTGAGATGTGGTGGGACTGCTGTAGAATAGGACAATTGTATGTATAGCTGTACATTATGAGACATGTCAATCATGAAACTGCAGTTGAAGTGAATTGATAGATTTAAATGTCCAAACGGTACCAACTACCTTCTGCACGTTAATTGTGATACTGCATTGTCGGAGGTCATTGTTGGGGGCCTTTAGAGGTATCTCACACCTTATTTCTGCAGCGAGGTACATCCTGCCCCTAACCGCGCTATAAGCTCATTCGCGTCGGCGCGTCCACCTCACTTTCATCATCAGCTCACTCACTTGATCGTTTCATCTCATCTGTTCGCAACCCGACCTGGGCTTCTTTTTCGTTCCTTCATTTCCTTCAGTCCGTTTCTCACTTCCCCATGGGACTTTTCGCAACCTACAGCCGATGCTTGATCCTAAAATGTCCGGGAATGACGACCCTTCAATGAAACAGAGCACAGGCTTTATACCGTGGAATTCGGCCAAAACCAACGTCCCCATCCCGGAACCTTCACGTATCGTCAGCGATATTGTCGGAAGCGCAGCCGTTAAAGCTTCAGCGGCTGGTATCCTATCAAGCAACCCTCGAATTCAAGCAGCTCAGTCCGAGTGGGAACGTAGACAGGGTACGTCTCCTCCAAGACGCCGTTCATTTCTGACATGACCAGCACAATACTTCTCACAGACACCTGCATCGTCTCAAGTGATGCCTCGAAAGAGAAAAGCATCCCCAGACTTTTCACCTTCAGACTTTTCATCTGTTCTCCCCAAGAGGACTCCCGCTGATTACGCCCGTGTCCGCGAAGCTCGTCGTTTTACGGAAGCCGAGGTCGCGAGACAGTTGGCAGATATCAACAGTGCGGCTATCAAGAAGAGCGCCATGCATCGTTCATCTCAAGCTGCCGTGGTTTCGCTCACTGGGGCCGAGTTGCTCAAAAAGTTCACTGGCCAAGGGACACCATCACCAACACCTGGACCAGCAAGATCGCCTGACTTTTTAGTACCTGATACTCGATTGGAGGCAATCATCCTGGCTGAACCTAGCCGAGCCTACACCGTATATCCTTGTAGGTCCTTCAATCACTACACTGAACTACTCTAACATGCCCAGTCCCCCAAGGTGGTTTTACTTCTGCTCGTGGAGCACTTATTCCGGCAAACTACAAACTTCACGACGACCCTGAACTTCCATACATATGTCCTGTGCGAGATTGTCGCCGTGTGTTTGGCAAACTTAATGGTCTTGGTGGACATTTTGGCGCTGGTCATTGTTCAACGACATTCAACGACAACGGAGATGGCACATTGACCAAGGTCGGTAGCTATCAGAAGGATGGTCCTGGAGGTACACCTGGAATCGTTGTTTCCAGAAACCCCCTTCCTCCTGATGCACCACCTCCGGTCGACCCAGGCTTGTCGCTATTCGCCTCGTTCCAGCAGAACCGAGTATCTCGAGCTGCCGAACAGGAGAGAAAGACAACACGCTCACAGGATTCTCCCTACCGGCCTCAAGCTATGCAAGAATCGGAGGTTAAGCAATATCTCCACCAACACCTCAGCCCAGCCCAAAAGTCTCATCAACGAGAGGACATCAATTACATGCTGACATTGCCTCGTAGACGTGAGCTGCCTGAGGGTTGGAAGCATACCCACCGGGGGAGCAACCTGGACGTCACTCATTATTCCTGTGCAGTGGCATATCTCGTAGGTACAGGCGTGGTTGGTAGCGAGCAGTGCACAGTCAATACCACTCGACCATCTGCACGACTGTCGCAACCTTGCATCCGTCTCCCAATCGGCCTGTCTGCGACAGCGAAGCAGGCATTTTCTGCTCTAGAGTCTTGCGTGGGATGTAGATACTGGTGTCACCTGCAGCGACGTTCAAACGGTTGTGACTGGTGTCCTGAGCCAAAAGTTGGACGAGGGGCTTCTGCTTCATCTCGATCTTCGTCTTCCGAGGAACTGAATCCCCTGATGGATCTCGACGATTCTCACGATGTCAACATGACTGAGGTCCAGCCAAAACGAAGAAAAAGACGCTCCTCTGGGAATGATGTTGCCGTGAGAGACCAAACAGTCGCCATCATTGGCAGACCTGAGATGGGCGTTGAATTGGAAATGGAGGATTGGGAGGTTGCTCCAGGAAGGATAAAGGATGAATCTTCCTCAGACAACGTCGCCTATTCCAACTCGTTTCTCACCAGTGGTCAACCCGTCACCGTTTCAGAGGACGTCAGCTTCAACGTCATGGTTCTGAAGCCGGGTAGCGCTAATCATTGGGCTGTTGAAGACGACAAACTGCGAACATGCTCCGTCGCCTCAGGAAAGATTCGTGTCACCATGAACGAAAAGACGTTCAATCTTGGCCCCAACGGCATGTTTGTTGTTAGACCAGGCCAGACGTGCAAGGTCGAGAATCGACTATACATAGATTCCGTGGTGCACTGCACTACTATTGGGGATTTTTCACTGCAGTAGAGGCGCTTAGTTCGGATACATACTTTTGATCGGAGTTGAGGGCGCATTTTGGCATCGCATATTATTATGCTATTTATCGGTGGTGTTTTAAAAGCATTGGTGGGCACTGGGATGGGTTGAAACGGGTTAGCAGGCAGTCATCGGGATGGTTCAGGTGGTGCAGTCATTTGACTAACCTTGTCTCAGACCCACGTTATGGGATCTACAGAGTCAGCCTACAGAGATAATATTAGCACATCAGCAATTGATATGGGAATCGGATATTATCTTGAAATGGACTTTTGTCACGAGCGTGCTAAGCCAGGCTGCTGTTTTGTGCGGGTGACTCGGAGTGACTGAGTGATATGTATACCGTTGATACTTCAGAAAAACGATTTGGTTCATGAGTTTCGTTCAACGTTCTCATGTCTCAAGCCTCTCGACCAAAACTCCCCAGGCAAAGACGCCGGGAAATTTATAGGACTCACACTGTTGATATGGATACAGCGGACTCACCAGAGCCGGAGCTCAGCAATGACAAGGACTCGGCTCATGTAAATCCAGGGAGTCCCCCAGATCAACTCCCGCCACTGAATGATTACACGACAAAGAGAGAACCCGAGAAGAAGATTAGCGAAGAATCGACGGAAACAGGGGTGTCAAAGGCCAGGTTTATTATTGATCCGGAAGGAGAATTCACTCATGATCGAACGACTGTCGACATTGTGACTGTTCCATGCCCTGGAGCAGATCCCCTTCGAACATGGAGTCGGGATGGCCTTATGAGTCGATACCACGGAGCATTGTCTATGCGCGACGCCGAAGGTGCAGCATCTGATGCTGATCGACCAGCTCCATCATGGGTTCGCCAAGGCCTTCGTCGTGAAGCGGATCGAGCTCGGATTCTGTTGTATGAGCATCCATCGACGACTGAGGATACGAGGCTGAGTACCCTGGCTGATGCATTGCTGGAAGACTTGGAAAGCTTGAGGAAACGAGAGAAGCAGACACGACCGGTTGTGTTTGTGGGCCATAGCGTTGGCGGTATTATTGTCAAGATGGTGTTGACAAAGGCAAGCAGAGATCCGTCGTTTGAGGATATATACAGGCAATGTTATGGTGCTGCATTCTTCGGTACGTGATCCATCTCTGGTTGAACCACGCTAACAGGACAGGCACTCCTCATCAAGGATCGAGTTACTTTGCCATGCCGAGTCTCGCAACTGGTATTCAGAATCTGCTTCAACTGTCAGCTCCTATGCCGACATCAATAACGGACGATCTTCGTGTGGGAAATACTCTGCTCCTCCAACTCGACGACGACTTCAAATCGATAGCACACGACTTTCACATCTGGACGCTGTATGAGACCATCGACTCTCGCCTTTCAGGCAGCTCGGGAGATGTCTACTTCACTGCCCCACTAACTTCAATCAAGTCTGCTATCCTCGGCATGCGACAAGAGACTATTCTCCCACTTCAGAGTGATCACGCGAATATTGCTTCTTTCGGGCGGCATAATCTGCACACGATGCGCCTATTTCTGAAGCAGTTGTCGGCTCTCATCGGACGCGCAGACGAGTACTCTCGTGAGGACGGAAATTGGTCTCTGAATCTTGAGCAAAAGGTCAATATCGAGGTTCACGGATTCTTTGAAGATCCTCCAGGTCCATTTGATGTGGCGACGATTCGAGCTTGGTCTACACGACTGCCGCTTCGAGATTTCTTGAGAAAGGGGCCAGAGGAGTGCTTGGCTGAGAGGTTGAACGAAATCGAGACAGTTGATGAAGGCAGGTTCTTGAGGAATCGAGGGAAAACAACGATGCTGCCGACCGAGAAAGTTGCTGATGAAACACACGACAATCCCCTTGGGATCTCGCAGGGATATGTCGAGTCTTCTCCTGCATCCCCCATCATACGGCCTGTTGATGCAGAAAAGACAAGATCAGAGTCAGCACCTCAAACAGGAGCAAGATCTCCCGCCACACCTTTATCACCGGCGGCTATTTCACCACCTACACACTTCTCAACGCCAATGCGACGCCCTTCGCCACTTATTCGTGCCAACTTTGAACAGGATTTGGCTGTCGATCGTCTCTCACCTCCTCCTAGAGGAAGAATGGGGCGATCTCTGAGTAGGTCTGTCAGCATGGGAACTCAAGCCTCACAATACGAGTACAAAGACTTTCCTCCATTCTCACAGCGAAGTCGAAGTACCATTGACGGCTTCAGTGACGATGACGATATCGATGCGTCTCCGAGGTTGCCAGAAGCGATCGTTGCCATCCGAAAGGCCGCGAATAATGGTGAGAGGAGAGCCAGTGAGACAGTAATCGTGGATGAGGTGCCTGTTGCGTTCTCGAAACCTCAGATTGAAAATCGCAAGTTTATGTGGGTTCATTTGCCATACAACAATCCCAGCTGGGTGACGGTAAGCAGTCTGAAGCAGTTGGTTCATACAGTTACTGACCTCTGTAGAAAATGTTCGAGACTCTGCAGACAGCAAACAATCGCAACTATGCCCCTCTGTTTAACAATGACTTCTGGGCGACAAGACATTCTCGAGGGCGACACTCTCAACACTATGCGTATTTTGCGAAACCAGGCTGTTACTTTTCAGCTCCTCGGCACAGTAAGTTCAGTCCTATTTTGAAACCTAAGCTAACCGTGTAGTGTCGCCTCGAGGCCGATCTTCGAAACAGTCATCGATATCGCCCAAACCAGAGGGTGGAATCTATACTTGTCTATTCCTCCCATATGTTCATTTTGACTCGTACAAACGACTCATTCGCCGACGAGAACTCATCCTTCAGCGTCTCGGCCATGGACGAGCTAGGCCTGTTCCCGAAGCTGTGGCAAAGTCCGATTCTCTTGAATCACAGGTGATCTGGGAGTTTTTGGGCCACGATCCACCGCTCAACTGTCGTCGAACACTAGATCAATTCGGATATCCATCGCTGAGGGACACTCGGTCGCGAGATGATGATCAGATGCTGTATAAACTGACAAAGGAACGAACATTCGCTCCCGGTTTGGGCCCAGGACTTCATGGACAAATGTCAAACAGTAGCTCTGGGAGTAGCGGAAGTGGTAGTCGACGATCCAAGACAAGTAGCCAGGACGGTGAAGACGAGGAGGGTTGCGAGGACTCTATACTCAACGGCAATGTTCTCATGGTGGATCAGCTGTGGCTTTGGGCCATAGACTCCCGTAAGTCATATGCCCTTATACGGAACCCAGCTGACCTTTAGATACGCTACTCTCCTTCTTCCCAAAGCGAGAGGGTGATGCTATTGAAGGGCCTCTGTATCAGCAAGCAGATCTTCGCGACAGCATCTTTAACGAAGTCAACGTCGATCTCACCCGACAATGCGAAAATGCTCTGGACCTAGCGGCATTAGCAGTCCTCCATGCTGTCACAGTCCTCCTCGATAGATCCTCGCACCCAGACCTAGAAGTGTTTCGAATCTTTGAAGAAGCCATCAGCGTTCTAGTATGTCACACTCACTGCAATTTCACGTTGCCATCATTTTGTGGCCTTGCTAACCTTTAGACCGAAAAACTCACCTCCTCGCTCAAAACATTTCGCGCCGAGGGATTCCGTGACAAAGCGTCAGCCTACGAGCCAGTCGAGAACAAAGCTCGTTCTATCAGAGCACGCCACAAGGCCGAGGGCCGTCGATCAGAAGAGGATAACCGAGACAACACATCTGCTCTCCTTGAACTTCGAGATATCGAAGATGAACTTTTGATTCTGGTTCATCTGTTTGAACGTCAGTCTAAAGTCGTCAGCTCTATGCTCTCCACTTACACTCGTCCGGAACTGCGTGACCGTACTGCAAATGGAAGACTGTTCCTGAGTGAAGCGATCAAGAAGGTCTCGGAGTATACACATCAAGCTCAAGAGATGATTCAGAGAGTCCGGAGCACGAGAAACGACTACGACAAACTCCTTCAGATGGTTCAGCGACAGGCGCAGGTTGATGAGGTACGGCTGAGTAGGCTTCATGCCGATCTTGCAAGTGCGCAAAGTCGCAGTGTCATGATCTTTACCACATTTACAGTCATCTTCCTCCCGTTGACCTTCTTTACTGGTCTCTTCGGTATGAACACTCAAGAATGGGGTGGTGAGAATAACTTGTCGCTCAAGACCATCGGTATAATCTCGTTGCCTGCAAGTTTCGCCCTAGTGGTCTTTTCTCTCGTGGCAGCTTTCAGTACAAATGCCCGACTTCTGATCAAATGGCTTGCCCATTTGTACCGACACATGATGTCCTGGGTGTGGAGAACACTGTGTAGGCCTGCTGTTGCAAAGATGGCTGACATGCTTCCACAAAGAAATGAGCGACAAAGGGAGGAGAGAGACTCGAGAAGCGGGAAGAGAGTTTTGAGAGAGGAAATGAGTGACTTTTGGGAAAGACATAGATTAGAGAGGGACAGAGGATACGCGGTTCCAGAGAAGAATAAGAGGACGGTAGTGAGTGGTAAGAGTAGTTGGAGGAAGATGAAGTAGTACAACTGTTGTAGTACCGAATGCTCAACTTCGCTTGTTTCTCTAATATGGAACTGTGCTCCAATTAGCTGCTGAATGCTTGCTGGTTAGAAAGGCTGTGATGCTTACTTACAACCATCGATCCGCTACAGGGATACCCCAGTCTCACTAGAGATGCACATCATCCGGGAGCTAATCGGCCGTGAAGACAGGGGTAGACTTACAGATCCTGGTCAACGCATCGCATCGCCTCATGATTGACGAATAGTTGATGTTGTTTCATTCAAAGAAAAAGCAAAGCGACCACCCATCCGGACTTTCCCGAGACTTCTGTTTCAGAATGAGAGGTCCAGTATGGAGGACGATGAGTTGGCAGCCCTCGGGGAGCAAGAAAATATCGGGCCTTGATATAGGGTGTAATAATAAACTTGGCAAAGGTATCCTAAACTTATGCTACAGTGCCTAAGTCTTTTTGTCATTTAGGATCAAGGTCCCGGGGTTTCTTACTCTCCTAGGTATTTTGCAGAAGGGTATATAATGCCACACTTCTCAGCTGAGCTGGACATTTCTCACATTCTCTCCTACTTGTGCCTGTTAAAGATCAGCTTGAAACATATTCTTTCATCACTTACATTGGTGTCAACATGGCCGACTCCCCTCGCTATGCAATGGGCACACAGTCCTCTCAACGTCGAATCAGCCCCATTCGTAAAGGACAGCTGGAGCGTCCCAGCACTCCAACACGCCGACCAACCACGCCTACCCTCAGCCGTCGTCCAACAACTCCAGCCCTGAGCCGCCGAGGCTCCAACGCTTCTCTTCGTCGCCAGGGGTCGAATACAGCCCTCAACCGTCCTGTCACTCCCACTGCAACGGAGACACCAGATGGTGACCCTGTGAAGGTTGGTTGGGTTACCACTCCAAAAACTGGTGCATCGCCAGGAAGCCCAGACGCTCCAGCACGTATCTTACCTGCTATCCCCGAGAGTCCCCTTGTTATGCCATCACCTCGGTCGCGACAGGTTTCTCGTGTTGGTATCACGCCTCGCTCTCGACAGGTTTCGACGACCGATGCAGCTCCTCGTTCGCGTCAGCTCTCACGGACTCTACCGGCTCCAGAGGTCGATCGTACTCCCTATGTCGCCAGAGCGCCCGAACTTAAAGTTCCCCCAACTATCGTCCATGCTCCTCTTGTCAGATCAACCCCGAGTACAGGTCGTCTGCCCACAGTTCGATCGGCTCCCAAGATCGCAGTCGTTTCAAATGTTCGATTCTTAGTGCGCAACATTATCATTCCGTCAGCTGCAGGACCTCCTAGAACTGCAAAGAGCCCAGTGGTGGCATCTCCTCCCGTTGTCGTGCCGGTTTCTGTGGCTCGGGTTGTGCCTGGCGTTGCTCCTGCGCCCCATGCTGCTCCTATCCCACTTTCGGCACCTCTTCCAGTTACTGCACTGGTACCTATCATCGCTAGGGCTCTGGCTACTGCTCTTGCGCCACGTGTTTCTGATATCCCCAGCGTTGCTCGGCTACCTTTGACTCAAGAGGCTCCCAAGTCGACGCTAGCTTCAAGGTCAACAAAGGTCCCCAAGGCTTTACTGCCGCCTCCCATTAGACTCCTCCTTGGCCAGGCGTAAAGTTGGTTTTGATAAATTGAAGCTCTGGAGTGCTTGCCAGTTAATCGGTTCGGAAAGCTACAGCGTTGACTGGCTTCTCTCGTGAAGCTCACCTGGCTCCATCCATAGGTAGGTGCTTCAGGAATGGGATCCAGCACCACTTGGCAAACATATATAGCCCAAACAACGGGAATTCCGCCGTAGGTTGAATGAAATTATTTGAAATTGACTTTGGAAGAATGGAAAGAATTCTACTCGAGGTAGCCACAGTTGGCGAATGTATACCGTTGTAGCTTTGGCAGGTGGGCCACACCCCAGACTTTCCTTCCTTTGATGAATTTGATAAGCTACGTACAATCTGCCATCTCCTAGCCACAAGGGCCAAATTAGGCGATCAATCCGATTGGAGATGGCTTCAGTCATGTTCTGCGGGCATAGATTGATCTGCCAATTGTTGCACTGGTACATCGCATCACTATGGCACATCCATGAACATACTCATTACTCAGCCTCGCTCCTGTGTTGACAATCTCAAAAACTACTTCAAAAACTACCTCGACCGAATGAAATACATGGTAAGATAAGCCCTGGTATGTATACCAATATCTGCTTCTATCACGACCAATTTTGTGGACAGAACCTAGACGTGGAATCTAGGGATGAAGAAAGATAGCCGGCGCTCAAACCTCCCAAGGGTACTTGACCTCCACCGAGCTCTGCTGAACATCGCCATAAATCAGCGAGAATTCCATCGCCGCCCCGTCCCATTTAAAGTCGATCTGCAAAGCGGCCTTGAGAACAGGTTTCATGTCGGAGTTCAATCCAACATCAAGGGTCTTCCAGCTGAGTGTACAGACTTCTCGAGTGCGTGGCTCTTCATTCTGTAGCTGTCTATTGTAGACACGGATGACGAAAACGTCATGGTTGGTGGTATCTTCTACCAATAGAGCTTCTGCCGGAACAGACCGCAGATTCGGGCTGCGGGCATCAAGGGAGTCGTTCTGTTCGGAGCGTTGTTAGTGATATATTAACAGTTTGGACCTGAAAGAAAATCTAACTTCAATCACAAGCCAGAAGATCGAGTTCCCATCACGTTCCCGGACTCCCCAGCTAGCTCGCACGATTCTGGAGGTTACCAGGACCGGCTGCTGGATCGCTTGCGCTTGGAGAGCGTGGATAACGGCTCCCATGGACACTGCATTCCAACTGCAGGACACTGTCAGATATCAGAGTGTAATGAAGGGTAGGAGAGTTACCCTTGTCCGTTTGGATAGTCGACTATGTTGGTGTTTGGAGACACTCTGTTTACAGTCTGTGAAATCCGGTGTCGCAGGTAGTGGTTCTGGCTGAAGCCTCCAGCCATAATGAGGTACTGGTAGTCGTCATGTCAGTGGGTGTCGCTCAACGCGGGCTTTGCAGGCATTTTACTCACCGACACGTCCTTCGAGTGGAAGTTGGATAAGTTTCGGATCTCCGTCTCGATCAGAGTTGTGATCTTTTCCACGATGGGGTTGAAGATCGAGGCAATCTCGTCACTGAATCTGTCGTTAGCATGATGTATGTCTGCTGTAGCTCATAAAATAACACACGAGCCTCGGTCACTTACAAGTTGAATTCAATGTGGACACTTTGCCCGACGGGCATTCTTCTGTGCTGACTACCAACCCAATGAAAAGGCAGCTCAATACGCTTAGTTGGGAAGCCATCTGTAAAGGACTTCTTGATGTTGGTATCCCAGTGAGTGTAGACTATGTTGGCATAGTCCTCTTCTTTTAGGGTCTGGAACACCCGGGGAGAGATCACCTGCGCAATCTTTTCCTTCAGAAGTCTCATAAAGTGATCGTCCACAATGCAAGCTCCAGCAAGGATACATTGTCCTGGACGGACCTCCCTAACATGGAGGGGTTGAACGGAGTATATCTCATAGGCGGCCGTGTCCTTGAAAGGGGATGAGCACCAAACAATGAAACTTGGGTAGGGTGACAGAAAACTCACGGTGGTACCGCCGCCACAGTCGCAAACTGTGACAACCTGTCCAGGTCGGACCTTGGAGAACTAGGGGCGCGTTTAGCATAAACATATGACCAAGAGCATAGAAAGTCGTTCTTACTGGTGTTCCATCTACATGGTAGTATGCAGCAGAAAAGATTGCCAGAGCCGCAGCCTCTGGTTCCGCAACGAACTTGGGAGCCAGTTCCACATTGTTGTTGATGATATTGGCTTGGTATAGGGCATCATAGATCGCTTTACGAGCATAGCCGGGCCAGAGGACTGGCACAGTGATAGTGATCTGGATATGAGCGTCGGGAATCATCTTTTGAAGGTCGTCAAGGAAGACTTTCCAGATCTTGCAGAGGTACTTCGCTGTAGCATCAGTGGCCGTTAAATTCATCCGTTCCCGGACACTGTTTGACTTGGCAAACTTCTCTGAACCTAGTATCTCCTTCTCTAGATCATCACGATGCAAGATGCTAAGCTTGAACCATTCGATAAGAGTTCCGGAAACCTTGATCTGGGTTGGAATTTTCGGCTGGTCACTGCTGTCGACTTTCCACCAGAAGGATACCGGTCCGTTTTGCGGCAATACCGCATACGAAATCCCGGAGAATCTACAGAGTCGAGTGAGCAAAGTGAGTCTTAAGAGTCGTGCTGTATGACACTCTCGAAACTTACGTGGTCCCCAGGTCCAAACCAACAACGACACGGGTTCTGCTCCCAGACGAAGAGTCCATGTTTGCTTGGCTTTCAGTCAATGTGAATTGAAGTGATGACCGAGCTAAGTGGAAGTCAAGTTTGATGGAAGATTTGAGCGTCTGACAGGCAGGAGATGAAGGAGCCTAGGTTACGCTGGTGTTATGAGTACCCCGGAACAGAAGCCTCGCGGGCAGTGCAGCCCATGTCTGAATTATCCGATACATCACAGCCTAGACCTTTTGGCCTGACATGCACGGCAGGCCAGCGAGGAAACGATAGGCAACGATATGACTAGTCACGCGGTAAAGGGGTCATTACAAGGCATCATCGGTCAGTCCCAATAGTTTCCGTTGTGGAACGAGGCTGAGCGGGAAAAGGTGACTGTACTGGTCAGTGTATTCCAAAAGAGCCAGTCATCAGCGCATTCTTAACGGAGACGTGCTTGGATATCCGCTTCACGGCTGGAAGCTACATTAGCTCAGTTACATGTTCCGAGCTACACGCTCCAAACAAGACAATCTAGCCAATGGAGACGGCATCTGCGACATTGCAAAGGGGAAAGGCCGTCATCCGGGAGGCACGGGCTGTGTGAATAGAGAGCTGTCGTTTCTTTGTCCAAGATGCCGCCAATAAAGAGACAAGCTCCATCACCCTCTTCTAGTACAATTACAAAAATAAAATGAAAGGTACCAGATTCATCGGCATGCTTGATGCTCGCCTCTACAACGCAAACGATGCTAGGCTCTGTTTGCCTCTCGTCCATGTAGCAGATGCCCACAGAGCTGAAACTATCCCAGCAGAGGCGTTGTTTGTCCAGCCACGCACGGCCGCTTGTCATACCTAAACTCACTCCTCTATCTGGCAGTCTGTGTTGATTGGGCCTGTACTCCTGTGGTCATGTGTTGCGGGGATGACACAGGTGGTCTAGCCTTGGTGCTCTAGGGGGGTAAGAAACAATAGACTGGATGTTGGTGTAACCCAGCATGTTGTGTCCTTTTTTCCCCCGGGAGGCAATCAACTTTAGACAAGGTTGAGTACATAACGAAGGCTGCTCGCACCTTTGAAGTCGGTAGCTTTTGGAACAATCCTCCCGTCCCTCAAGTTTCTCGCACAACAGCGATTGGGTCTTTCTTTCTTCTCGGACTATGGCTGGCCTTCGAAGATCCAAGCGACTTGAGTCTTGCAATCAACCTGACCAAGACAAAGCCTCCAAGATCCCAAGAACGTCAAAAGATCAGGGAAAGGCGGTTCCAGAGAAGGACAAGAAGTCTGGAGAGAGCGCCATGGAAGGACCCTCGGACCAAGGGGATGACAGAGTGAGTAGCGACTTTACAGCCAACCATATTCGTTTCTGAATTGACGTTTTCGAAGGCATCTCCAAAGGATGAATCGCCGAACTGTACATCGGAACGACAGCTGAGCGCAGAATTTCAGAACGCAGCAGCGTCGAAAGAACCACAGCACATGGAAAGGCAGGCTAGTGTTGAATTGCCTAGCTGTAATAACAAGAGCCGATTTAAGGACGAGAAAGAGGGTCGCGAAGACTTCCGACGGGCTATTCAGAAAGTCATTGGTGTGGAGTATCAACAAGGCTACCTTCACCGTGGGTGGGATGAGCTTGGTGGTCGCATTCGGGCTGTCTCATGTGCAGTCGGTTTCTACGACCGCTCCTGGGACAGTCTTGATGAGGCCGCTCAGCAGAGGTTCATTAGATATTCGTGTCATGCCCGACAGCTCTTTGAGCACCATTCCGTACGTGAGTTTATGCTCGAGCGTTGGATCTGGGAGATCGTCGATGAGAACTTTTTCTCTGGAAAAAGTCAGGACATTGAGTGGAATTCGCCCTACTGGGAAGCTCAGGCCACTATGGAGCGCATCTTACGGGGTAAGAAAGATAAAGGGACCATTAGTTCGTGGGACTGACGTCGGCCGTAGAGAAGAATTTCGACTACGACGAAGAAACCCGGAGTATCAAGTATCCCAACTGGCGATACACCACAATCGATCTCTATTACTCGCTTAAAGGAGTGTGGCGCTTTGACCTTAGGATTGAGCCGGAATGCGTGGTCAAGATCCTGAAGAAAGCGCTTGGCCAATACTTCCCTGAGAACCCTGGGCCCTACCTGGAAGGGTTACTCTCGGATCTCGCAAAGACGGTCGTCAAGTTCGAGCTCTGGTTCGACTGCGGTCGCGAGACTCTTCGACTTGTCTTCAATAACCCCAAGACCAAGGACGCATATGGATTTCCATTTTCACGCGTAGTCGAGGGATTCAACGACAGTAAAGTGATGGAAAGAGTTGGGGGCTACGATGCCATGTACAAGGGTCAGTCTGTCGAACTGGTTGTGTCGCCTATACTGGCGATTTATGGGTCTCACGCTGGATATGATTACCACGTTCGGTCTGCCTCATTTCCTATGAGAGTGTGTGTTGGATACCTCAGCGGCTGTAAGCAGGACGAGGAGATTGAAACGGAGGGGGAGACTATCAAGGATAAAGAGGGCAGCACAAAGGATGAGGATGAGAATAAGATCGAGGACGACGACAAGGACGACGACGAGGACGACGACAAGGACGATGACGAGGACAAGGAGTAAGCACAGAGGACTCCCGCACAGGAAATCTGATTTAGGCGAGGATATTTGGTCTGATCCTATATTCCTCTGGGTCCCTGATTGCATGTAGAACGTGGTTGGTTTTAGATTGTTGACTTTTTTTTATTTCAATCGTATTTTTGATAAGAGAAAAGGCGGCGCGTAGCCTAGCGATGATGACTCTAGCAGGAAAAAGTGAGGCTCCAGATCATCCATCTCGGCGTAAACTTGGTGTTGACAAGAGTGGGGCGACAGCGGGCTCTTTTCTCCACGTGACCTGGAGAAAATGTTCGCGGCCAAGCTTCACATTTAGCCCATCTCGATGGTGACCGTCAGATGCAATTCGAGCCCGACTCGTTTCATTCATCACCATGGCCCTCCAACCCTGCCGCTCCGGCCTCTGGAGGAGTAGCCATGCCGCCCGTACCATCATGCCTTGCGTGCGCACCTACACTATCGACTCGACCCCCGAATCCTTCAAGACCAAAACCCCGTCTTCCTCTGGCGTCATGCCACGGTGGAGCCAGACGCCTGCTGCTATGAAGGCGCCGCTGCAACTCGACTGGGCAAAGAATCCCCAGAACAAGGTCTGGACTGTCAACAACGATCCCAAGAAGTTGGACGAGGTGTACGAGCGCCTGCTGGGTCCTGGGGGCAGCAAACTTCTGCCCGAGGAGCTCAAGTGGTTGGCTGTCACGCACAAGAGCTTTGATCAGGGACGGAGAGGCTTCAACGACCGACTGGCACTTCTAGGTGGGTGGGACGAAGGATGAATGTTGGTCCATACTGACTCTACCAGGACGAATGACTCTTGTCATGGAGACAACAAAGACAATTGTTGCGCAGGGTCCCATCGGATCACCGAATTTCGATGACGGGTTTGATCGTCAGCCATTCGTGCATCCGAATCTGCAATCGGTAGACAATCTCTCCGTCAAAGGGCCCAAGGACGTCGTCGGCAAGGAGAGACTATCTGGCTTGGCAGCTGAAGTGGGATTGATCGATGTTGTGCGGTGGAAGCCCAAACAGGTACATACATATTCTGTCCGCGGTAACTCGACTAACTAGCAGTAGGTGCAAAAACTCCGAGCTTCAGGTGCCGATGTCGTGCTCAACGGTGCCATCATGGCCATCATTGGTGCCATCACATTACAGCATGGAGCAGTGGTGGCATCACAGGTTATCAGAGAGAGGATATTGTCAAGACTACAGGATTGAGCATGGTGAGTGGGTAATCTGTATCATATCTGTACAATAAGAAGGTCTGGACCTGTACATAACAGTTTTGCAACTGTAAGATACTTGTCTATTGATCGTTCATGAAGCATGTCAATAGGAATTAGGGCTATAAAAGTAACGTCAGGGTATCATCATTGCAACAAAGGCGTCTCCTCATCTGCTGTTTGCTCACTCTCTCCATTGTCCTCCTCATTGTCGTGATGAATGAGCTTCTCTCGGTATATCCACCCAACGCACGTTCCAGCACCAGGTCCAACAACAAAAGAGGTAATGATTGTTGTCAAAGGAACCCGCCACCCAACCTCCACCAACATCCAGTACAGGACGGTCCAGAAGATGAACTGAGAGTTGACTTCAATAAAGACAATGATTGACCTTGTCATTTCTTTGCGGTCGTCGGGTCGAGTCAAGCTCCAGATGAAAGAAACATGCGCTAGAACGGAGCAGATTAAGGGCAGTGCATAAACAAATAGCAGAGACCACCGATTCGATGCGAGATGGACGAGTGTTGGGTCAACCCTCCTCAGTGCAGAGATAGTGTGACGAATGATCTGGCGAATGATCTCGACATAGATCGGGAAGAAGAGCCAGATGCCGATCGTCTCGGGAGTTGTATAGAACAGCATGAGAAAAGACGGAAGAAAGTAACCAAGCGCCACACTGATAGGAATAGCCACAAGCTCACTATCAGGAAGATGACGACTCGTAAATATCTGATGGACGTCACCATCCTCATCTCTCTGTGCAGTCAAAACACTTCTCGCGCGATGCAGAAACGCAGGAATAATAACAAGCTCCCAAACGACAGCACCACCCACAAGATCAAACACCAACCACGGACCAGTAGGATATGCGATGAGAACATTCGGCGCATTGCAGATACGTGCAGATTCAACAGTGCTCACAGTCAAGAGGCCGCCGATAAAGGCTAGAACAACGCCCATAACCGCGCGACTGCGCAGTGAGTGAAGCGCGGCGCGGAAGAAGCTGATGAGATAGCATAGAGGCGTCCCGAGACCCGGGATCCGACTGACACCAGGGAGACGAGCGCGGGAGTGGCATTGGGACCAGAGAAGAGCAAAGTTGACGTCTGAGTGGAGGAAGAGAACGACGATGGTTGCTGCGGCTAGGAGGATTGGTGGGATGATTAGGGAGCGATATGAGAAGTGGTGAATAGGTGCTTTCCGAGGCATGTTGGTGGTTTTTGCTGAATGAAGATGATGATGAGGAGACAGCGATTGAAGTCTTATTATGAGTTGGGATTATGGTCATGTGGAAGAGGCTCTCGTGATTAAATTACAAGACCAATTTTGGTGTTGAGATTCACACCATTACACCAGCGTTAGGCTAAATGGGGACGACAATCTGAATCTTATCAGATGTTAACCTGCACCAGATATTCACTCATCGAGATGAGAGTAAGATAGGTTCAAGTCGTTCATCAAAATACTGTCGCTAATACTAACAAATGTGATATATTACAATGACTGAAGATGAAGCAAGCATCAGTGGGAAATAAGTGACCTTTCCTACATTGAATCTTCAGGCAAGCAGGGAAATCCTTTTGTTCCTTTTCTTCCGCTAGCATTTTCGATGATGAGCCTTCATCTCATCGCCATTCTTAGGCTCACTGCGAGACAAGGTTACGACTAAAAGAAAAGATACTATACTACGCAAACTTATACAATGAATCAAAGCCACTCAATTGCCGCTTTATTGATGATACTCTTATGGAGCGTGAATCGTCATAGTGCCCATTGAAAATGTTGATCTCATGGATGTCAGTTCTCACCATAATAGTATAAAAACAGCAATCGAGTAAACAGATTCCCTTTAACGGATATGGCTACCCTGGGTCACTCTGAAGATCCATGAATCTCTATCTTGCCAAACTTCACAGGACAGTGGCACACAGGGAACACGGTTCTCAATCAAGTCATACAATATTTCGTCTCTTCAGCTTGTACACCTATAGGGTATCGCGACAATCCGACTTCTGAAGTCTATGATTCTGGTGCTAGATCTTCGTTTGAAGGCTGAGAAGAGGTGTGCAACTTCTATTTGATCATTATGGAACGAATTTATGTGTACTTCTTGGTACTCGTTGCCCTTGTTAGCTAGCTATGGTGTTCTCATGTGTAACGCCTACAGCTTTGGACAAGCTACAGTAGGTCTTGTCAAACTCTGATCTACAAGATAAATGGTTACATCAGAGAGAAATGACTAAACCCAGGATCTTGAACGTGCGCAAAAGAGGAGTTTCTTCAGGCTGGTGCAACTGTATATACCGAGTCCTGTACGAGCATCTCTGTATCAACCTCGCACTAGATCAATGGGTCCTGGCACCACCAACAGATCAGCCTGCCGATGGATAAGCCGCTGAAACGTACCCCACGTCAAATACATCATCCATCATGATCTCGGCCCATCTTGGACCGTTTCACGCCCGGATTTCAACGTCCGGGGAGGGGAAACCATCTGCATTTGGAGCCAAGCGTCTCGGCAAGACTTGATCAGGCAGGTCCGTAGCCACAAACTCATCTGACTGGATGCACAACATGTCGCTATTTAAATTCTCCCGAAGCTCCCGCTGGTGGAAATAGTCTATGATTCGACGATACCCTACATCGGTTTGATGCTTTCTCCGCAGCTGCGGCCCCTCCCCCAGGTTTTAGCGGCGTCAGTGGACCGAGCCCCTCTTCCGGGGCGGCTAATAGAACCCCGGCAGAACTTGTAGGAGCTGTAGATGCGGGAGCTGGGGGTACCCGACAACCAAACACATGACACAGAGACAATAACGCAACCCCTCGATTGTTTTGTCTCTTGTTTTTATTCCCTCTCTTTTGGAATCCTCACGTTTGACTGTTTTGTCGCTTTTTCGGATACACAGGCCTCGACAGTTCGGCACTCGAGGTGACGGAGCTAAGCGATCCACTCGTTCCGGTCTCGCAATCGCTCTCATGATTCTTTAATCATGGCATCCCAAATGCTTCGCCCGCTGGCCTCGTCCGCGGTCCCAGCGTCAGCTTCCGAGCTGTGCGCCTCGTCCTTCTTTATACAGACGCAATTGAAAGGGTATCGAGTTCAAGGTAGGCTTTTCCGACTGTCGAAGCTCATACCTAACAAACTTCAGATGTCCTCTCTCGTCGCAAGCAGTGGCACAGCACCTTGAGAGCTTCACCTCGACAGCATGCTCTTGTCACAGACGTCTCTAAACCTCTTGCATTGATCCGCCATGCTTCTGCGCCTCCTCGTAAATATTCCACCGTGGTTCTTCCCAAGACAACTCCCTATGATCATCTCGTCGTCGGTGTTCCAACCGAGATCTTCCCTGGGGAGCGCCGTGTAGCTCTCACGCCTGCCAATGTTGCACTCCTTAAGAAAAAGGGCTTCAAGCAGGTTCTCGTTGAACGTGGTGCTGGTACATCTGCTGATTTTCTCGATGCCGCCTATGAAAAAGCCGGCGCAACTCTTGTCACTGGTCCCAAGGAGGTCTGGTCCAACTCGGACATTGTTCTCAAAGTCCGCGGTCCCGGTCTTGGAGAGGTTGACTCCATGAAAGAAGGCCAAACCATCATCTCGTTCCTCCAGCCCGCTCAGAACAAAGAACTCGTCGAAAAGATTGCCGCTAGAAAGGCTACCAGCTTCGCCATGGACATGATTCCCCGTATCTCCCGAGCTCAGGTCTTTGATGCCCTCAGCAGCATGGCCAACATTGCCGGCTACAAAGCTGTTCTCGAAGCGTCCAATGTCTTTGGTAGGTTCCTCACTGGTCAAGTCACTGCTGCTGGAAAGATTCCTCCCTGCAAGGTTTTGGTTATTGGTGCTGGCGTTGCTGGTCTGAGTGCTATTGCTACTGCTCGTCGTATGGGTGCCATTGTCCGTGGTTTCGATACTCGATCTGCTGCTCGCGAACAGGTTCAATCTCTTGGAGCCGAATTCATCGAAGTTGAACTTGAGGAAGATGGATCTGGAGCTGGTGGATATGCCAAGGAAATGAGCAAGGAATTTATCGAGGCTGAAATGAAGCTGTTCAAAGACCAAGCCAAAGAAGTCGACATCATCATCACCACTGCACTGATCCCTGGAAAGCCTGCCCCGAAACTGCTCAAGAACGATATCCTCGATGTTATGAAGCCTGGAAGTGTCATTGTCGATCTGGCTGCCGAAGCTGGAGGCAACTGTGAAGCTACCAAAAAGGGTGAATTGGCCGTCTACAACGATGTCAAGATTATTGGTATGTGCAACCCCTGAATCACGACATCCGCTGACATTCTAGGATACACTGATCTTCCCTCTCGTCTGCCAACTCAGTCCTCGACCCTCTACTCCAACAACATCACCAAGTTCCTGCTCTCCATGACCCCTGAACCCAGCGCTTTCGGCATTGATCTCTCAGATGAAGTCGTCCGAGGTGCAATCGTCACCCAAGAAGGAGATATTCTGCCCCCGGCTCCTCGCGCAGCACCTCCTCCACCACCCGTAAAGGCCGAGGCAACCGAAGTGACCCCTGAACCTGTAGCTCTGACTCCTTGGCAAAAGAAGACCCGTGAAGTTGCTGGTGTCACCGCTGGTATGGGTAGTATGTTGGCTCTTGGAAAATGGACCAGCCCTCTTCTCATGTCGAACGCTTTCACCTTTGCTCTGGCTAGTCTTATCGGATATCGTGCTGTATGGGGTGTTGCTCCCGCGCTTCACTCTCCTCTGATGAGTGTCACCAATGCTATTTCCGGTATGGTCGGTATTGGTGGTTTGTTCATCCTTGGAGGTGGATTTCTGCCCGAGACTATTCCCCAGGCTTTCGGTGCTCTCAGTGTTTTGCTGGCTTTTGTCAATGTTGGCGGTGGTTTCGTGATCACCAAGCGTATGCTAGACATGTTCAAGCGTGAGTTATTCGATCCTCAACTCGACCCAGCTAACGGGAATAGGACCTACCGACCCCCCTGAGTACCCCTGGCTCTATGCTATTCCTGCTGTTGTCTGTGGTGGTGGTTTCGTGGCTGCTGCGTCAACTGGTGCTGCTGGTCTCGTTCAAGCCGGTTATCTTGTCAGCTCTGTTCTCTGCATTGGTTCCGTCTCCAGTCTTGCTTCCCAAGCCACTGCTCGCATGGGCAATGCTCTCGGTATCCTCGGTGTCGGCACAGGTGTGTTGGCCAGTCTTCTCGCTGCTGGCTTTACCCCTGAAGTCCTCACTCAGTTTGGTGGTCTTGCTGCACTTGGTACCATCGCTGGTATGCTCATTGGAAAGCGAATCACTCCTACCGATCTCCCTCAGACTGTCGCCGCTCTTCACTCTGTGGTTGGTCTGGCTGCCGTCTTGACCAGTATCGGTAGTGTCATGGCTGATGTCATGGACCCTTCCACTCTCCACCTTGTCACAGCCTACCTTGGCGTCGTTATCGGCGGCATCACGTTCACCGGATCCATAGTCGCGTTCCTCAAGCTCGCCGGCAGGATGACATCAAAGCCCAAGATCCTGCCTGGACGTCATATCATCAACTCAGGATTACTCGCAAGCAATGCAGCTACCATGGGAGCCTTCATCACAATGGCCCCAGGGAACCCCTTGATTGCAGCTGGAGCACTTGCTGGAAGCACAGTTTTGAGCTTCATCAAGGGATACACTACCACGTCTGCCATTGGAGGTGCTGACATGCCCGTCGTCATCACTGTTTTGAACGCATACAGCGGTTTCGCCCTTGTTGCTGAGGGTTTCATGCTTGAGAACCCTCTTCTCACCACTGTTGGAGCCTTGATCGGTGTATCTGGTTCAATTCTGTCGTATATCATGTGCGTCGCCATGAACAGATCACTGACAAATGTTCTCTTTGGAGGCCTGGGCACGCCAACTGCTGTACAAGAGTTCAAACCCCAGGGAGAAGTCACGCAGACCTCTGTAGATGACCTTGCCGATGCACTTCTCAATTCCGAAAAGGTCATTCTCATTGTTGGTTATGGTATGGCCGTTGCCAAGGCCCAATACGCCATCTCAGACATTGTCAAGACTCTTCGATCCAAGGGTATCACCGTCCGTTTCGCCATTCACCCTGTCGCAGGCCGCATGCCTGGTCAGTGCAACGTTCTTCTCGCTGAAGCCAGTGTGCCATATGACATTGTCCTGGAAATGGACGAGATCAACGATGACTTTCCCGAGACTGACCTGGCTGTTGTCATTGGTGCCAACGATACCGTCAACCCTATTGCTCTGGAAAAGGGCAGCTCTATTGAGGGTATGCCTGTGCTGCATGCCTGGAAAGCCAAGCAAGTTGTTGTCATGAAGAGAGGCATGGCCAGTGGCTATGGTAAGTCACCTGCCCTTTACTCGGACACAGCTAACAAGAGCAGCTGATGTTCCAAACCCCATGTTTTACATGCCCAACGCAAAGATGCTGTTTGGAGATGCCAGAGTGACATGTGAAGGTTAGTATTCCTCCCAGTTTCCAAACTACGCTGACCATTTAGCCATCAAATCTGCAATTGAAGCAAAGTCGTAGATCGTGAGACGTGAGATTTCTTATGTAGTTCGTATAAGAGAAGGATTTGAAGACCATAGAGTGCACATTTTCTAGATCTTAAACCATTTTAGCTGTAGAACTAGCAGCTTTCTGAATTCAATGCTTGGGTTTCTCGATTGAACCTCTACGCGAATTTATGTACACTTGACCACTCATCCTCATGCCCGAGGCGCCACCACAGGCTCCCATGCCGAGATCTTGGACTTGGAACTAAAACGGTCAGAATTTTGCCTCCTATGAAATGCGAAACATACGTGTTGTAAGTCTTGAAAGCGCCGCGGGTCTGGGTAAAGTTGGGGAGGGCGCGTGAGGGCTCAAAGGCTCGGACACCAGCTTGTAGTAGGGGATCCTCGGTAGGAGGCTTATCGACGCTGTAGCTGATCCAGGCGTGCCATCCGGGCTCAATGTGAGCGGCGTCGTAGTCGTGCTTGGCGTACTCGACCCAGCGTGTTCGGAGGGGGAGTTCCTCGTTGTTCTCGAAGAACTTGTTGCCGGCGCGATCGGTGCCAATCAGACGACCAGCCTTGGTGTCACCTGCGTGTGTCAGTGGACGAATCGGCGGATCATCGAGAAAGCGTACCGATGTACTATTCGTGAAAGCAGGCGTCGTTAGCCAGAGTCGAGGATCGTCGAGGATCATTCGGACAGGTACATACCAGCATCTGGACAAAGTAGTCCTACTCAGGTTAGCATTGGCTCATTGACGGTTGAGAGCAGACTTGCCTTGATTCCAACCTTGCGCAGGTTGGACAATGTTCGTGAGATTGTCGACATGATGGCGGTTGAGCGACAATTGACCTCAGCAAGATGATTGTTGATAGCTTGTCGATGATGTGAGGTTAGAAGATTCCCGCGGATCAACCTCGGCAGATTGAGTTCGTGACGGCATGGGTACGTACCCCGAAGCTCAACCAGAAATTCTACCGATTTACAGACAAGCACTTTTAATAGCAGGTTTAATAAAGCTTAAGCGATTCGAGATGCTCACTCGGAGCTGTGCACGATGCACTACAAGGCTGCGTGCCGCAGGTTTCAAGCCTAGAGTTCCCAGCGCACGAGTCCAGACCAGACAGTATACGATGCCAGCTGGAAACACTCAGGGTTCTGTGAATAATGCGGGAGCTTTGGCCCCTTTCGTGACTGAACTGGATCGATTGGCACCGAGTTTCGATGTTCGAGGAGAGCAGATTCAGATCATTCGTACTCCAGCCGAGTTTTACGAGACGCTCAAGGTTGGATTACCACTGACACGAAACGACAGGGCTGATTGGTCTAGGATCGGATACGAAAAGCACAGCGACGGATCTTCTTGTCGACGCTGTACATTGGAAAGTCGGAAAAGGAACTCATTGAAACGCTGCAGGAGGCGTTGAGGAAGAACCCGAATGTGAAATTGAGTATTCTCACAGATGCGCTGCGAGGAACGAGAGAGGCGCCTAATCCATCGAGTGCATCGTTACTTGCACCCCTGGTCGAGGAGTTTGGAGCAGACCGTGTGGAAATTCGAATGTATCACACGCCGAATCTCACTGGATTGAGGAAGCAGTATATCCCCAAGAGGATAAATGAGGGTTGGGGACTTCAGCATATGAAGCTTTATGGTGTTGATGATGAGATCATCATGTCTGGGTATGTCAAATGATTTAGGTCGAAGAAATACTGACTTTTCAGGGCAAATCTGTCGACTGACTACTTTACCAACCGTCAAGATCGATACCATCTTTTTGCCTCAAAGGAGGTGACTGATCACTTTTGGAAGATTCATTCAGGGGTTACATCCTTTAGCTTCTTGGTTCAACCTTCAACAGAGCCAGCGGGCTTCACACTCTCATGGCCAGAGAACAATTCTGCCCCTTCACCACTAGAGAAGCCCCAGTCTTTCATCAAGAGCACCACCTCGACGCTCCAGACTCTGTTGCATCCGACAGCTAAGCCTGAGAATGAGATTACTGATACACGAGTTTACATGCTTGGGCAAATGTCCCAGGTCATGAAACCTGACTCCTCAACTGAACTCCCTGTCATTACACATATCCTCAAGACTCTCGCCTTGCCCGAGTATCGCGAGTCTTCATGGACCTTTACAGCAGGCTACTTTAACCCCGCTCCCTCTCTGACCAAACTCCTCCTCAATACTGCGTCCACCTCAAACACCGTCATCACAGCTTCTCCTGAGGCAAACGGTTTCTACAAGTCGAAAGGTGTCTCGGGTCTCCTCCCTGATGCCTACACTCTCCTCGCCCGTCGTTTCGTTCATCGCGTTCATCACCAAGGCCGAGATGACGACATCACATTGAAGGAATGGCGTTATGGCGTCGTTGGTCAGCCTGGTGGATGGACATATCACGCCAAGGGTCTCTGGGTGACAATGCCAGGTGACAAGAACCCCGCTATGAGTATTATTGGAAGTTCCAACTATACTAAACGAAGCTACTCTCATGATCTCGAAGCTGGTGCTTTGATCGTGACCCGCGACGAGGGGCTGAAGGGAAGACTTGGAGAGGAGCAGCTGTGGTTGCAGGAACATGCTACCAAGGCAACGCGAGATGACTTTGCTCGCACTGAACGAAGAGTTGGACTCAAGGTTAGGATTGCCATGTGGATTGTTTCGCTTGTCGGCGGAGCGTTGTAATACTGCCATGTATAATAGTGTACTCATAGATGACCAATCTAACGATACCCGCAACGATATAACCTGACGATTAGCCTTTTACGAGAATGCCACTGATGAATGCATGCGATTGTATACAAAATAATACAGGTAGTTTACACGCTCATGCTCTAATCACTGGTGTCCCTAACTTGGGCCCTCCCTTGACTAGGCCTTGCATAACAACTCTGCTCACCAAGTCGCTCTGATGCTTCTTGATCATCTCCTTGAGCACGCTTCGCTCCAAAACCACCTTGCCCGTCTCCAATAGATCCTTGACATCAACATCTTGCAAGTCTAGTGCTCGACCCTCCCAAGGAAGCTGCTCCATGGCGCCGAAAAGAGCTTCACGTCGATTTCCAGTGACGAAAAGAGTTCGACCGCTAGCACGGCCCAGACCAAGGTTACCCAGCAGTCCAGTCATGTATCGCTTGAGATACGCCTCTTTCAATCCATCCTTGAGATACTTTCCAGCAACGAGCTCGTAATCAGTTGGCAACACAAGATCCATACCGTCCTCACACACAATCAGATCGCCTTTCCGGTAACGGTAGCTCAGAGCTGTGCGCCATGCCTTGTCGTACACCTTTCGGGTAAGGCTGGTGCCAAAGTCGCGGGGGTGAGGACCAAACGTCTTTCCACCACCGCGGTTCACGGGGCTTTGCTTGGTTCCCATACGAGCTCGGCCAGTTCCCTTTTGGGGACGCATCTTTCGGTGGGAGCCGTGGACATCGTAACGGGTTTTGGAGGAGGCGGTTCCTTGGCGGGTGTTGTCACCTTCGTAGACGACGGCGAGATGGAGGAGATCGCGGCGGAGAGGAAGATAGAGATGGTTGACGTCCCATCGTTCGAGAGAAGTCGGTTCCAATGAGGGAAAGGCGTGGACTGTGACGGGAACGGTTGTGACTGCGGTGGTCAGTGATGTTAATGACAATTGACGGGTGTCGTACTGGGCTTCCATGATTCGAGAATGGATTGGGTGGTGTTCGGAGACTTAGTCTCTGCAGTGTTCTTTGGAGAGACTTCTGTAGCCATTGACCTTGTGAAGGCCTTGTTGAGTGTCGCCGGCTTCATCTGTTAGCATTGAAGTGATTTGCAGTCTCTTCACATACCTTGGCAGACACCCGCAGGGCACCCATGGCCTCAGCCAGACACCCAATTCCCTTGCCAGCCATGATTTCAATTCCCTAACCGCCGTCGATAGGGAGATTTGCTGTGATTGGGGACAGTAGTTCGCTGTCTGGTGTTGAGGCTTCAAAACTGTGATGTGATGCTGCAAAAAAGTGGATCGGCAACATCCTCCGATCCCCGAGTTTTTAGTGGGGCCAGAATCATCCCCAGAGCATTTTTCAAATAGGTATCTCGAGATATCACCAGCGTCACTTTCAACGTCCCACGTCTACGGCCTCTACGCTCCGCTGCCCATCATGTCGCGCTGCCAGGTCGTCTTGCGGCCAATCGCTCGGCAGCTGCGGCCCAGCGCCGTCCGACCGTTCACCTCTGCCGCAATTCGACGATCCGCCGAGACACAGACTGCCACGCCCAGCGCAGCAGACCTCGATCCCAATACGGTGCTCCCTGAGTTTGAGCAGCAGCTCATGAAGGCTGGAAAGATGCCAATTGGTTCCCGACGACGAAGAATGGCTATCCGGAGCACGGGCGATCTGCCGTTTGAGCATCTCCCGTACCAGGCTTTTCAAGAGGCTCGCAAGATTCTGGCTGTGGATCGTGAGGAGAAGCTGGCAGAGATTAGCAAAGAGCTTGAGAAGATTTCAAGGTTGGAAGCTACGAGTCCAGACGAAATAAAAGGGGGGCAGAAGATGAAGGATATCAAAATCAAGAGTCTGCACAAATATGTCGAGAGGCTCAAGATCCTTGCAGATGCTAATGACCCCATTGTCAAGAAGCGTTTTGAAGATGGAACAGGTAGGCCATCCCAATTGACCGTCTGGGTCTGACTAACGCACCCAGGCGACATGAACAAGCCTATTTACCGTCACTACGCCGAGGCCAAGTGGCGCTCCTACGACCAACGTCTCATCACCCAACGTATCAAGCAGTTCAACATCGTCCCCGACGTTCTCCCCAAGCTCGAACCTACCGCCGATGTCCAGCTATACTTCCGCAAGCTCAAGATTCCTCCCGGCCAAATCGTCGACAGTGTGGTCAGCGAGAATCCCCCCCGTCTTCGAGTTCAAGTCTTTGACAAGGGCGAGCGACTCGTCTCTGTAGTCGTCCTCGACTCTGATGTCCCCAACCCTGACTCCGATACCTTCAACAAGCGCTGCCACTTCCTCGCCGCCAACATCCCCATCAGCCCTACAGAGACATCACTACCTCTGAGCAGGATAAAGGGCGAGGATCAGCTTGCTCTACCGTGGCTCCCTGCATTCTCCCAAAAGGGCGCCCCATACCACCGTCTCGGTATCTATCTCCTCGAGCAGCAACCCGGCAAGAAGATCGACGTTGCCAAGCTCAAGGAACTATACAGCCAGCGCGATGGATTCTCGCTCAAGTCCTTCCGCGACAAGTTCAGCACAACGCCGTTTGGGTTCAACATGTTCCGTAGCGTCTGGGACGAAAACACCGCGGCAGTCATGGCGCGACACAACATCCCAGGCTCAGATATCGAGTTCAGGCCTACGCGTGTGTACAGCCTCAAGCCTCCTGTCAAGCCTCGTGGATGGGAAGCCAAGCGACAGGGACCCAAGTACCGTCACCTTTGGAAGTACACCAAGAATATCAGAGGTATCTCCAACTCGAGGGGGTGGACCAAGAGGAGGTAGAGAGATGGATGAGCGTGTATCATATTACTGTAC
Organism: Fusarium temperatum; assembly: GCA_001513835.1. Taxonomy (NCBI): domain Eukaryota; kingdom Fungi; phylum Ascomycota; class Sordariomycetes; order Hypocreales; family Nectriaceae; genus Fusarium; species Fusarium temperatum. Next base: position 658,715 of record LJGR01000013.1, on the reverse strand, counting down.
ATTTAGAAAATGGGAGAGTACCAGAGAAGTAAATTACGTGCAACTCAATTGTGTTCAATGATGAACATTATCGTTATTCCCGTGATTGACTTGAGCCGCATTATTTCCTACCAGTAGCCGCCATCTTGTTTCAACGTATCGCCACCAATCATAAGCCTCAACTGTAGTCGAACGTTCCCCCGGTGGCAACATCGCCACGATCTCAACGACATCCAGAAATGGCTCTGATTGGTATGAAATACGGAGTCGTGATGATCAACTTCTACATATGTTCAAGCTCAGGGTCGTCAAGGGCTCAATCTGTGGCAAAGCTTGATATTGCCACTAAACTTTACCTTTGATAACCCCGAAACCCCAACCTTTGTGTTTTGACACGATCTCGTGTCCTTGATGAGTCCAGATGTTTCCGTCTCGGCAAGTCCCTGGCATTTGCGATGGCCAGTGATCACTTCGATCGCAAGTCTCCTTGTCATAAGCTGTTACATGCGGTTTTCTCAGCAGGTTTGTCATCGACGGCTATCGTTTCCTTCTTCAGGTTTGAATATTTTCTCTTGTGCTACCTTGCCTGCCTCCCTCTTCATGGTATTCATTATCTCCCACCCTGAAAGCATTCAAACCCTCCTGTCATAGTAACAGGAAGCCTCTCCTATAGGCCCTTTCCATGGGCTACCAAACTACCGGCCAAGGGCCAAGAACCAAACCGGTTGTCCCGAGAACTTATACTCGTCGGCAAAGATTAGCAATCGTACATCCCATATGCACAAACCAGATCATGATCGTGAAAGCATCAAGTCATAAAATATTTCCTTGCCCGTACCCCTTTTGCCAAACTCCTTTCAGTAGTTATACGCCATATCACCTCTTCCTGTTATGGGACGGCCAATCGTGGTAGTGTCGCCGTACCATAACCAGGTTTCGTAAGGGTATCTTCCCGCTGAACCATCTCACCCTTATTTTTTCTTTTCGTCGTCGTGTTTTTCGCAACTTTGAGGACTTTTATCTAGCTTTGACCCAAGCTTCGGCATGTCGATATCGTCCGTTGTCGAGTTGAAGGAATTTCAAAGTCGCAATAGCAAGGCTGTTGTGTTCATGTGGAGTTGAGGTCTAGCTTGACTTCTAAACTCAAACCACCATCTCCGTCGGTGCAGCTGTCCACCACATCAATTCACACTCAGTTTTTCGCATCAACAAGGCCGTCCGGTGTGTGGTCGTAGATGATTTCTGGTTCTATCGATCGCCGTATAGAGGTGGCGACTAGATGGAGGTCAGTCATGACTCATGGGTTGTATGCTTGAACAAGGTTCGGCATACCACTTGAGCTACGACGATGCGTATTGCGAATTTCTCCAGGTGCATTTTGTGGCGGTGCTAGAGGAGCCTGTATGCTCTGTGCAGACTGCGCTGCAATACGCTGAACATATTTCCTTGCCTCGTTGTCAAGCCATTGGTTGATGTTGGCATCGTTGCAAGATGCGTGCTCCATGAGTTGATTCTTGATGGTGGTCAACTCTTCCATGAGGCCGCTGTGCTGGTCTTGTAGGGCATTGTACTCAGTCTCCAAATCCTGCTTGGTATCTTCCAATTCTCTCATCCACTCCTTCTTCTTTTGACGACATTTGGACGCCGCGATCCTGTTACGTTTAAGGAACTTGCTGCGTTTCTGCGTCTCATCCAGTCCATCATTCTCATCCTCATCTTCCTCCTTCAGTGATGGCTCCTTGGGTGCCCTTTTTTGGCGCGACTTGGCGGCAGGTTCCACTGAAGACTGTTGACGTTGTGTCTTGGTAGTTCTGCTGCTGCGTCGAGGCTTGGTGTCGGTTTTGGCTGAATCTACTGAAGGGATAGACGATTTGCTCGATTGCCGTGTTGGGCCGCCAGACCTGGGCTCACTGAATGGAGTTTCTGGGGTTGAATGTATTTCGTTGGGCACTGTTGGACTGTTGTTCAAAGCCGATGGTGCCATTGCTGGCAGGGAGGGAGGGAAGAAGTTGACGGGGTTGTTCATCGGGTTCCACATGTTGGAGCTCATGAGAAGCTGGTTGTCAATGGGATTGCTAACAATCGGGGACGTCTGAGCTCCCGCTGTGCAGTCGAGTAATGGATCTATATTGGCATCGTCGTTTGTCAGGGGAAAGTTGCCTTGAAAGTTCTGGGCTTGGCCGCCAAAGTCCTCGCTTGGTCCGTCCATCTTGACCCTGCAAGACCGTTGAGACTGTGCTGAAGCGTGGGACCTGGGGTTACAGCGGCACTAGGCTGGTGTGGCTGAGCAGATTGTGACTGGCTGTCAGAGGAAAGCGCCAAACTGTTGAGCCGCTCGAGACAAAGTCGAGATCAAGGAGCTCGCTCGATGGGAATTGAGCGTGCAGCTCTGGAGATCGGGAGACCTGGAGCGGGCACAGGGAGGGGGTGCTTAGCCGGATTGGTTGAGATGGGGGTGAAGATGTTCCAGAACCTCAAAGACCAACGGTGGCTAGGAAAGGAAACGGTTCAAGGGAAGATGGAAGAAGAACTTATATCCAGGAACACGACGTCGAAGGGAATGGGCAGTGAAGAGATGGTCGTGCCGGAGTAAATATTTAGCTGCTCTCTGCTGTTGGAACTTGGCAGAGCGAATGGGAAAATCAGGCAGGCGCTCAACGGAGAAACCAATCCGGTGGTGCAATGTAGTGCAGCCGGCTGACCTCACCGAGAAATGGCAGTTAACCACCGATCGATAATAGAATAAGTCGATTCCGAGGCTCAATTCCCAAGTAGAAGCCAAATGGCACGGCCGGGTACAACTTTTCGGTAAGTAGCAGGGGAGGTAAAGTCTGGACGCTGGGGCGAAGTGCCTCGTCTGTTCCTATTCTCTGGTTCCGGGGTTGTTGATCCAATAGTGTGTTTCGGGTTCGCCTATGCAGCTATGAGATCTAGACGCTGGGGCGACTTGACTATTTGGGTAAAGTCAAACAGGAGGCAAACAACTAAAAATAAGGTCGAGATGCCGAGGTTGACAAGTTGTCAGAAATATTGATGATTGTAAGATGGGAAAGTCAGAAGTTGTATCACAGGACAGCTGCCAGATGAAGGGATTGGGACACTATAGACTCTATAGTACGCCAACAACGGGTGCGACCACTATCAACAATCTCTTGCGTCACTTATTCCCCGGTGTAGTGTTTATCAGTGGACCTGGTTGCAGTTTATGGTAAGATGTAGCTGGTTTTGTATATCCAGTAACTGGGGTTGGGAGTATATATAAGAAGATTGGTGGGTGAGGTGTGCAATGTTTGACAACGTTATGTCCGGACCAAGTCCGTTGGCTTCAATTCGCAATACAAAGCGAGTCTTTGGTCCACCGGTGTGTGTGCAAGGGTATGAATTCTTGCTGAACAATGTACAGGCAGTACTGAAGACCGTAATACAAGAATCGTTGAGGTTATAAGTTATCCGGAATGTCTTCCTGGCCCGCAATCCTCTGCTTTGTACGAATCATAACCATTGGAAGCAGTATCAGCTGTGGCATAGGTGAGGGAAAAGTCCCTTAAGCCATGAAAAACGTCATCCCGTTCGGAACCTTGAGCCAAAGGCGGTAGGATGCCTAGCAAGCGGTAGAGGAGCTTGGATTCTAAATCTTCCAGTACCCCAATCACAAACGGCGAAGCAATGGTACTTTGATATTCAAGTGGCTCCTTGGCGGAGATACTATCTTCAATTCTGGGATGGGTGGTGTAGCCAATCATGGTGCAGCGGACCTGGAGTCCGTGATTCTCAACCACCAATCAATGTTGATGAACCTTGTCCGTCAAAGCCGCACTCGGCGAGACAGTGCAAGACGGACGGTACACATGGACCTCAGTAGCGAAGCGAAGCGAAGCGAGACTATTGCAGCATCCACCTATCAATCAAGCTTCAATATCATAGGGATGGTCATTATCAAGTCGAGGGCTTGATCCTTTGACAGCTCAAGCACTCGTTGGACCGGTATCTGAAGATCATGACGAACCTCGTTCAAGTCTTTTGGTTATGAGTTGATTCCTGCAAGAAAGTAACATCATTTCTGATGCACACAGGGTCCTTCCAGTGACGGTTAGTCAAGCCGGCAATCCATCGCATCCAAGACTCATGGTTGTGACAAGAGATATCTTGAACTGATCGACAAACGTGATCAGGATTTTGGCACCCACACAGAGTAAGGATCGACCTCGGATGCGTGGCCTTTGCTGCAAGCTGATAAATTTTGACACACGGGGAATGCCGTATAACTCAGTACCTGCAGGGGTCATGAACTCCTGGATACGTGATGGAGTTATTTGTCTTTCTCCGGCTTTATCACAGCGTGTCTGCCGTGGCATTGAGCCGAACACCAAGACACAGTTTGGGAGAACCGATGAACTGTGTATCCTCTACTGCTGACTTTCTAATTCTCCTCTGGTGAATGGCGGCTCAGTTCATCATTTCCGGAGCTTTTACTCCGACATGTGCTGGGGCAGGCTTTGACAGATCCGAGAAGCGGGGTTGTCTTGGGTGAGTAATAAAGTTATGCGTTGCCCAAGGCACGCCAAGGGTAATGTGTTCCGCACTGTAGGACATTCTTGGCTTGACTAGCGGGTTTATCGTGGGAATGAGACTTGTTGAACCTGGTTGAGCGGAGGAATCGGGCAAGGTTCCGGATGGGCTTCTACAACCAGTGGGGCCCTCGATATCAATTTTGAGGACGAAGGAATTGACTTTTCGAAGGACGAAAAGGAATTGGCGCTTACGAGATGAGGAGCATGTTTCGTCGATGGATTCAGATGATGGGAGGTAAAAGCATTCATAAGGATGTCTGTGATAGCAGGAATATAGGTCATCACGTGGTTTCTATTCACGTGACTTCGCGTCAAGCTCAACGCGCTTCCCCTCCATTTATCGCAACAGCTTCACAGCTTCACATGCGTTTCATTGCACACCTCTCTCACCAACATCGCTTGCTTTCCTGTCGACCAAGCATCTGAGACACAACCCCTGTCTGCTCGCGAATCTTTCTCATCTTCTTATCTCTCTATCTTTATCGCAAAGGAAAACCAAACACCATGTCTGAGCAACTTTCAACCCCGCGCATCACTGCTGCCTATCTTGACAACTTTGTTGGCAAGGTTGTCATGCTCGTGGGAAAGGTTACGCAGCTCAGGGGTGAACAGGCTACTCTTGACTCGGAGGGCACTGTCACCGTCTTGTTGAACAGGGTGAGTTGACTTCAAATCTGGTGTCAGTCGCACGACATCAGAATGCACTGCAACACTGAGCTGACCTTTTCAGGATGCCCATCTCACAAATGGCAACGCTGTGCAGGTCATTGGAAAAGTCAATCCCGACCTGTCGATCAAGGTTTTGACATCCCGGGATTTGGGGACTGGTGTGGGTAAGTCAACAAGCTCGTCTTTCTGTCGTCATTATGGCGTACCGACGTTACAACATGGCAAAATGCAAATTTGTTCCCAATGTGTTCGGCAGTTGAAAGCATGATTCAGTCACTATGCCGTTTCTGGATGACAGCTAACATGTGTAGATTTCGGCTTGTACAGCTCGGTTGTGCAGGCGACACACAAGCATCCGTCCATCTTTGCAGGCAATTGACGGGGTCAACCAGATCATGGCCCTTACCAGTCCTCGCATGCATACACCCCACGTGTGGCCATGGTCTGGACCTCGCCTACCAAGGCTGGCGCTGTCACTTCTCCCCCTCCACAACGACAAGCTTATTCCGCCGGCCAAGATGGAAAATCAATCGCAACCCCTGATTCAGCCTCGACTGGAACTGTCAGATCTTCGAGACCCTTACACAGTGCTGCACAGAGACTGCAGCGTTATACGCATTCGATACATGGCCAGACGAGACCTACCACCGCAATGTCTTTCACAACATCTAGTTCTGATATGATTCTTGGCCGGGACATTCAGTCAAGATCCTCTACCCCGCTCTACCCATCTGGGCCTTCTCACATCTCACAGACTCCAAATCCTTCTCTAGGTGCACTCCTACCATCGCCACCAGAAGACACAGTCTCTCGCACTTATTCCAAAGAAATGTCTCGGCGTTCTTCCGTCAGTACGCAACCCAACCAACGACATTCAAACTCGCAGACCTATGACGAAGAGAGCACCCAAGAATCCTACATACCATCAGCTCAGCCTTATACGCCCCTCGCTTATTCTCCGCCGTCAATGTCTTCCGCGAGTCTGCTCCCGTCTCCGCCAATGACACAAGAAGATCAATATCTCTCACACGGATCTCTCATGTCCCCCGCATTTTCAACGTCCTCCCGCCGCTACTCGGGGGCAGACAGCCGTCCCGCTGACGTCACCGACAGAAACTCTAAACCAGAGGACCCTGAAGATTCTGCCTTATTCGATTCCGTTCTAGACGGAATTGGCCGTATTCATGTGTCGATGAACCGAGATGACGCAGGTAGATGGCGAATCAAGCGAGCCTCTGACGAGAGACCATAGCATGCTTTGTCAGTCATCCGCAGCCGCATTCGCAAAAGTATGCAAGCATCCTCGCTCGTATCATCCCATTGATGTCAGATAGAATGCCAGGGACTAGTCACAAATGGAGCTAAAAGCGGGATCGACATGGCCCAATCAGCTGTCCAATGATCTCGGCACATGATAATCGAAATCCCGTATTTAGCACAGTGTCTGTTAAAAATGCATACAAGAGAGATCGAGATTTCAAAATCCCATTTACCTGATCCGCAGTGGCACAGGACTTTAACTCCCTCAAATGATTGACTTTTCGGGCCAAAAGCTCCTGTGAAACAGGTTTTTGATCACAGATGTGCCTCATGCAGCATGACATTCACAATCGAAAATTTACCCAATCCATTTCTTTGGACAAGTCCGTGATATTCTGATACAGACACCCTAATATGATACATTCAAAAAGGTACAGTCAAGTTTGCCACCAGAGTTCTTTCAGATCGAGACCCTTGCACAGCCTGCCAAGCGGGCGGACCCCAATGTTCCTGGACGCACGTCTGTTTGCCACACCGTCACCGTCTTGTTCTAGAACTCAATTATTCATCCTCTCTTTGCCCCTGAGCCTCATCGAGCTGTAGCAACTCCTGTGCCGCCATCCAGACCTCGACTGTACTCGGGCTGATATCCCGCTTTGGTCTTTCTGGGCCGGTCTCCTGGATTTCGTCGAGTCCAAAGGATGGTTTGTCTGGAGGACCATCGGTCAAGCCATGGAGACAACGGCGTATCCGAGCTTTGACGACACCCGCATCTTCTGTTCTCCCTGAACTGTCACTCTCGTAACCCATTGCCTTCTCCAAGAATGTGTTTTCTTTTTGCCCACTCACATCCTCTTCCAAATATTTTGCTGTGAGGTCTGTGTCGACATCTCTCGTGTCAACTCCTACAGCCTCTCGTATCCCTTTGAGCCGAGCTGTGAACCGTTCAAACACTTTGATTCTTCGTTCTGCACTCTCTGCCCTTTCCCTCCACGTTTGTGCCTCCCTTTTGGCTTCTCGTAGTTGCTGACTCAATGTTCCAATATCTGCATCTCCTTGCACCTCGAGCTGCCTTCTCAAATGAACTGCTTCTTCTGTCTTGAGGTCTAGTTGTCGTTGGAGACTTCGAATCTGTGCATGAAGTGTAGTTGTACTGCCGGGACGTTGAAAAGGAGTTGAAATATTTTGAGGAACTGACGGATCCGCCCCGTACTGTGTATTTGATGCTGATGATGCTGGTCTGATAAGGTTGAGGTGTTGAGCGATAGGAGGCTGTTCAGGATAAGGCATCATGGTTCCTAGACTTCGTGGGTTCTCTAATGATGCCTCTTTACCCCTGGAACCTGGGACTGGTTTCCTCCTAGGGATCGTCTGTCGTTGAGCTAACATTTCCGGTTGCTCATGGGAGCTAGACTTTTGCCCCTTATCGACTAGTTGAAGCTCGACTGCCCTCATTGCAGCCTCCTCTCTAATCGAGACTCGCAAATTCTGGTCAAGAGCCTCATCTATAACAGTGTTGATTGCTGGCGGTCGGGGTCGCCGGTCCTGGCTTGAAATTGAAACATTCCGTGGGTGTCCCAAAGTTGAAACAGATCTTGTCGAACGGATACTCTTCGTCGGCGACTCTTGAGAAAATTGTAATATGAGATCTTGAGTTTTGCTCGCACTCCTGGGTTTTGTTGGAGATGTCTCGGCTGAATTGTCGGTTTCAAACTTGGCAGCCATGGCTCTGACGCCTCCTGGATTGTCTGTTGGTATCAAGGGTGGGCGTGTCGGAGCCATAGATTTTCTTTTTGGGACAGAGAACCAGGGAGAGGATGTAGTGCGCTGCTTCTCAGTCTTTGGCGTTTCGGTGGGCAAAGACACAACTCGAGAGTGTCGTCGTTCCGGAGTTTCAGTGCCAATGCCCTTGGCTTGCTTTTGTGTCTCATCGCATTCAAGACTCTGTGATCCATTGCTAGGCAACTCCCCCTGTGCGCCAGAAGAGACTTTCTATGTCCCGAACTGGCTATTTGGGGAGGCCAGCCCCATGGAACTGCTGCCTCCTGCAATGCTTGCGGGCACCTGCATTGGTGAATAAAATTGCCTTGGTGTTGTTGAAGCAGAGTTAGCTTCTTGTAAAGCCTGTGTTCGTGTTTTGTCCCCGTAAACAGTGTACTCGCTGCCCTCTTCTGGTCTGTCGATTGAGCGCAAACCCTTGGGAGTGTTGGCAAGAGTCGACATCTGCGAGTTCTGATCAACATTTGTAGAGGCCGAACTCTTGCGTTGATCCATCGAATCCAATTCTCTGAGTTCCTGGAAATGCGCTTTTAGTGCAGCTTCAAGGGCCTCTTTCTCGGATGAAAACTCTAGATTGGTTGGACCTGGCCTATCCATAGAGGTGTCTGATGGCCTGGCAGGTTTTGTCCATTCAACAGCAATCGACTGTCGACGTGGCTTTAGGGCTTTTGCCTTTCCAGGATATTTCTTTCTAATGGCGCCCTTCCGTTCAATTGAAGGGGTCTCCGTTGCTGAGACTCTGGAAGTGTCCTGGCTTGTAGGTTCCTCGGCACTGGTTTGTTGGATAGGGGTTGTCTTTGTTCCTCTTTTTGAGGACGTCCGAGGTGGCACATCATCTTGAGACAGATGAGAACCATCTCGATTGATCAGTCCTCTGGTCCTTGTATCCGGGGTTGGTGTTGGAGCGACGTGGGCACTCTCGCTTTGCGGCGTGTCCTTCGTCGCATCATTGCGGTCTTCCAAATGAGCTGCACTCATCGGTATCTGCAAATTCTGTGGCGTTTGGACATAGCTACTACCTTCCCCTACTGGTGCTGATCGTTGACTCTTATCCTCGTCGTGCGCACTTTCTTCCACAGTTGGGCTTAAGCAACCAATGTTGGGTCTGGCCGCAAGTCTCTTTGAGGCTGAGCTCCCACGACTGCGCGACCGCTGTTTGGATATGCCCAGGGTAGGTGTAGGCGGTTCTGGGCTGTCTTCTCGTGGAATCTGATCTCCCGCCTCGCTTCCTCGCCATTCCCGATCCCAACCTTGTGGTTTCCTGATAACAAAACCATTCTCGTTGGTATCGTCTTGAGGACTCGTTGATCGTGGGTGCGGTCGATTCATGCCAAGCGATTTCATTTGTCGGACCACGTCTCTCCAATTGACTATAAGCATTTCTGCGATGGTATTGGCGATAAGTATCTTGTCCATTGTTGGAGGCGCTCCGTGCTCGTTGCCGAGTGTCTTTCTTCCATTCCGATCTTGTCGTGATCTTGGAGATCTCAATGGGAGCACCAGCAACCCTGCCTTTGGGGCGGCCAGCTTCATAGAATAGAGTCCAAGCAAGTCGCCTATGAGAAGAGGTCCAAAGACGATGCCTAGTGCATTGTAGCCCATGAGGTCTCCCGTAGGTAGTGATCGACCTTCTTCATCTTCTCTGGGCGTGATTTCTGCCACTCTTCCAATCAGACTCAAAAGCCCAAAGACGGCGCATATGAGCTCCCTCCGAAATTGAGATTGAACCGTTGCGACAGCCAAGGCGATGAGCCGGGCCCGCACCTTGGTCTGTTTGGTGCGAGGGAACTCTGGATCACCCTGTAGCTGCGAATGGATTGCGACCAGAGCGTCAAAGAGTGCCAAAGAACCAAGTATCCCACCGGGTATTACCGAAAGGAGGCGCTTGAAAGTTGACGCCACATCATGGACAGAAGCCTGCACATGCATCGGCAAGTTTGCGCATCGCACAGTGTTTGTGATGTCGATATTGTCGGTACAGCAGTAGTAATCGAACAGCATGTTGACTACTCTGATCGACCCCGGTATGCGAAAGATCCCTCGAGTAGTGACATGCTGGGCGATGTGATGCGCAGTAGCTCGAATGCAAGTTGGGAGTATTAGGGCAGAGGGAGTGTGTTCAGGTGGGAGGTAGAGCATGCTCTTGCCACATATTCTGACCATCGACTGCAGATCGAGTATCTTGGGGTCTCGACGATGTATCAAGTTGTGGGCGAGATCGGAGACACTGCGTTTATGGCGAGGTCCTTGTCGAGCTGGTTGTGTATCTGCTGTAGGATGATTGGAAGAGGACCGTAGGATCCGATAAAGCCATCCTTGCTTGCGAGGACTAGCGAGTCCATTTCCCTGGGCTGTCAGTGATTGTTCAGATGCACTATCGACAACCTACAGTATGCCTCAAGTCAAAATCGTCGATCACCAATATTCGCACTCCATTCTAAATCGTCAGCTTGGTCTCTACTTCTTCAAGGCCCTCACCTTTTTTGCTATACGGTTGTATTCCTGAACAAAGGCAGCTCGATCGCCCAATTCGTCGGTATCGCTTAGGATGTTGTGATCGCCACTACTCGTCCATGTTCTGCTGGTATGCACAGGCCCTTGGTCTGTTATATGCCGTATCGTAGCCTGAAGAGATAAGCTACTTCTGGACGGTAATAGTCGATGAGGACCAGTCTCTGGCGCAGAGTAATGGCCCAGAGGTGCTGGGTGATAATGCTGATCCATCGGCAAAAGCTTTCCGGTAAGCAGATGCGATTAATGCTGGGATTCCGTCATTTGTCGGATAAGATATCGTATCAAAAGGCAGTCAAAAGTTGAATGTGATGGTGTTTGATCAAAATTCTCACGTGTCACAACAGATTCGTGGATGTCGAAACAGTGGAAGCTTCATTGCGAAAGGACGGAAGGATCTGGCCACGATCAAGTCAAAATGGAAGGAGCGTAGACAAAGTGAAGGGGCAAGTTTTCAGTGATGCCAGTGATTGCAAGTGGCAAGCAGATGAAGAGCAGATGAAGAGCAGGGCAAAACAAGTGGCACAAAGACAAACAAGTACAAAGTGTTTGTGCACAGAAACTGGATATGAATAGCATCAAAAGGTAACCAAAGTGGGAAATGGATGATAAATACTAAAATGGGATAGACAACACCAATGTCGTCAGAGTGCAGCATCAAGTTTGGGCGTCATCCGCGTGTCGTATCGAATGAGACCTGACCAATCCCACCCAAAGATTCACAGCCACTCGGTTCCCGAAGCCGAAAAGCTTCTCTTGCTGTACTGTAACACCGACACTGCCAAAGTCATCATCCTGAGACAGCTGTACTGTATCATGCATGCAGGCCCGTCAACGGTCTATAGCGAAAGATTGTATGCACATGATAACCTTCCGTCTTCTCCTTGCGCCTGTTCTATGCCTGCCTCCATCCGGCGCCTCTGAGAGCTCCCTTGTTCATAGCGGCATGCAATCATTATAACCTCATCAATACTCAAGCCCAGTTGCTTGTATCCTCCACTCCGTAGAGCAGCACATATTTGAGAATGTCGGAAAGCGAAATGATGCCCTTGAGCTTGTTATCATCGTCCACTACTATCAGGCGATGAACCCTGCTCTTTCGGACAGTATCAAAAATGGAGTCCAGGCGATCGCCTTCACTGCATGTGTAAATACCAGGGCTCTCGTCGGATCTCTTGCAGAGCGCTTCCCCGACAGAGCCATCCAAGTCATCGTAGGCACCGTTTTTGATGCAGGGGATGACATCAACCGCTTCAAAAACATTTAGAACTCGTCCGTGAGAATCGATAATCGGGACACAGCTGATGTTATGTTGGACCATCAGGTGAACAACTTCAAGCACGGAACTGCCCATCGAGGCTGTGGCGATGCCTGAATATGTACCGAGGCCAATGTCGCGAACCGTTTTCTTCAAGAGGACGGTGTTGTGTTCGTTGTTTACGGCGATAAACTTGAGGATACGATACTGGGTGATGACTGAAACAACCATTTCCTTGTTGGTCTCGCTATCGACATCGACCAAGGGGATTCGCCTGGCGCGGGTCTTGAGCATGCGTCTACAGGCTTCGTAAAGTGGCTTTGAAGGATGAACCGATACAGTTTCGATGGGTATTGCGCCGATAGCTTTCTCGATGTCTGGTATAGTCAGCGATGTCATTTGCCTGGGGAGAAGCGACAACCTCTTAGACTACTCAATCGGAACTGATCGAGTTTGCTGAACTCGTCAGGGAACTGCCAATAGTATTGAATCACATTGATAAAGTCGGTGCTCGTAAGGATACCGGCGAATCGTGAGGTTTTAGAGTTCCATAGAGGTGCCGACACGATTGCTGTGGCAAGGTTAGCATTAGACTCTGCATGTGTCGGGTGACGCACAGTTCTGCGTCAAGATGCTGATGGCTTTCTTGATGCGGAGATCGGTATCGAGGACGATGAGACGGAATGACAGAGGCAAAACATCGTAGCTGGTGCGAACTTTGAGGAAATCGCGTATGGCATTCTGTCGGGATCAGCTTCTCTCATCATCGGGCTTTGATGCGCGCGTGCCCCACGTCAAGTTGTACGGGCAAACGGATGCGGCAGACAATGCAAGACAGATAAACATACCAGACCCTGTAGCTGATCTCTGTCCAGAGGACTTAGAGGCTTTGGTTCGGCGGGCGCCATTGGGCTTCGGAGTGAAGTCCTGCGTCGGAGGTAGGATGACGGAGCGACAAATTGAGGGAGATGACCATGACCGGCGGCTGTAGTGGAGGGGCCAGTGGAGGTTGATGCAGCCCGCCCGCGTGGAGTTATCAAGGCCGGTCCAGGTCCGGATCCAGAAACAGCTCCAACTCCTCCAAATGAGGCTTCGGCTGACTCTTGTACTTGTCCCGGGGTGTCTGTGCCTGGAGCTGAAGTTGTGGTCGAAGCGTTTAAAGCTGTCGTACCAGTCACGCCAGGCACTGTACTGGGGGTATTTTCAGCGCGGGGCAGCTCTCCGACAGCATCGCCAACTTGTTCAACTGTTGGAAGTTCGGTTAGAGGTTGTGGTTGAGTTTCGCTTTGGGCTTCGATCCATGATTTGACGTTTTCTTTTGTTGGGTCTTCAATTTGAGCTTCTGTCACTTCAAGTTGACCTTGGGTTCCTTGAGGTCGGCTTGGTAGATTGATATCTGCTGGTGTTTTTGCTTCTGGATCCCCGCGGGCGGGTTCAAGTTCCGGGTTTCCCTCCATTCCAAGTAAAATCACTGTTGCACAATACGATTCGAATTGTTAGGCGGGATTTGATGGTTCGAGTCGAGGATCGAAAGTGAGGTTGTCAAGTCCTGATAAATATTGACGTATAGCGCATCACTGAGAAAATCACAGGTATGTCAAACGAAAAGAAAAGAAACAGCTTCAGCCTAGAGTCAATAAAAATGATCCGACGGCGTTGAGGACAATTCAATATCATTAAAGGCGCAGATTAATTTGCAAGGGAATGTGCTGGAGGGTAAAAGGGAAAAAGGAGCAAGTATCAGTCACGGCAATCGGTCGGCCGTTTACTCACCTTGGACTTGTAATAAATGATAAGAGAACCACCTCGAAACAGTCTGCCCAACAAAAGTCCAGCAATAATATTACTGTACAGCATATGCTACTCCATACTTCTTAACCTTATGGCCAACATTGGATCTTAACCGGACCCTGGACTACACAGGCGGAGACGGAGACAGGCAGAACGTCATGGCGGATCGACGATGAGCTTCGCGTCTTGGCAAAGATTGACCGTTGTACAATTCCATCTCCGGTATTTAGGATTGGTCAGATTAATCCAATATAGCCTTTCTGGTTTGAGGTGCATTCTATCATGGTCTGAATTCCTCTTCTGTCAAAATCCCGCAAGGTTGTGATTGAGGTATTGAGATAGGATATTGATAGGTTGAGGGATTGGTGAGACATTATGTAGAAGAAGATTGCAAGTCAATACTCGATCTCCAAATCTTTATCCCCATCTGGTGATCAGTTGAGCCTGGAACAGATATATGGAGGCCGGATTAGCAACTCGTATGTCTCAGTATTCTGTATCCATTCCAGGCTTTACCGTCTATTCGAGTCATCTGCAGAGGCGTCACAGCCACATAAGGGTCCAGGACAAGTTTGTCCAGTTCACAACAATCCCATCCATCACAGCCAGTCGTTCAAAACATCCAATAGTCTTTTGATCCCTGTTCATACGTCAACGCCGCCATGACCTGCTTTGAGGTGGTGGTGCAGTAGTTAGTTGCTGCAGATGTCTTGCAGCCAAAGTTTGTTCAGATTGATACCCAACAATGACACGATAAGCACATGGGCAGCATAATTTGTGTGACATGAGAATTACCATCTTTGGAAAGGAAAGCTTGTCAAAATCGAGTCTCGATCAGGTCGCATAAAGTAGACCTCGGATTGTATCTTACGTCAAGAAATGCCTCTATCACATGCCACGCGACAGAAGACAGTATACGCAATATCGAAGGCAGCAACTTTCCATGAAATTCTATGAGCTTGGCTTTTAGTAGGTACATATCACAATCGGTAGATATCTTACGCTCATAAACATTGAGTCTTCATCAAACGATTATTTAATAATCTCAAAGTGAGGCGTTGAAATGTCTGGATAAAAGCAATAGACGGCCCAAGCTTCTCCACAACACCGCTAGCATAATGAGGCGGTCCACTGCAACAGCTATCTAACCCAGGGGAGGAAAGAAAACTCAGGACCTTGATCCTAAGTGACAAAAAGATTTAGGTAGCTTTAGCCTAAGCTTAGGGCACTATTCTCCAAGTTATTTTAACACCCCCCTCTAAAGTCTTATGTTTTCTTGCTTCCCAAGGCTAACATGCACTAGACCACCTAAACAATAGCGCACGTCGTCCCTGGCGGACCCTACCGTCGGCGGATGACCTCAAGTGAGGTCACCTCCTGCAGGGAACCTCAGTACCCCCTACAGCTACTTCTTCTGACATGTACCGATAGTGGCCGCCAATGTATCTGGAAGTAACTTCCCCAATTCATCCGTTCTTGCCTTTAGCTCACGCTTTACTTACCTCAGGCAGCTTAGGTTTGAGCTCTGTAGAAGGTCCTACCCGAGCTACGGCGCTCACCTTGCTTCTTCCTGGCGCGCTTCTCAATCCCCATTCTTTCCCTTCGCCAACCAACTGTGAGGCTAGGATAAACTCCCCCTCGGATTCATCTCTCACCTGGGCAATCGCCAACTAATTTTCCCTTCTACACCGCGATCTTGACACTATCTTGTGCCAGTGATTGGCCTCTGTGGTAATCAGTCATTTACCTTGCCCGATAGAGGTTTTGTTTTGTAGCTTCTTTCACCCGACAACCGAGCCCCGATAATAATAATTCGAATCTTGATCCCTGTTGTGACGTTGCCGACAAGTGGATGACCGTTCGTCAACAACCGAGCCTTGACCGATACTGCATCAAAATCGAGACCGACTTTCGTTCACCGTCGTTCAACATACTTCTTTCATCAAGCCTTTGTGCTATTGTTTGTCATGGGTATCTGCAGCTCCTCGTGCTGCGGAGGTATGCATGCTATTATCCGTCGCCGTATACATCTGACAGCAATAGGTCGAGCCCGCGATGGCTTGTATGAACCCGTCCTCGCCGATAGCGAACGAGAGGCCGTAGCCGACCTTCTCCAGTATCTCGAAAATGTACATACTTTTCCATCTTGTTGAGGTTGTTACTAATTTTTTGATAGCGCGGCGAGACCGACTTCTTCTCTGGCGAACCTCTTCGTGCTCTGAGCACCTTGGTCTTTTCGGAAAACATTGATCTTCAACGAAGTGCTAGTCTGACTTTTGCTGAGATTACCGAGCGAGGTACGAAAGAGCCCCGAGTTTCCGACTGGTCTAACAATGTAGATGTCCGAGAGGTTGACCGCGATACTCTTGAACCTATTCTATTTCTTCTCCAGAGCCCCGATATCGAAGTCCAGCGAGCTGCCAGTGCTGCACTCGGAAACCTGGCCGTTGACAGTATGTGCATCGGAAACAACATTCGCAGTCACTGACGTATTGTAGCCGAGAACAAGGTTCTCATTGTGCAACTTGGCGGTCTAACACCTTTGATCCGCCAGATGATGTCCCCCAATGTCGAAGTCCAGTGCAATGCTGTGGGATGTATCACCAACTTGGCTACACATGAGGAGAATAAAGCAAAGATTGCTCGCTCCGGAGCTCTGGGTCCTCTGACAAGATTGGCCAAGTCGAGGGATATGCGGGTTCAGCGGAATGCTACTGGCGCTCTGCTCAACATGACACATTCTGGTATGTTTGTATATGGCAATGGTAACGACATGCTGACAAGAGTAGATGAAAACCGACAACAGCTGGTAAATGCCGGAGCAATTCCCGTCCTCGTTCAGCTTCTTTCTTCTCCCGATGTCGACGTTCAATACTACTGCACCACAGCACTCAGCAATATCGCTGTCGACGCGAGCAACCGACGAAAGCTGGCTCAAAGCGAACCCAAATTGGTCCAATCTCTTGTCAATCTAATGGACTCGACTTCACCCAAGGTTCAATGCCAAGCTGCCCTGGCTCTCCGCAACCTCGCTTCCGACGAAAAGTATCAGCTCGATATCGTTCGTGCCAATGGACTTCACCCTCTTCTCCGACTGCTCCAATCTTCTTATCTACCGCTCATCCTTTCTGCTGTCGCCTGTATACGAAACATCTCTATCCACCCTCTTAACGAGTCACCAATTATCGAAACCAACTTCCTCAAGCCACTCGTCGACCTACTTGGATCTACCGACAATGAAGAGATTCAGTGCCATGCCATCTCGACCCTTCGAAATCTTGCCGCCAGTTCCGATCGGAACAAAGCCCTTGTCCTGGATGCCGGTGCCGTGCAAAAGTGCAAGCAATTGGTTCTTGATGTGCCCATCACTGTTCAGTCTGAGATGACCGCCGCTATTGCCGTTCTGGCATTGAGTGACGATCTCAAGTCTCATCTCTTGAACCTTGGAGTCTGCGGTGTTCTCATTCCTCTCACCCATTCGCCAAGCATTGAAGTCCAAGGCAACAGTGCTGCTGCCCTGGGCAACCTTTCTTCTAAAGGCAAGTCAACCTCACCGCCATTCAAACACAAGCTAACAAAAGCAGTGGGTGACTACTCTATCTTTGTACAAAACTGGACCGAACCCCAAGGTGGAATTCACGGATACCTCTGCCGATTCCTGCAGTCTGGTGATGCCACCTTCCAGCACATCGCCGTCTGGACCCTTCTCCAGCTCTTCGAGTCCGAGGACAAGACTCTTATTGGCCTCATTGGAAAGGCAGAGGATATCATCGAGCACATTCGAAGCATTGCAAATCGTCAAATTGAAACCGACAATGAATTCGAGGACGAGGATGAGGGTGAAGTTGTCAACCTAGCTCAACGTTGCCTGGAACTGCTGGGACAGAGCATGTCCAAGGCTCACATTGAGGGCTAACTATATTCGCGGACTATTCATCTCAAAAGCGGAAGCGTCTGGGGTGTTGGGTGATATGGTGTTTGGCGTCATGTAACATTCTAAGAATGATGTTTGGTTTCCAGGGGTCTCATTATACGGATTGCATCGCCTGTCATGGGCTTTCAAGAATTGTTGTTGTAACAATGGTGTTTGACGGTGTACGAGAGGGCTACGCGCTGCATTGAAGGACGGTATTCTTTCTCTTTGATGATTCATGTGGCAGATATCGCTAGATCACTTACTGGGCAGTTGATTTGGGGAGAGCAGATGTAATTAGACGAGAGGTGTAAGTTTCTATACCCAGATAAGAGATGATACATATTTACATTAGACTGCTCGTGATTAGTCTAGCTCTTCAACCTTTTGTAGTCCATTTTTCATCCATTGACGTTCGTTCCATGGCAATATTTTGGCTATTGTCGTGCCAGAGATGAGGGCCAGTGGTAATGGACCGAAATGTCGTGAATCTCTTGATGCTGGGAGGTTGTCTCCTGAAATCCAGCAATGCCCTTCGGGGATCTGACGAGTTAGTATGGCCAGGGATCAGGATGGAACAAGTACCTGTATCATTAACTCTTCTCCTTGCTCTCCTGGGGTCCCAACAGAGACATAGTCCCCTGGCATGCCTGTCACTCGTTTCACTCCCCACTGGTTGTTGAAGATTGGGATGCGGTAAACAACCAAATCGCCAATAGAAACACCACGACCATAGCGACGCGTGTGATCACACAGAATCCAATCACCATCAACTGTGAATGTTGGAAGCATTGAAGGGCCTTGAGCTGGACTGATGGTATAGCCGTATGTGATTCCGAGGTGCACGAGACAAGCGGCCTTGAGGAAGGATACCGTTGTCCGCACAGGACGGCGGGCGAAATGAAATGAAGCCATCGTAAAGCCGTGTAGAGCTTGGTGTTGAATATGCCGTTGAAAGGGTCAAAGAACACCTGATTGGATAAGGCTGACAGCACCCCACAGTGACGTTTCTGCCAAAATCAACCGCCCACTGCCTATGAAGATGATCAGTCATTGCATTCAAGCCATTGACTGTCTACATTCTTTTACGGCGCGACAGACACTCCTTTCAGGGCATCGCCAGAATGAACAGCTTTGCGTGCCTCCAAAGCTCCCGTCGAGCCCTCTACAGGGTCTTCGTTCAACATGAGGGTCTCCTCACACGACAGTTCCAACCTCCGCGAGCCCTCCCTATACACAACCGCTTCTTCTCCGCATCGCAATTGAAAGCGAAAAATAAGAAAGCAAAGAAACGCGAAGAGGAAATCGAGGAAGATCCTTTCGCTGATGAGCGACAAAACCGAGGTTTCGATCGACGATACACTACCCAAGAGGAGTTTGAAAAGTCTGGTCGCGATCGCCTCCCCCAAGATTTCGAGATCAAAGACCCACAGATCATGGTTCTCGATAATGGGGTATTCGATGGGCCTCTTGTCACAAAAAACGTGTTGAGCCGACTGCCCGAAACAGATTCACTGCGCATGGTGACACCCTACATCCCAGGAGACCCAAAGAAAGACAAGCCAACCCAGTATGCTATTTGCAAGATTGTCAACAAGAGGGAAGAATACGAGCGTCAGCGTGAATTGGCCCAACGCCGCCGTTTGTCCAAACAGACCACACCCAAGACCAAGGAAGTCGAGATGAGCTGGGCCATCAGCGAGCATGACCTTGGGGTCAAGACACAGCAGCTGGTTGGGTTCCTCAGCAAGGGCATGAAGGTGGAGGTGATCCTTGGATTCAAGAAGAAGGGGCAGAAGAAGCGAACGTCTGAAGATACCGCAGAGGAAGTCTACACCAAGGTGAACAAGCTGATTGAGCGACTAGGCTCGAGAGAATACAAGCCAAGAGATGGGGAGGTTGGAAAGACGATGAGGATTTACCTCGAGGGAATCATAAAACAGGCTCGCGAAAAGCCACAGGTCAAGGAATCACCAGAGGTAGACGCTCGAAAGGATGTGTAAATGCTTGATATAACGTCATATACTGGGTATCTGCCAGTCAAGTCTATCCGAATAAATAAAGTCATCAGTCCGGTTGTCGTCTCCCGGATATTGAGCCCATTTTAGACACCAAACTCCAAGTCCAGTCCAAAGAACTAAAGGATCTCATCACCGTCCTCGTCCGCGGGTAAAGGTACCGCCGCGGGGGTGGTGACCTCTGCAGACTGCAAGGCCTCATCCGCAACATCCATATCCTCGTCCATATCGACTCTACGTCCCTTCACCTCGGTATCACTCTCCGCACTCTCCGCGCTATCAGCCTCCTCAGCAGCCCTGTTGATCTCATCCCAATTCTTACTTCTCTGCTGAATATTCCTCCCCCGACCCTTGCTCTTCTCAACCTTATTCTTGGTCCGCTCCATAACAGCAGCAGCCATCTCAAGGCCCTTCTCGTGACGTTTTCTAGCCTTGGCAGACATCTTCTCTTTGCGACCGCGCTTGGCCTTCTTGGTGATGCCAGCGGAGTGGTGCGCTGCTAGGACGGAGGGCCGTTGGGTAGCATTGCGGGGAGGCTTGACTTCTTTTAGCGACTTGTCGGTGTCGATGTCGATGTCCGTTGCGCGACGAGCGGCGCGGGAGTGGATTGAGGGCGCTAGACATGTTAGATTGGAGAGAAGAGGGGGGACAGACGACGTACCCTTCTTTTTAGCCATTTTGTTGGTGTTTGAGTGTGATGTTGGTTGAATCTGCAACTTCGGCTTGGTGGGGGATGGAAATTTTGATACCCCACAAAGATAAGCTCACCGAGACTCACCGAGCTCACCGGCCAAGACAGCTGGAGGCCCAGGTAGACATCATGGAAAGGTGTTGACGGCAATTTATGTCAGACATACTGCCTGTATAAATTTGAGAGCGTCCTGAAGTTTGGATTTCCTGAATGATGGATATTTACGTGAAATTGTGATTAAGCCATAGAATACCTAAGTTAGGTAATAACATGACTGCTGGGCTGAGCACGCTCTTGCACTTGTACCTCATGAATGTCTCAACTTCCCTCGTGCACAAGCATCATCTCATTCCATCGACCTTTCACCTACAGTCGAACCTACAAGTACTCAAACTCAATTCAAGCGATTCAACCCTTCAAAAGACCTCGTGGCCGTGAATATGCAAGTGTCCGTCTAGCGTTCGTTACTTGCCAACGTCCCGCCATCTCCAGCAGACGCATTAGCAATGCTTCCCATCACGACCTGCTTCATTGCAGGGCTGCAATATCTGATACATCCACTAAAGCTTGTATGTTTTGATGAGACCAACGCGAACGAGGTACTGACGCGTCCAGGGAACCATTCAAGAAACCATCAACCCCGATGCTCTAATCCCAATCACGCTCCTGTCAACTGAGGAAATCTTTGGCGACCTCGAGGGAATTCTACAGCTGTTCGATTCAATTGATGATGTATTTGTTCCCGACTTTGGTTCCATTCTTGTCGAAAAGAGTGGCGACAACAGTAGCCAGGTTCGTGTCGATCGACAGATCTATCACATGGACCAAATCAAGGCTCTAGATGGCTTTTCTGAGTTACCCTCTGGTCCATACTTTCTCTACGGTCCAAACCTTTACCAAGCCTGGCGGCTGTATGATGATGAATTCGGAGCTTTCGCTTCTGGTGTTATTCCCGATGATCTGAACCAACCTGACGAGTATGTTGTATCTCCCGTGCAAGTCATAGCTGACAATACAGATTCCAACCTCTGACCTCTTCATCTGTTTATGGAGACTCAGTTACAGTCCCTGTGCCATCAAGACTTTACCACTCTCAACCTACTGCCAAGAAACCCCTGTCTGGTGTCCGTGTTTCTGTCAGCGACACGATATCGTTGAAAGGGACCTATACAACCTTTTCCAGTCGGGCATGGAAATCGCTCTACGAAAACTCCTCGAGCTCTACAGCTAAATATGCACAGAGTCTGATGGACCAAGGAGCTGTCATTGTCGGGAAAACAAAGACATCGCATCTTGGTGCAGGGGCAGAATGGGTTGATCAACAAGCTCCTTGGAGTGCAAGAGGTGACGGATATCAAAGGATGAAGGGTGGTTCAGTTGGTGCTGCTGCTGCCTCGGTTGGGTACCCATGGATTGACTACAGTATTAGCGTTGACGGTAAGTCGGGTCATCGCGAGAAGCCAAGACTGACCGCGTGCAGATGGTAGAGTGATGTCCGAGGGCGGCATATACTCCTTGAGTCAGCCTGAAAACCTAACAAATGACATAGTTACGGCATCAAAGTGAGCACTGTGATATGCCGTTGAGTTACACTGACCGTCCTAGGTTCGACAAAACGCGAATTTTCAGTCGAAGCCTCAAGGGGCTCCTCGTTTTTAGCGGAAATGCAAAGGCTGGGGCTTCTGAAGTTTCCTCCACAAAGATAATCGTACCAGAAGACTTGTCATCACCGGAAACGTCGCAGAAAACAGTCATAGCGGCTTTCGTGTCAATTCTGCAGGATCTGTTGGACACGAAAGCCGATTACGTCAATGTAGGCAAGAGTTGGGAAGAAAGTCCTCCATCTGAATCGTCGAATGAGGGAATGCAAGCATACATGGAAAAGGTTAGTTGACTTCAACAAAAAGACTTGACTGACAATTTAGGCACCTTTCCGGTCATGGTGTTATGATTATTACCATTCTTTTGGCACCTTTCGAGATGAGTACAAGCAAAAGTTTGACAAGAAGCCGTTTGTCGAGGCTACGCCGCGATTCTTCTGGTATGGCCGTATACGTTGCGCAGTCGTTAAACCAGCTGACCTCGCAGGAACGAATGCAAGTCAGTGACAGAGGAAGAGAACCGCCAAGATACAGAACGTCTCGAAGTATACCGAAAGTGGTTCCTTGAGAACATTGTGAACGCTTCTACCCCCAATGCCAAGGGAGACGCAGTCGTGATCCTTCCATGTGGAAATTCTCAAGTTGAACATCGGAACGATGCTGTGGCGTATGTACATTTCCCTGTATTGATACCTGGCTGACAGCATATTAGTCCACCAACCATTTACAAAGGCATCGACTCTACAACGCTGGCGCCAATATTGGGGGCTTCCTTATTATCGTTTCCATGTAAGTTGAGTGTATTAACCTTCAGTAGCTACTAACAAAACACAGTCACTCAGATACCCTACGAGTCTGGCATTTCTGGAGAGACAGAGTATCACCCAGTCTGCATCTCGGTTCTCATCCACGGAAATGAAAGATCGACCATTCAATTGATCAAAAAGGCTCTAGAGACAAGGCACATTCCCACCAAAGTCGACGTCGGACGGACCACGTTCCCAGTCAACAAGTCGGATCATGTAAATAATCACCTGCAAGCTCCCTTGTCGGGTCAGAATGTGTCGGACGAGCTGTAAACCAGTCAGAAGTGCCTCCCCCAAAGTCACGCCATGCCTACTTCCACCACTCTGACCTGAATACAAGGCTGTCGGTATGAGATCTCCCCACACGAGAACATGCAATAAATTCCCCACGATGTTCTGTGGATACGAGGTTGGGGCCCCGGATGAGATGACCGGTATTTGTGTTCCCGGCACCGGCTTATGCAGGCTCCCACTTGGATATGTATTGTACCTCCTATGAAGCAAATTGGATACATTCACCTTGAGTCGATTCTTGTTCTTGTTAGTGATTTGATGCAAACAACTCCACATGGAAACATAAACCGGGGCTCATCCGGCTCGGAACCGCCAATCGACAGGGGTCGGCGTCAAGCTCACGGGCCGGAGACTGGGGTATCACTGCCGTGGGGGCTGTCGAACCAGACAAGGCGAGTGGAGGTGAACGTGCGGCTGAGTGTTATCGATCGCTCCACTTACTGAGACACATTGATCTGGTCAGGCACACATATCTGACTACCTAACCTTTTGGGCAATCTAGTGTGCTCTCTCTCATACTTTGTTTTTATAAGACAGTCGACTTCAAAATGGCGGAACCGACCAATACACCGGTGCCAGCTTCTACACCGCGAGCTACATCTCCTGCTCCTCAGCTTCCCTCCATTTCTCAAGGATCTTTTTCAATACGGTCATCAATGACGTCCTCAAAACCCCGGGTTCTTCATATTGGAGACCCTATCAAATACAACCCTGAAACATATCTCCGCTTCAGCATTCAGTGTGAGGTCATCAGACCGCTAATTGAAGAGCGGCAACGGCCAGAGTTTATCAAGGCCCTCATGGAAAAGAGATGGGGTGATTTTGATGCCATATTTCGTCCATTTTGGGGAACTGGAGGCGAAATGGGGAAATGGGACCAAGAGTTGATCAGTCTGCTGCCACAGAGTGTCAAGGTATTTGCGAGTGCGGGTGCTGGCTTTGACTGGGCTGATACGAAGCTACTGGGAGAACGAGGTGAGTTGACGCAAATGCGTACAGGCACTCGCTAACTGGCAAGGAATCATCTACTGCAACTCTGGTCTCGCAGCTGCTGAAGCTGTAGCTGATTTTGCCATCGTTGGGATCATTTCCACATTCCGGGTCCTCCCATGGTGTATCTCATCCGCCATGTCCGGGGATGAGGAGGCATTCAAGGAGAATCATCGCGACGCTACAATGCAGTCGTACAATCTTCGCGACCAGGCTCTAGGAATCATTGGCTTTGGCAACATTGGCCAGCAGATTGCGGCTCGTGCCCGACATGGATTTGGGATGGATATTCACTACTATGATGTGCTTCCCAAGCCTGCTGCTGTTGTTGCTCCCGTACGAGCTACTCACCATGAGACGCTTGAGAGTCTACTTGGTCGATGCGACTGTGTTGTTCTCTGCACGCCAGCCGGTGAAGACACTCTGATTAACTCAAAGACTCTGCCGTCCTTCAAACGTGGATCGCGGTTTGTCAACATTGCACGAGGAAGTCTTGTTGACGAAGATGCACTGGCTGCAGCCCTTCAAGATGGCACACTATCAAGCGCAGCTCTTGATGTTCACGCAAACGAGCCAAAGATCCACTCTGAACTGTTGGAGCTTGCTAAACAAGGCCGTGTGTTGGTGACATGCCACAATGCGGGCGGAACAGTCGACACCCACAAGGGTTTTGAAGAGCTGAGCATGAGAAACATCATGGCTGTTCTCAAAGGGGGAGAAGCCATTACTCCTGTGAACCTAGAGTTTCTCAAGAAGTAGTACGATACAGGTGTGAATAGAGGATAGAAGCAGGTAGCATAGAGTCATGATAACGAATGCCTTGACCAATACATATACCAACTCCGGCTTGACAATACCCAACGCTAATTATACAGATACACTTACTCCTTGGGCTTCTTTCTAATCAGACCAGTGGAAAGTACATTTACAACCTTGGACTCTTCTTTTGGCTTCTTTTTGACGAGGCCCTCTCCAAGGACATTAACCTTGTTTTGAGACTCGTCAACAGTCGAGTCCGTTCGTTTTCTCTTGACAAGACCCGTGAGATTGTTTACGCCATTCACGCGGTCGTGTGCCGTTTGAGTTGGCGTCTCGCGTGCACCAGATACAACAACACCCCAGCTACCACCGCCTCCGCCTTCACTCAGCCAGCGGCGTGTACTACCAACCGCTTTGCTGAGGGTGGCAAAGTCGAGGTGTAGCAGTAGATCTACAATACGCTTGTAAGTGGCTTCGTCGACAATCTTCTCACCGCGTCCTTCAGGTGTCCAAGCGTAATATGCCGTGTTTGCAGGACGATCAAGAAGATAATTGTGCTTGGCTCGCTTGATCTGGGGCTTTCGAGGGATGATGGGACCTGTGAGCTTTTTCTTCTGCTTCTTCTTTTTTGCCTTGGTCTCTGGCTGATTCTTGCTGGGAAAGAGTTTACGAGGTGTTGTGGTTGGCGTTATTTGAGTTATCCGCTGTGCTTTTGGTGTCGATGGCGGGTTTGTGGATGGAAAAGACTCGTTTGCTGCTGGTTCTGGTTCTTTGTCGTCAAATACCAACCAGATAAATCCCGTCATGCGCCCGCTGGAGCATTCTTGTCGGTAGGCCATCATTTCCCAAAACATGTCGAGAGTCTTGACGCTCTTCCAGCTACCCTGGGTCTTCATTGCTTGCGAACTCGCAGCCTCCTCATCAAGCTCGTCTCGGAATCGTGATTTAGGATCGTCAGGGAAGTGCGGGATCAGGCATCGCGGCGGTACCCAGTCAAATTCTCGATAATAATGCGATATTCGTTGAAGCGGATGCGTAAACTCCCAAGCAGAATCTGTTCTTCGAGGAGTCATTGCTCGAATCTCATTTGGTTCCAACCCAGGCACGACGATGTATCCCTTTGAACTCTTCCATGGCGCTTCTACCGATTTTGGTGCCGGGCTGAGAAGGGGATCGAGCACGCGACACCACCATTTAATAAGGCCGCGGTCATCGAGGACATGTTTGCCCTTGTTGTCGACACTTCCGGGAAATAGATACTGATCTTGCGCGCGGGCGAATAGATTGACGATGAAATGTATATCCTTTCTTTTCCTCTTCTCAACGAGGAATCCAACAAACGTGGCGCATATCTCACGAATAGGACTCGGTGTCCCCTTGGGAAGATTGAGAAGCGTCAGATAGCCCGTCGAGTCAGCCTTTGAGACAAACAACGTAGTCGATCGAGCAGTCGTATAGATAAAGACTTCGACACCTAGCACTAAAACCTGCTTGCCGTCTGTATCGATTGAAACGGCGAGGAAATGATTCTCGCAGTACGTTCGCTCGGGCCGTTCGTTTGGTGGTGGGGAGTAGAGAGGGTCGGTCTTTGTGGGGGGTGTTGAGATGTGGAGGATTGTAAAGTCGTGGTCTTTTGGGAGGACAGAGGCCAGACGTGATTTTAGGTCGTTGTCTGTCATGATGGTTGCTGATGGATGTTGGAGCTGGGAGATTGTTTGGTACAAGTTGGGGTGCAAGGGGATGCAATAAAACTTAGGACCTCTATCATAGGTGACAAAAAGCTTAGGTAAAGTTAGGTAAATTTATTAGAGTTTTAGAGGATCTTAGACTAAGTATTTTTAGCACCTCAGTTTAACGTCAGAAGTCTTCTTACACCCAGAGGGGGGTGGTCGCTGGGGCAGCTGTGGGGCGTTGATCTACAGGGGTTTGAACGCAGGGGTCTAGTGGAGTCTGTGATACCTGCCAGGTCCCGACTGTCGATATCCGTGGATCTAGGATTATTCAGCTCTTCAACCTCATGGCTTCAGTGTGATACTATCATCTCATAAACTAACTACCTAATAGGGGCAGAAACATCATTAATTGTTCGTCAATCGCTTAAACGCTCGCACTCAAATCTTGCACCAACTCTGAAGGTTTCGGATGATCACTCCTCCAGCTCCCAACAGCCATAGCAACATACAGTAGATTCCATCTCGGACCATCTGGAAAACAGACGAATTCTGCAATCATCATCTCAACCAAAGGCTTATACTTGATCAGAACCTCCTCCGACCCTCTCCCCTCCACGAGAGCCTGTAGCTCGTCAATCTCAGCTGGTTCGAGATACTTGCGCAAATGGTTCTCAACTTCCCCTGGCGTTTTCCACCATTCGGGCCCCTGTCCTTTCTCGACTAGCTCTTGTTCCATTTTCCGTCGTAGATCAGGCAGCACTGACTTCCACACCATTTCGGTTCCTGCGCGTGGGAGATCGATGAAGCCCTTGTGCTTGTACTCTAGTCGAGCTAGGGCGAGCGAAAGCAGGAATCTTCGGTCGTTCAAGTGTTTTGAGTGGTTGAATAGTCGGTCCATGGGATTTTGGGCTGGGAGTCCAGGTTTACCAATCATGTTGAGCTTGTATGTCTCCCATAGCGATACTGTATTTCTCGTACATGCCCAGTACAGTGTTCCCGCAAATGTGTAGAGCCCATCACCTAGGTATTTGCCTGCATCTGAGGGCGCTTCAAAAATACGGGCCAATCTGTCCGTGTTAGTCCAGAGTTGCTGCTCTAGACTTAGACGAGGCGGCGCGGTGTTTTGTCCGAGCGATTGAGCATGAATCATGATATCCGACGACAGCAACCCTGAAAGATATGATAGCCTCTCAGCTGAGATTGGATCAGTATCTATTGAACCAGAAGTTGTCGAGGCTCGACTTTCGCTCTCTTCCCCAAGAGTTTCTCTCGCATCAGCCAACGCTGCCTCGAGTTCCTGGTCCTTCCCACCACGCTTCAGCGCGACCCTCTCAATTCGTTTCAGGGCATTTCTCAATCTCTGGTTCTCATCTTTGAGAGTGTTGAACTTTGAGGCATGTCTTTTCCGATACTCGCGCTGTGCAACTCTGCTGCGCTCTCGCTTTGGCTGTTCGTGCATGTTAAGCGGTGTTTCGTAACAAAAGTTTCTGCTTGGTAATTGTGAGATCCACATACATCAGAATTATCTCCATTCCCTGGAGGTGACATTTCAATGGCATGGGGAGTGCGATGACGATGTTGGAGGAATAACGTTGCTGACTTACCAAGAGAGGATTGATAACGTTATGAGGCGTTATGGTGGCTGGTGGGGTAGTCATGTAGCAAGGGTGAGGCGTCAGCGCATGAGTAATGTGTAACGCAACTCAACGTTGAACTCACGATGCTGAGTGAAAGGATTCATAAATGATGAAGGATTCTGGATTGAGAAATTGTATATATTATATGAGAAGGTAGAAAAAAAGAAATGTAATCGCTCTCATTCAGTCACTATTCATTCACTATTCATTGACTACCTACTCATTTACACATCTCATCCTCAATTAGCGTCACCAAAATGGCATCTCCAGTCAAGACCCTTCACAAGACTTCATACCCATCCATCTCTCCTCTTCGTCATGAGCTCTACACCAGAGGAAAGAATGCTGTAATCACAGGCGGCGGCTCTGGTATTGGTGCCAGCATTGCCAGATCATTTGCAAAATCAGGCATCACCAACTTGGCTCTTCTTGGCCGAACAGAAAAGACACTCCTCGAAAACAAAGCCTACATCGAGGAAAAATACCCTGAAACTAGAGTCTGGACTTATACAGTCAACATCGTCGATGCTGACTCAACTCGGTCTGTCCTCGAGGCCTACACCGCTGCAATCAATGGAAAGATTGACATTCTCATCGCAAACGCTGGATACATGCCCAAGACCGAACCTGTGACCGTGGCAGATCCTGTCGATTGGTGGCTCACCTTTGAGATCAACATCAAAGGAAACTTTAACCTCTTGCGAGCGTTCGACCCTCTCGCCACTCCCGGGGCCACAGTCATACACGTATCCACAAGCGCAATGTACACAGAGTTCATGCCCGGATTCTCAGCCTATCGCGGCTCAAAGCTTGGAGCTTATAAAGTGTTTGAATGGTACGCCAATGAGAATCGAGACAAGGTCGTTATTCAGTTTCACCCCGGGCTCATCATGGACACGGCCATCACTCGACCTCTCGTGGATGTCGTTAAGGAATATGGCCTTGTTCCAGAGGATGTGTCACTTCCGAGCGACTTTGCTGTTTGGGCTGCGAGCGATGAGGCCAGGTTTCTTAGTGGGAGGTTTGTGGAGTGTATGTGGGATGTTGAAGAGCTCAAGGCGGCGAAGGACAAGATTAAGGAGTCATGGGAGAAGTTTACTGTTGGATTGGTGGTCTAAATGACTGCAATGTGTCGACCTGAACTTTTAGTTTCACGGGAGCGGGACGGGATAGAATAGACTTCAAGGTCCCAAAATTGAAAGTTTAGTTCTCACCAAAAGATAAGCTTAAGACGCCTTGGTCATAAGATATAATAGAGTCACGGTAGGTTCATATTTCTAGTCGCTTCTTTCCCATCTTCTCTCATCCATTTGATCAATATCCATCATCCACAAGTGACCAAGAGCTGCAGCGTTACTAGGATAGCGATAAAATACTTTTTCTCAATTAATATTATCTACTGTGTCAAGGAGCCATGGCTAATCTACAGGACAACGCCACAGGCCACTCAAGGACCACGCAAACGCACGCTCTATTAATCACCATGGACAAGAGTTCTTATACCAGAAAGTCCCCAGAAGACGACCCCAGGCCTCTATATGACTTATTCCGCCAACTCTCGTTCGAAAGAACTATTGATCCGGACAAGATGCAACGGCACATCCTAGACAGCATCTATCGCCTTGTCCATGGCTCCAACAACATCGAACA
The DNA here is from genome assembly GCA_001513835.1 of Fusarium temperatum. NCBI lineage: Eukaryota > Fungi > Ascomycota > Sordariomycetes > Hypocreales > Nectriaceae > Fusarium > Fusarium temperatum. The sequence goes on along the minus strand of LJGR01000013.1, from coordinate 628,865 downwards.
TGGCAGTTTCAACTTGGACACCACAGTCGAGCTTTGCCGCACCATTTTCGAAGGCTCGATCAGTGATCCATCTGATCTCCTAGTTCTCGACGTGGAAATCTATCGAGAGCTGGGCCAACATCTCAAGGCAGCGCAGTATCTCATTTGCCAAACCACCAAGAGCGATCTGTCGGAGGATATTATCAAGGAAGCGCATCGCATCATGACAAATGAGTTCAATCAGACTGAAGGTACATATGATACCGATTACAGCGGCAAATATCGCACATCTCCCCTGCAAGCAACGTCCCGTCCCTACATGGACCCCAACAAGATCCCCGCTGCGATGGACAAGATGATGGCCAGCTACAGAGCTGATATCCTGGCGGCGGGGATAAAAGGAGAGATTGATCCTGTGGCACTTGCAGCAAAATACAGTCACATTTTCTTTAGTATCCATCCATTCCATACCGCCAACGGCCAAATGAGTCGCCTTATACTCAACGCCATACTCTTCAAGTGGGCGGGATGTCTCGCTCCTTTTGGTGTGGATGAGGAGGAGTGCGCAGAGTATCTTTCCATCGTAGTTGAGGCAATGGATCTGGAAACCTCTGAGGCTGAGAGTTGTCAGGGAGTGTCTGACGGCGGTAGACCGACGCTTTATAAAAAGCTGGCTTCCTATATCTTGAAGCATGCGGCGGCGGGTATGATGCTGGTTTGCGAGCCTCTGCAATTGGATGGATGAAATGACGTCTACTATCAACTTTCTTCGTGTATGGGATGCCTTTTATAATATTCGAGAAGAATCGGGCCAGTTTACATGAGATGGTCTCCAGAAAAGGGGGTCTGGGATGTGACTTGGCATGAGCACTAACAAGATCCCTCCAGTCTCGCCTATTGCCATTAAAACTTCCAGAACCCTTCAGTTCCAGGCACTATTAGGGATCTCAGACTCACACATCAGACACTATCACGTCCCCTTTTCAGCCGATCCACCACTCTGCCCCTGACACTGCCAACACCTGCCAACCGCCACGCCAACACTCTAACTACACCTGAACCACCCCCCGCCATAGCTTTATGTGTCAGAGACGCTGAACCCCTATCACCAGAAGTGGCGGCAGCTCGCTTTGGCCTAACGGTTTAACAAAGCGTGTACGACCGATCTCTCGCCGCTTTCCGGGACAGTTCGTGGGATCGAATCCGGTCTCCCTACTGCCTGGAAAGCTTGAGTTGCAGGATGGGAAACACCAGCAAGACAGAAAAAGGAAAATACATGTATAAAGCTGGAGTGGGATAAGTGGTGCCCGGAGCCTGCAACTCCGAGATTGATATTTTTGCAGTTTGTATGTAGACGATTTAGTTTTAATACAGAAAATAAATCTCCAAAGGCCCTAGTGGCTCAGAGCATGTTTCCTCAGTGATAAGAGAAGCCAAGCTTGGTGATGTCTAATGATAAGATTAATAGCAGTAGTTGCTCGTATATGCTTATCGTTAACGACCCTTCCCTTTGTTCTTGTTCTTTTTCCTGTTCTTTCTCTTGCTCTTGGTTGTGTTCTTTGTGTTTCTCTTTTCCTCCTCCTGCTTTGTTAGATCACCTTCTTCCTCGCGCTCATCTACCTCCTCGTCTCCCCTCTCCTTGGTCTTGTTATTCTTTCCCCCCTCCTCGGTTATCGCTTCATCATCTTCGTTCTTGTCATCCTCGTCCTTGTCCATTTCCTCTCTGCTCCCCTCACCCTCATTTGCCAGCCCCTCTACTTCTTTACGCTCCCCGTTGCCATCCTCGTCATGTCCCTCGCTCTTGTCCTCTGCAGTCGCAGTCGCATCGCCTGTTTCTCCCCCCTGTCCCCCCTCTTCGTCCTCTTCTGGCGAATCTGACAGGTTGCGGTGAGCCTCGAGCCAAGCGACGCAAACTTCCATGGGATGGGCAGCTGTCTTGACTTCATAATCGTATCCATAGTAATGCCCGCGCTGCAGTAGCATAGGGTTAACTACAAGATCGACATTTTGTCCCTCTTCATTACGGCCGAGACCGCCATGATGGTCTTTCATAGCCTGGCCCTCTATTCCTTCGAGTTTACGTTGGAAAGGAAACCCGCTGGTTTGTTGAGTTGTGGGGTGGTGAAAGACATGGGAGAAGACAGTCAGGTTGGCGTCAAAGAGAAAATCCAGGTCGGCCACGGTATTAGCAAGATTTCGAAGAACCGGGCGGGTTTCGATGGCGGGATCTCTTTCATCGTACTCCTCTGGGAAATATCGGCCGAGCGCCTTGGCAATGATCGGGACAACACAGGTAGGATCAATCCTCCGTACGTTCTGCGGTGTGTCTTGAAGTGACATGTAGAAATCCATCGTGGTATATCTCCAATGTGGAAACTTGTGAGACTCAAGATTATCATCGTAGGGGAAGTCGTGATCTGTTGGGTTGGTCTGGTTAGTGTTGTGTCATTCTCGGAGCTTGGGAATCTTGGCTATTTGATGCTTCGTACCTCGTAAATAGCGCTCCATGGTTGCCTGGGCTTCCCAGTAGGGTGAGACCCAAACAATGTCCTTGCTTTTATGGGAAAAGAAATTCTCATCGACAATCTCCCAAACCCATCGTTGAAATATACGCTGGTTCATGCCATACGGTTCGAAAGGCTCTTCTGCATTAGGGGCATAGCTGATGAACTTCCGCTGGAGGGCCTCATCGAGACTGTCCCAGGTAGCATTATGAATGCTGGGGACGTTCAAAAGGGCGGCAATGCTGCCGCTGAGACTCTTCCAACAGTCTATGGCATTAAAGTCGGTGCGAATGAGAGCCAGGTGCCAATGAAGAAACGCTCTACTACGGGTTAACTTGCTTCTGTGCTCCTCATCTTTTTGTTCTTCCTGCTCAATCTCGATATATGTTAGTCTTGGGACGGATTTCTGACCGCAATGGACATGGCTACATACCCATTTAGGATCGATCCCTGGGGCCTGTCTTTTGGGGGGCTGTTCTTGGGGAGCCTGTTCTCCAGGAGCTTGTTCTGGGGAATGCCCCTCGGCCATCTTTCTTCTTTTCTCGCGGTGGTGTTTTTGGGGGGCTTCGGGACTTTGGTCGACTCTGATAGAGCTTTCGTTGGATTGATTGAGCGCCTGAATTCGTTTGGATCTTCGAGGAGCAGCCATGTTGAGAGAAAGAGGCTCGCTCACCTCTCTCTGGTCAGGTACGATAAAAACACCGAGAGATGCAGTCTTGAGTGAAATTAGGCAGCCTGGGATTATGTAGCCAAACTCGTCACAATTCTGTGCGCAGCCAAGTCCAAAGCCCCTCCCTACCAGTAAGTCCTAGGACAAAGGAACATGCCAAAGGCCAGTGGACAAAGAAGTATGTAATTCTCCGTGTGTGGCTGGGCAAACAAGGTATCTTGTTGTTGGTGGCATCGGGAG
>LJGR01000013.1:570800-625422 GCA_001513835.1 Fusarium temperatum | reverse complement strand
GGCTCACGTCAGAAGCCCGCCGATCAACCAACGAGCCTGATCTTGCTATCGCCTTTTCCTCTCCAGATGGCTGATTAATTGACCCTGAAATGAGCTAGGCCATTTTTCAGTAGTTCAAAGTGTGCTGGTGCTGGTGCTGGTGCTGGGCTATCGTCAACAAAGAAACCCTGATTTTTCTTTCTTCTCTGTTCATTCCATCGCGTGTCCACCATCCTCCAGAACAAGCCGTGTCAAGACTCCATGATGCGAGAAGCCTTTTCAGCACTTGGATCTGCAGTATGTAATTGGGCTAACGTATCTTACCGTTAGCCATGGGCACCCAAGCAGGGCATCAGTTCCAAAGGGTACCTATCATATACTTAGGGAGTATCCGTTTTAGGCCGGGTCAAGGATACCTTAGCACTCACAGGCTCTGTTTCCTGCCTTGTGCCACAACAGAGGACGCCATCACTGACCAATCTGGCACTTCCTTGACAGCATGAGCAATCATATTCATCCTTGCCAGTCTCACACTGGGTAGTAGGCAGCCGGTCCAGACTGTAAGATACCGGATAATGGCAGATACAGATCATAGTGTCCGTAAATCTTGACAAGCTCAGGCCCCTTTTATGACTTGCTTTTCCTTTTACTATTACCATGGCTGCCCCGTGTCCCGATCGCCAAAAGCCTCCATCAGAACGCATCAGAACTTTACGTATCCATCAGTCACGATTCTATCGAAATGGCGACTCACGAGGCAAATCCCACGGCACAATCCCCTCGCCGCCTAGATGTGTACGCTGGCATCGACTTGGGTACTACGTGAGTTCATTGGAAACCATCCCCCGAGATATTCACTCCTGGGAGATTGTTCTTGCTTACACAATGGCAGATACTCCAAGATAGCCATCGCGATCCCCCATCAGGCTGATGGTCAAGTCAAACCACAACATTGCGACATCCATGGCATAAATGCTTTCGGATTCCACGGCACCTTGTTCCCTACGAAATATCCCTCGAGTATTGACAATGGGACACGATACAACGATCAATGGCTGGAGTTGTTTAAACTATCACTGCCTCATAGAGACGATTTGCCCCATGACCTCCGAGTATCCAAGAAACTTGACATGGCCATGAAAGAACGCGAGGCACTCGATATGAGCGCCGTTAATGTCTCTTCGAAATTCCTTGGCGCTGTCTGGAAGGATGCTTACAAGGAAATTTGTAACCGCGTCAAGGACATTGACAAGCTTGCACAGCCTCAAGTTGTTATAACCGTGACGGTCCCAGTCGGCTGGCCGGCAGACGCTCGGAAAAGGCTATATCAGGCCTATCAGTCTTCCGATATCCTTGGTCCAAACGTCAGTCTTGCGCGGAAATTTGTTACAGAGGCAGAGGCCACCGGCATCGCCATCATGTCAACTCCCTTAGACCACCAGGGCAATCTTCAGTTAGGCAAAGCAAATACTCGCACAACGTATACGTTTGAACGCCGTCTAAATCATTCATCAGAATTCAGCATTCCAGGTCGGAGACACAGTCATTATCTGCGATTGTGGTGGAGGAACTACAGTGAGTGGATTGACTGCTCTAACGTCAGTCTCTCTTCGTGACACTTATCTCCTCGACAGGACCTGGTCTCTTATCAAGTGGTGTCTCTCCAGCCCTTCGCCTTACAGGAGACTTCCCCCGGAAAATGTATTTTTGCTGGGGGGGTTCTTTTAAACGAGACCTTCCTGGACCTGGTCAGGGATAAGGCCAAGAGACAGTGCACGAAAAGAACATTCAAGGATCTGACCAACAAGGACTACCATGAGTTCATGGAGAGTATCTGGGATCATAATCTCAGGACAATTAACTTTCCCTGTAGGGAAAGCGCGAGCTTTCTACTACCTGTGACGTTTCTCGGGCATCAGGTTAGACTACAACCCAGGGCGGCGCCCCCCGAGAGCCTATATATGACGTTCACTGCGTAAGTACTAATCGGCTGTTCATTTCCATAGGAGGCAGCTGACGAGTGTTCTAGGGACGAAGTTAACAGTGTATTTGACACTGTTATTGACCCGATCATCGACGTGGTGAAGTCGGAGATGTCACTGGTAAGCCGAGAGACAAGACACCAGGCCAAGGTGGGTAAATTCCAGACCGGAGAGAGGCGCAACTTTGCTAATGCTGAGGTTTCCAGCATCTCGTCATGGCTGGAGGGCTCAGCAACAACCAATATCTTCGAGACAAGATGAGAATCATGGCCAACGACACATCCCCTCTCACCAACATCGTCTGGCTCGAAGGCGATCAAGGGTCAGTTTTAGCACTAGCGTCTCGCGCTCACCGTAACTGACCAGTTTCCATAGTCCGTGTACCATGGTATGCAGGGAAATAGCCAGTCAAACCAGCCGATTGTGCAGGTCCATGCTAGAGCTTCCCGAGAAGGTTATGGCTTGCAGAGTAGTGCCGATAGATCCATTCTTTGGCTCGTGGAACCGGTGAGTATCTCACTACTACATGGGCTAATAGAACCAACCATTAACTGATACACTCCGCAGGGTGATAAGCTCTCTGCTGGTGGCCAAAACAGAAGAACTGTTCCTCCACAGGCAGTGTGGCATGGGAGAGATGGCTGTTTCTACGTCAACATGTATCGCCAGAAGGGGCCAAATGCAATCCCTGGATTCGCAAGCTGCTTGTCCTGGAATGCTGTGGGTGAGCTCCAGAACCTGGAGTTCAATTTTCATTGGGATGGCACCAGGATGCATTACGTTCTGCTGTATCAGGGCAATCAACAAGTCCCCCTGACGATCGAGAACTACTATGATCTTTGAGGAATATCTCCCTGACTTGGATGAGTGCTGAGGCAAGATGTCGCAAAAGTCTCGGGGGGTACTATCAGAATGGCATTCGTGGATAGATATCATGTTATGAGGTGGAAATTGTTCATTTCCTCGGGTCTGGAAATTGGAGTGTTAATGACTTGTGTAAGATGCTGCTGGTTCATCACAAGTCATCCGATATGTCACAGCGCTTTTCTTCTCCTCCTTAATGGCATCTTGGGCCAAGGATTAACTCCGATTATCTTTATCAGTAAGGACCTTTCCAACCTAGACAAGTTCCAAGTGAGCTCTTGAGAGTAGCCATCAGGTAAAGTCATTGCAAGGTGCCTCACTATTGAGGGTTAATTTAGTTATACACCAGCTGGGATTAATGCGCCTTGATCGCTCCATCAACATCAACTTGTAGTTGGCTGTTAATTGACGAATGACAAAAGCTGAGATGACGCATTGAAAAGAAGTTAGTACTACCTGGTAGGTATGCCATCCAAACTCGAGGTTGATGTCGATCAGATCTCAAGTGTGGCGCTAACGTATCAAGCCACACTATCCAAATGCGCAGCTCCATCTCAACCTCGTCAAGCTTCACATTCACGCAACTCAACAAACATACCTTACACTTTCTCCGACACCGTCCCAACCCGCCTGCACTGCCCTCTGAATCGCATCACCCAAGTCAGCGCCGCCTTTTTGCGCGTCTCACAGCGCCATGGCTACCGATACCCCCAAACTGCTCTGGAATCCCGATAACGTCAAGGATGTCGCAGAGTCGGTTGGCATCAGCTCTCTCAACGAAGAAGCGCTCAAGTGCTTGGCACAGGACGTCGAATACCGAATCGGCCAGGTCATCGTAGAGTCTCTGCGCTTCATGCGCGCCGCCCGCAGAACGACCCTTACCGTCAACGATATCTCCCTCGCGCTCAGGGCGCTCGACGTAGAACCCCTCTACGGCTACGATTCTACGCGTCCGCTACGATACGGCGAGGCCAGTCTTGGACCTGGCCAGCCGCTGTTCTACATCGAGGATGAGGAGGTTGATTTTGAAAAGCTCATCAATGCGCCTCTGCCTAAGGTGCCGCGCGACATGGGTTTTACAGGTACGTTTTCCGGTCGGCGCGCGATTCCATGCTGACGTCTTCAGCGCACTGGCTCGCCATCGAAGGTGTCCAGCCTTCCATCCCTCAGAACCCCACGACCTCCGAATCTCGATCGCAGGAACTCCTCCCCAAGGGACCTGGTGCGAATCCTGCCTTGTCCGCCTTGGCAGGCAATGACAATGTCTCCATGAAACCATCTGTTAAGCACATTGTGAGCAAGGAGCTCATACTCTACTTTGATAAAATCCAGGCTGCTGTTCTCGACGACAATCCTGACGAGGAAGTGGTACGCCTACGCCAAGCCGCTCTTGGTTCCGTGAGAGACGACCCTGGCCTGCACCAACTCATCCCATACTTCATCACCTTCATCATGGACCGAGTAACACACCATCTCGATGACACCTTCACTCTTAAGCAGATGATGGAGCTGACGAATGCCCTCATCGAGAACAAGAGCCTTTTCCTGGATCCCTACGCCAGTCCCCTGTCAGCGCCCGCTCTTACTTGTCTAATGGCGAGAAAATTGGGCACTGATGAAGGAACGGATGCTCTCAAGGAGCAGTATGATCTTCGACAGCTGGCTGCATCTCTGGTAGGACGAATTGCACGCAAATACTCGGCTTCCAACACACTCCTGCGACCCAAGTTGACGAGGACCTGCCTCAAATACTTTCTCGACCCTACCAAACCCCCTGCGGTTCTCTACGGTGCCATCCACGGCCTGTTGGAAGCGGGAGGTCCAGAGGCAATCCGCGTGCTGGTGCTACGTAACTTGCAGACTTTTGACTCGGGGATCCTACAGCCTCTGAAGGAAAAGGCAGAGGGTACAATGGACTACGAGATGCTGGTTCAGGGCATAGTACAAGCTGTGGCTTCGCTGGCAGATCATGTCGAATCAGGCACCAACGGAGTCAATGGTACAGCAAACGTCGAGACAGAGATATCCGAACTCAAGGACTTTATCGGGCCCGTCATTGGGGAAAAGATTGCCTCTGCGGGTAATCGAAGATTGGTCAGGACAATCCTGGATGCTCGATTCTTGGATTAGAAATTTGGCACGTAATATTCACGACAGGCGAATGGCGTTTGGTTGCGAATACCTCACGAGGTATTGGTTAGAACATGCTCAAGCATTTAAAGGCGCTTGTGTACAGATAATAAAATTCTTTGCTCAAAGTTAGAAATGCCCTCAGGCTAATACTCGTACACGAGTTTCTCGTCCTTGCCGTACTCCTTCCCTTATCCATTGTATCATCCACTGCGAACCATATCATCTATATCCTTCCGTCTTGTGTTCAATTTTGGTGTTTTACAGGAAAGCAACCAGGCCAATGGCTCCGAGGAAACTGGCAGCCCAGATGTACTTGTCGGCCTGGACGATGGTCGTCTTGGCGAAACCCTTGCCGGCGTCGTACAGGAGGTGCTTGAAGCCGCTGATGGCGTGGTAGACGAAGGGGAAGCCCAGCGTGAACTTGATGCCGCCCTTGATGGCGAGGGGGAGACCGGCGGCGAAGCTGGCGATGCTTGCGCTCTCGAGGTGAAGTCCGACAAGAGGAGCGGCGAGGTAGGCGAGGGAGAAGCCGTACATGGTCGCGGAGAGGGTGCAACCGGTGATTCGGTTCCAGGCGGAGCTACCGAACCATGTCTGCTCGATCTTGTAGATGGCCAGGTGGGGAGAGACGGGACGGTTGAGGCGCTGGTTGACGAGGATCTGGTGGCCGTCTTGCTGCGAGACCTTGGTAGAACCGACAGCGCTGCGAATGTCAGATGGGGGAAGCTCAATTGATGCCAGGGACGTACCGTAGGGGGGAAGAGGTAGAGATTCCAGCAGCGAGAGCAGCCTTGGGGATGTTCTGGGCGAAGAAGGGCTTGGTCGCGCCTATAGAGCTGTTAGATATCGGAATGTCGAGGCTCGGGTTGCGAAAGTACCTTGACGAAGAGCGGCGACGCCAACACGTTGAGCGAGCATCGTGGCGGATTGTGAGTATCTATCGATTTCGAAGAGAAAGGGTTCAGCCAGGGTCCGGTCAACGATATCGTCAGCGTCTATGCTTCAAGGGCGAGATCCGTACAGTATCTGGGTATCAATGATGATGGCTTCCTATTCTCGAGACATCGGAACGGGCCTCCTCGGCTTCTCGGTCCAATCAGCCAATGGGATGATGTCAATTCCTCATCTCGGAACACACGTGACCCACTCTCACGTGCGGGCCTCGTATGACTAAGCAGATCGTGAGTTTTGTTATCGCGTTTTTTTTTTCGTTGCGCCTCGATTTTCCTTTCTTCTTTAGATAGACAAGAACGTTCGCCGCACGCTGTCTAGTGTAGAGAGTGGACAGCATTGTAGGCAGGGTCTTTGGACTCGAGAACAGTTCTTAGAAGAATATTGGGAAATTGGATCCGTCGTTAATCTCGACACCTAGTTTTCCCGTCTAGGTGTCGTTTCATTTTTGAGATCTACATTCTGATGTGTGTGCTTGTGATGCCTGACGCTTGAAGGCGAGCTGGACTAGTGTTTACGTGATTGTGACTGGCCTCAATATCTGTGGTTGATGACTTGGTCGTGCTCAACGCGTGGAAGTCAATTGGATAGGGACATAGCATGCTGTCGAACACTGAACAACGACGTTGGCATCACGTCTGAATACGTAAAGCTTGTCGTTGATGCTGTCTTGAAGGTGAAAGGGGTTTGAGTTTGTCCAACTGAACTGCGCAAGAACCCGTCAATCTGTTGGATGCTTGCCATTCTCTTCATGCATGCTTCTCGTCTTCGTGGTCTGCCCAGTTCACCGCTGAGAGGTGTTCAACCAGCACCAGGACAAAGAAAACGAAACTGATGTCAGACTAGAAGATTGAGTGTCCAATGCCATAACAATGCCCTGTTCTTGCAATATTTGCAATCACCATGTTCACTGCTCACACATATCCATAAACCCCTATATAACTCCAATCTCTTCTGAGCAACCCCAAGCCATCTGCCAAGTTCAGAAGGACCAGACTCTCTCCAACAGGCATGTTCCTTTCCATCACAATCAAAATGGCTTCCCCAAGTACTCTCATGACCGTCACCTCCCCCACCACAACACTCGATGACCCAGCACAGCACTACGATAGCAAGCCCAGCCACTCTGACAGGATAGTCATCATTGGGTTGACAGTCGGTATGGCGGTGCTGTTTCTGCTGTTCATTGCTCCGTGCTGTTGTTTGCAGTTTCTAGCTCATCGGCAGCAGAAGAAGGAGCAGAACAAAGAGGCTTCGATACGTGGTATAGCCGCGGGAAGACGAAATGCATCGGGCGGGAATGGGCGAGTTGAGGCGCAGGTTTAAGTAAGTTATGGTGAGCACTGGTTCATTTTCAGGTAGGTTGGATAAGAGAGATTGAGGTTGTTTGGGGATGGTTGTAAGTGAATGTGGCTGCCAGTGCCAGACATAGATGGCATGACATGTTTGCAGGCTCTGGCATTCATCTTCAAACAGCTAAATGATCTCGTTCTGGAAAAGTCTATCATCTTCTTGACTTGTCGTTTACTACAAATAAATATACAAGAGTATTCACGTAATACATCGATCCGTTGCAGTGTTTGCTCAGTAGCAGTGAGTGTCATTATCTCTCCTCCAAACTTCCAACCCGCATCCATCCCCTTGTGAACATTTCCAAGCCATCTCAGTGGCAGAAGAATCCTCTACAGATACTCGCTAACAACGCCAGTCCTCTTGGTAAGTCATCCCCCTATCTCGCATCACAACTAACATCTCAGTCAACCGCAACAATGACAAACACCATCCACCGCCGCATGAGCGACACCAGTGTAGTCATCGCCATCGCCATCAGCTGCACCACCATCGTTGTCATCTTCCTTACAGCAGTTTCCTTTTGCAACTGGCGCTCCCGCCCTAAATCGCCTACTGGTAATCGCGGCCGCGACCATGACGATTCTGATGCCAACTCTGACATCGAACTGGATGCCATGCCTGATGGTGCTTTGAACCATCCTCTTGTGCGGGGGAGCAATGGTGCAGGACATATTTATCCGGTTTTTGAAGCGACTCGTGAACATCATGCTCATGCTCAGAAGTGAGGATGTGCGAGGCGGGTAATTGCAATGATGGGTGGACAGAAGGTCAATGACTGGCTGAGGTGAAGGAATTGTCCGCCAGACATATAAACAATAACAAGACTCCAGAATGCTGTGGTACATAACTTGTGACTATCAACAAAATATATTGATACATTGCTCCCTGGTATCCATCCCTACCAACGCCGCTCTATAAATCCAACATGCACCCTACTCCATGGAGATTCCCAGCTCATTATCATACCAGCACCAAACTTTTCACAAGTACAGTCTCATAACCCTAGCCCATATTGCCCATTGGGAAATTGCCAAATAACGAAACAGGCATCTGACTCTGTTGCTGCTGTGGCGGTTGGTTCATGTTGCCCCATAAATCCCAATTCAGCGTCGACACATCCAGATAGTTACCCAAAAACGGATCAAGATCGGTCATTTGTTGTGAGTTTTGCGGAGGGTGGGCGACAGGTTGTTGTGGTGAGGGTTCTGAAGTTCTGTTCTCGCTCTTGACGACGTCTCGTAGGCGGTAGATAAAGTTTGGTGTCTCGAGGGGCTGGCCAGCTGCTCTAAAGGCTTGTTCTCGGTTCTTCCAAGCTTTCAGGACTGTTTGGGCTTGGATGTAGTATGTCTTTTGGGAGATGTCGAGGAGTTCGGTGTGGTAGTGGTAAATCTTCTGAACCATGTTCCATGCGCGGTCGGCGAGAGAACCAGTCGGTCGTTGGCAGAGCTGCTTGGTCATGACTGTAAAGATATCAATCTGGAAATGAAACTTGAGAAACCAGAGGAAACCAGTTTGATCCATCACGCCGTAAGCATCTGTGCTGTGCTCATTGTTCATCAACACAATCTTGAAGAGGTTATCCTTCTTGTCCAGAATTTCTGTTCCCCATTCTGGTTGCTCCTTCATGGGGACCAGTATCTCCCTCATCTTGCTGCAGATCATCGGGCGAATGCTGAGAGCGGCGATGTGTACGTTTCCAGCCGTTGGGTCGATGTAACGAGCCTCAACTTCAAGTAAATTCTGCTCCAGATTGTCCACCAGATCTCGGTACTGCTGGATGCTCGGTAGAATGGCAGGGTCTTGGCCTTCAAAGTCGTGTCCCATGACGGCAGCTTCTAGTCCGGGGGTTCCGTGGAGTGATTCGGCGTTGACGAGAAACTTGGCGATCTGGTAGCCGATTAGACAGAAAGCCATTTCAGTAGGACCCTCGCGGGGTAGAACGGGTTCGATTGATCCTGGGAAAAGGTCGGCATCGTTCACGTTTTGTGGCATCTTGGTGTCCCAGCTGCTTGGGAGAAGCGAGTGGCTCAAGCCAGAGACTAGGGCGTTCTTGGCATCCTGGAGGATGATCTGCCACCACATACGTCGTCGCATTTCGGTCTCAAAGGCGTTAAGTCCCAGGTAGTCGCCGTCACGGTGATAGCCCATCTTTTGCGCGATACGCACGACCATTCCACTGAGAATCCAGGCCGCATGTCGATCATATCGGTTCTGAAGAGATAACTGGAATCGTCAGCAATAGTTACATAGGGGTATGGTTGCCTTACCAAGTATAGCAGCAATGCCTGCAGAGCCACCATGTCGTAATTTTTGAGAAAGTTAAACTTTGTGAGTGCCACTTTGGTACCAATGGTGTACCTTCGAAGAGCTTCATCCCGAGATGTTCCCAGCATCTGAAGACATTCAGCCTCGGTAAGGGACACTGTGGCCATGGTAAAGATGGCGAATAAGAGAGCCTGGTAGTTGAGTGGGATCTTGTTGATATCGGTAGCCATCTCCAATGCGAATGGTTGCACTGATGGCACGTGGATGATCTTGGTCAGAGGATTGACGCGATCGACAAATAACTGCCAGAGTCTAAAGATGTGAACTGGCTCAGGCTGGAGTTCCTCGCATGATCTGGTAGCTGAATCGGCTGGTATCAGAAGATCGATATTGTAATCTGGACTCAGGTCTTCAGAGCCCATAACACTGGCTTCTTCTGGATCATCGGTGTCGACAATTTCTCTCATGGCTTGGAGCTTGAGTAGCATTAGTGCATGTTAGCAGGTCAAGTCAGTAGACTCACCTCATCGTGGATATTAGCCCAGAGATAGCTGTCCATGAATCGCACCCCGCCTTCTTCCTTGACCATCTTGCCAGTTGGTTTCCACTTGGACTGGCCATCGATGTTGGTGGGTGTCGCAGGATACGTATCTACGGTCCCATTTGTAGCAGGTGAATGACCAACAGCAGAAGGAGATGGTGCAGAACCATCGGCGTATTGTTTTAGAAGCTGCTCACATCGTGCAAGTCTTTCCTGAAGGTCCTGATTGGGTCTCCGACGCTTCCTTGCCGGAGCGGGAGTGCTTGGAGTACAAGTAACATTTGCCTATAGTCGCATTAATGACTAGAGCTGATAAGAGATTGCGGCTGTAGATGCTCACCTTGATACAATTTGAACAGGGCGTGTTACGGTCGCATTTGATCTTGCGATGCTGACACAAGACGCAGGCCAGGACACGAGGGTTCTTGTGCGATACAGAGCCCGGCCCGTGGGTGATATTGTTTGACATGACCACAGAATTGAGCAAAACCTCACATAACAATCATATAGTCTCGTCTCGTCGCTGAGAGTTGAAGGTTGAGTAAAATATCCTATGACGCCAGCGTGAGCTCCACCGTACAGTACAGTATGTACAGCTCAGGCAGGCGGGTAGCTGGGGTTCTTCAGAAGCCCGCTTCCGTCCGTTTCACTGGGGTCAGGTGAGTGAGGGGGAGGGGCAGCAGAGCAGAAACGCAAACGGAACAAAAGGGTCTGTCAGGACTGATAGAGGAGGAAAAGAAACAAAAAGTGATGAATGTGAAATGGTTATGATCGATCAGACACTCTAGAAACTCCGTCCCTGGTGTGAAAAAAACGATAAGCAAGCAGGGCAGCTGACGATACCGTAAGATGCCGAGTCTACCGGTATAATGTAGAGCCGGTTATGGCTGGCTGAGGTGGTGCTTTGCTTGTCTTTGTCTCTTCTGGGAGGTAGCCCAGGGGCTGGCCTATTGTTTTTTCCAGGTCCCGTCTGTTCGGATCGGATTGTTCAGTGGTTGTTGAAGATTGTGCTAGGTAGTTGTCCAATGCCTCTGCATAAAAATGTGGTATAGACGAATAAAATAATTAAACGCGCATACCGGAATCCGCGTATTCCGTTTATTCAACAATCACATCAGTTGATAGGTTTCAGGGAAGTGTCCGTAGACATGGGGAAATAAATATGAATAAAATACCCCTTTGTTTAGGGCTGTATCGGTTCAGGCAGATATTTAATTCTCCATACCGTACTCCGTAAATAGACGCAAACCTGGCCGCAGAGATCCAAAGGGCAAGGTTGATATAAAGCTGCCTGACAGGAAAATCGCTGATGCATCCCTTGAGTTTCAAATGGTAGATATGCTGAAATCGAATCTTCTAGCTGAAACTGACCAATGAGGACCCCCTGGACCCGAACTCGAGCCCCCGTCGCTGGATACCTAGCGGCGGACTTTTGTCATCCAAGTCCGCCGCAACGGACCAAAGCACCAGCCCTGCCCGATGACTCAATATGTATCAGGACTGGTAACTTACCGTATGCAGACTGACGGACATTAAATACTTAAAACCTTGATCCGATACTATCCCAAAGGGTCTGTAGTTTAGCATCGCACCCTACATACATACGTCAGACCTTTAATACTGTAACAACCGTCTAGTTAAAACTTTTGATCAAATATTTTCGTAAACTTCGGATGCTCCGGAAGGTTAAGCCACTTAAACTAGGTACATCATCTAGCCCTCTCAAAGTCTCAAACCCAAACGCTCAGTTCAGGTCCATGATTACATATAGGCTCTCTCCGCAGTCTTTGTGTTGCTTGCTCTCACGTCGGGTTGTGTGAACAGCCCGGTCCCATATGGTTTTCGTATCCTTGCCTATGTTTCGTGTTCTGATGATATGCCCCCACGGACGTGATATCACCGAGTGTCCGGTGAACCTATCAGGCTCTGAAGAGTAGTGATTCATCAAAACCGACTTCTATCATGATCTGCCGCATTAAAGGTCTTGTGCCTGATTCGGATGAGCGGGTTATTATCGTCCTTTCATCCTAGGCCAGCTGACCATTATGCAAACTGGCATGATCCTTGATTGAGCAAAGACGCCGCATAGATCGTCTCGGTACGGTGAATTCAATGCCAACTCATCGCAATTACGGTAAGCCCTATGAAATAGTTCAACGGCAGTTGCCCACTCTTGACGTCTTCGGAGTCCGGTTAGGACTTTAGAGTCACTTCGATTTGTAAGGCGGACTTGATCATTCACACGGCATTTCAGACCTGTCGAAACATCGAATCCCTCTGTTATTCGTTTAGACGGGTCAACGGCTAGCATCCGAGTCGATCCGATGACGGCATATAGTGTCGGTATCTTGTTTCAAGAGCGATAACCTGAGCAGCCTGCTTTACTCGAACCACAATTCTCATATCATGGCCGTAAGTGACGTTATTGTTAAATATCAGCTCCATGGAACGGACTCGGATCGTGGCACCGCGGGGTGACTGTTTGTATTGATCACTCTGAAAACATGGACCCCAGCTCTGGCCCAGAGTCTCCTTCATCTTTGTCCACGGGCACTTTTTCCACGGGCACCAAAGACGTTCTAGCTTTCTTGCGAACAACCCGTCGATGAGTTGAACTTTTCAAGTGCTGTTTCCATGCCTCTTCTGTCATCAACACTGTATGACAGACTTCGCATGTCCGTTTGCATGGTGTTGCTTTGGGTGGAGGATTTCCAACCTGCGTGAGAACCTCATTTGCAAGTGACGAAACCTCAGTCGGTGCTGGACGCTCTTCGCCTTTGAGGAACTGCTCCGTCAACTTTACAGCCGGCTCAACGACGTTCTGTCTATATGCTGAAACATCCGTACTGTCCAGAAGATACATGTTGTTCATAGCTTCTGGGCCAATCTCACGTATCCGCGGAATCTGCTTCAGTCTGATCCAGCGAGTCTGATAGACAGCGTATCGTCTCGTTGCCGACTTCATCTCTTCAAGTCCTGCGCTCTTCAATTTCTCGAGCTCGGTGGCTTCTCGCCCTTCGTCGACAGCAGACAGGTATGGCTCGAATTGCTTGTATCCAATTGACTGCCATATCCCCTTTGTCATGTCAAGTCGTTGACCTTCCACTTCCTTTTTATGCTTGAATTCGTAAAGTTGTCGGACTTCATCCATGAGTCCACTCGTCTGCATCTTATCTACTCGCTTATCGAGACGATCTCGCAAGACATCTCGTTCCGAGTAGACCCAGAATAGCAGATTCTCCCAGGGCTGTTTGTTTGCGTCCTGCTGTGCTGCTTCTTTTCGGGCTTGTTGCTCAGCATAGTATTCGGATGCTCTTTTGCCGCTCCGAAGGTAAATCTCCAGGGATCGTTGGATCTTGCGACGATCCTTGGGGTGCCATCGATCGGCCATGACAGGGTCAACCTTTCGTAGCTCATGGAGCATAACCTCGCCTGACTCTTGAAGAATTGGAAGTGACTTGGACATATCCAGGTCTATGTCATCCAGGATAACCTCTTTGAAGAGTATAGGGTCGACATAATACTGTGAGCCACCGACGAGAATGGGCAACCGTCCTCGGCCACGAATCTCACGTATTGTCCGAGTCGCCTCCCTCTTGAAGTCATCAACATCCCAAGGTTGCTCATCCAAAGAAATATGTCCAAGAAGGTGATGAGGAATACCACGCTGTTCTTCAGTGGTGATTTTGTTAGTAATGATTGGCAGTCCATTATACAGCTGCATAGCATCTGCGTTGATGATTTCACCATTCAACCGAGTTGCAAGCTCAACTGCCAGCTATATCCGTCAGAGCCATTCTATCTTGCGTGATGCTACACTTACATCTGACTTGCCGGTGCCCGTTGATCCTAGCACAACCACCAGGGGTTCTGCTGGGGGTTTTCTAGACATTGTACTGACATATCGCCTGAGAATCGGACCCAGGCGACGAAGCATCTAATATAATAAAGCCATAAATATTGATTCCCAATATTGCCCTTGTCGTTTTACAGTGGATGAACAATATTGAGTCAAATGCTCAAATGTTCCAGAACAGGCAAAGCGGAGTCATTTTGACGGAAAAATTACGGCAGGGTTCAAAGCTTAGCTTCAATTGGTCTCAGAGGCTGAAACCCCTTTGTTCACAGCTAGCTAGCTCCCTATAGGCTATTACCTGGAGAAGCTCAGGGAATGGAACCTTAGCTGGAGCTCCCCATCTCGAGTCGCCCCTGGCGGTCACGTGCCACTCCACTCCCAATATTGGACACATCTACAATTTGGGCTCATTGAAGCCAGATCGCCAACCTCCGCCCCCCCAGCTCTCCTTTAATTATTCTCCCATCGACCCTTCAAATCGCCTGGGCTCTTCAAGCTCAGCATCTTCCTTTTCTTTCCTTCTTTCTTCCCCTCATTGGATGAAATAGTCCAATTCTTGTTCTGTCCCTTTAGTATCGTTGCCCACCATGAGTTCCCGTAAGTTGTTCTCCTTGTCTGGAGCTGAAAGCTCAAAACTTTTGAGCTCGCGCGACATCACGAAATGGCGCGCAGTTGCCAATTGGCATCGCGATCATGGGACAAAAAGCTAACAGTGACTGCGCTCGATAGTACGATTCCTCGATCTGGTCAAGCCGTTCGTGCCGTTCCTCCCAGAGGTTCAGCAGCCGGAGACCAAGATCCCTTTCAACCAGAAGCTCATGTGGACGGCCCTCACCCTCCTCATCTTCCTGGTCATGAGCCAGATGCCTCTCTACGGTATCGTCTCCTCCGACAACTCGGATCCTCTATACTGGCTGCGAATGGTCATCGCAAGTAACCGTGGTACACTGATGGAATTGGGTATCACCCCCATCATCTCCTCTGGCATGGTATTCCAGCTCCTTGCTGGCACCCACATGATCGACGTCAACCTTGACCTCAAGTCCGACCGCGAGCTCTACCAGACCGCCCAGAAGCTTCTGGCTTTCATCCTCTCCGCCGGTACTGCTACTGTCTACGTCTTCTCTGGTCTCTATGGACCTCCCTCCGACCTTGGTGCTGGTATTGTCTTCCTCCTGATCCTCCAGCTTGTTGTTGCCGGTATGATTGTTATCCTCCTCGACGAGCTCCTCCAGAAGGGCTATGGTCTTGGCAGCGGTATCTCTCTGTTTATTGCCACCAACATCTGCGAGTCCATCATGTGGAAGGCTTTCTCTCCCACCACCATCAACACTGGCCGTGGTCCCGAGTTTGAGGGTGCCGTCATTGCCCTCTTCCACCTCCTCATGACCTGGCCCAACAAGCAGCGAGCTCTCCAGGAGGCTTTCTACCGCCAGAACCTCCCCAACATCATGAACCTCCTTGCTACCATTGCCGTCTTCGCTGCTGTCATCTACCTCCAGGGTTTCCGCGTCGAGATCCCCGTCAAGTCTTCTCGCCAGCGTGGTGCTCGTGGATCTTACCCCGTCCGCCTGTTCTACACCTCCAACATGCCCATCATGCTGCAGTCCGCTCTTTCTTCCAACGTCTTCCTTATCAGCCAGATGCTCTACTCCCGCTTCTCTGAGAACCTCCTTGTCCGTCTCTTTGGTGTCTGGGAGGCTAAGGATGGTTCTTCTCAGCTCCACGCTGCTTCTGGTCTCGTCTACTACATGTCTCCTCCCCAGAACCTGAAGGAGGCTCTTCTCGACCCTATCCACATGAGCGCCTACATTGTCTACATGCTCGGTGCTTGCGCTCTCTTCTCCAAGACTTGGATTGAGGTTTCTGGCTCCAGCCCTCGTGATGTTGCCAAGCAGCTCAAGGATCAGGGTCTCGTCATGGCTGGTCACCGTGATCAGTCCATGTACAAGGAGCTCAAGCGCATCATTCCTACTGCCGCCGCCTTTGGTGGTGCCTGCATTGGTGCGCTCTCCGTCACCAGTGACCTTTTGGGCGCTCTTGGTTCCGGTACCGGTACTCTCCTTGCTGTCACGTAAGTTGAATCTCTTGTTTAATTCTTCCATCGCAATACTAACATGTTACAGTATCATCTACGGTTACTTCGAAATCGCCGCCAAGGAGGGTGACATGGCCGGTATGAAGGGCATGATTATGGGCTAAACAGCCATCTCAAACACGAGGCACGATTGATTCAGCCTTAGGTTGTGGTCCGCTAAGACGGGCGTTTGTGTATAACAGTAAAGAGGATGAAAAGATAAAATAGTTAACATGTTTTTGTTTCCTTTTTGCTCAACAAGCCGGAGGAGTCGGGGTACTGAAGTCATCTTGGCTGGAAGGAATTCGGACAGTTATTAAAGGCTGTCGTGTCAATATTAACAAAAATAGCTCAAGAGCTGTCATGACGGGTTGATTGGAGAGGGACGCCATGTCTGAAAGCCACGTGTGTGGTACGGATGAGCTCCGTTGTAACTCGAACGATCTATGAATGACATATATTAATGCCAATTGTGCAACGTTTGGTTTCGCTTGACTGCTGCAGGGTAGTTCACATAGGAATGAACAAGAGATGACTGTAAGGTACTGTACACCGTTACATAGTATAGGTACACAACCAAAGAGTAAACAGTTATACGCCAAAGCCTAGTTCACGGATTGTCTCGGCGCTGCATGTCTCACCGGTCCTGCAGAAGTGAGGCCCTCGCGTCACGGTCCAACAGGAACACACCCAGTTCAACTGCAAGGTCATCCAACTTCGATTGGTCAAAGACGTTGAATGTAACCGCTACACGGCACTAGAACGTGGGGGAAACGTTTTCTCGCCGGGTACCTGGAGTAAACGATAAGGAACGAGTGTATTAGCCGGCGGTGAGAGATAGCGAATCACGAAAGAGGGGATTGTGATCAACCAGACGGTTTGCATGTGTTGAGGCTGAATGCACGACACATGTCTAGTTGTACAAAGGTTGTGTTGCTCGACAATGTGATTGTTGGAAAATATTGCGATGATAGCACGGTATATATAGAGTCTCAATGGCGTTTTTGACGATTGATAGGTGAGAAACAAAGTTATAAGCGATTGGATGAGGCGTATGTCCTGCATATGATAGAGCTACGGACACAACTGTGATGGGTGCGCTCAGACCACAGGGTGGCATGTAAGCTGTTGAAGACATGATCCCTGTTCCAAGAGGACGCAAGACTTCAGCTCATGTGATGTTGTGGGGATGGTTCTTTCTAGGGTAGTTTGTGGTGATGGTTGACTGGAACGTTTGTTGCGAATTGCATGATATAGTTAGGATGCAATAGTAAATATTGATGAAACAGAGGAGACAATATGTTTGACCTTTATGAATGATCTTTATATGTAGATAGAATGTATCTGGTCGATGAAAGAACAATCACGAACCTTTTGAATGGTGATATTCCATGATCGTCGGCATAGCCAGGTAGAGGATGATTGTCAAATGTTTGATATGTCAGTGTAACCGATTGAGTATTAATCAGGCTCTTTCAATTAACTTCAATTGTCGATCACGATCCCAATTATCACTGTGTCTACCAAATACAGGTACGTGCGTGGAAATTAGTCAAGACTACTGGCATTTCACTGATTCACAAATAACTGCACGTTCCTACGCGTCAACTCACGATGTTTACCACTCCTAGTAAGCCCTTTAACCTCGCCCTTTGTTTATTCGAGTCAGTCCATCATTTTACAGTCTGTCGGTACTAATTCCGAGCCAATGTCTCTGATACCTGTTAGATAAGACTGTCGGACGAGTTACCTGATGCAAAGGGCACTTTTGTAGCGGTCGGTTAGGTATCTTCAAGTTTGAACGCTAACTGGGTCTGTGTGGTTAAAATACCTTGTCTAGACATGTCTGAGTTTTGGCGCAACGTCGATATCCTTGTGACTTTTTACAAGGATTATTTGCTATCAATCAGTAGCATTTACGTGCAAGCAAACATTTATTGCATTCAATTGATTGTGTTGATTTGAGAATCTGACACCTGCTTGAAACGGAGTAGACAAGTGATTGCCCCCGCAGCCCCGTCATACGTATATAGAACTGGGGTACCTAACAGACAGATTGGATTGCTCGCATCATTAATTGCTAATGTTTGTCATGACGACTTGCGAGAAATTTGTAGTGGGTAAATGGGTCCAAAGGATGGATCGTTGGAGCTACAAGTTTTGTCAAAGCTAATTCCAACAGTCAAGGAATACCCCGACGCCAACTAAAGTCAAGGCTTTCGCAAAGTTACAGAGCAGGGCAACATTGCATTCATCGTCTGTAGGGATCGCATCGTATCGTATCGCAGCCATCGTTACCTCACCTACTGAACTAGGCCATCGCTGCCCCACTAAAGCTTCATAGCTTGCATCTTACTCCCTGGACACCGACACATGCCCTCCACTTTCCTCTCCCCCCGGTGCATCCAACAAGAGTAAAGTCTTGTCTTGCGTGCGTGCGTGTGAATCTATAACGTATCTCGGAACTTGTGTTGTTTGGGCCTGGCCTACCCCGTCCGTTCGTTCGGTTCGTTTTGGTTCTTCTTCAACGGCCGCCGCACTCTTCGTCTCTTCCTCCTCTTTTCTTAGTTCCTGCAAGTCACGGTCAAAACTTTTTTGTTTCGACTGCATTCTTCATCTAATACTTCTATTGGCATCGGTACCGATATTCTTTCATTTTTTCTGTTTCTTGCAGAGTATTCTTTTTGGTCCTTTCACGCTCTCTACAAAGACGTCATTCGTCGGAGGGTGTCCAGAGTTCGCATACAAACTCTGACGGCATCTGATCGATGATCAGCACGACAATCTACGACCTCGGCATCATCATACGTTCGATTGAGTGCGATCGCAAAGAAGCGCAAACACGGTCTTGAGATAGCAATTCTTGTCGACCATCCGGGTTCTGCAATCGCCCACGTCACGCCACGCTCTATCAATGGTGCTTGCAAGTGACGCTTGACCGGGATCATTGCGACAAAGCTCCGACAAGACTGCACAATACAATACCTTGACTGCCTCGAGACCTCCGACGCCGCAGCCACCGCTACCGGTCCGACGCACTCGTGCAACCCACCCTGAACCCGTTATCTGAGAACTCTTTTGACGCACAATCCCGTCAATCCATTCGCGACATCTCGAATTACTTGCTTTCCGCTTCTGTGGCAGTCCCCACACCAGTGAGCTCGACACGAGCAATATCTCTGAAACCATGGGGTTTGCGCAGTGCAATGGAAATGTATGGGAGATAGACGACTTCAGCGTCTGCTTCCGAGCAGAGTTTGTGCTCCCTTGCCCTGACCCCTGCGCTTCGAAAAGCTTGCTGACCGTTTTTCTTGTACCACTCTAGCTACCTGCAGATTCTGTTCCCTCTGATCGCCCTGTTCGTTTCCGTTGCGCTTTTGGCCTGGACAAGCATTTCCCGTTTACTAAGCTCCTGGTCCAAGTCCAAAGCTAGGTATCAACAGCTTGCAAACGAGGACCGACGCCACAGCCATACCGATCTTCCTCCCGAGCAAGTTGACGATTCTGATGACGATGATGGGCTTGAGATTAACGGTGGTCGATTGGCCCTTGTCAAGACTACTACTCGTGGTTCTATAGTCCAAGCCGACACACCTACTGGACAATTGGTTTCGCAGGTCGTAGAGGAACTTGCCATCGCTGGTCTCATTGTTGTAAACGTTCTTCAGCTAATTGAAGGCAGCAAGGGGCGTAACAGCCGTCCTGCAGCTATTACTGGTCTACTGATTTGGATCTACGTTTTTATTCTGTCGACTCTGCGTCTGGTGCTAGGCGCTCTGAAACGGCGTGGTCCTCATCTCTGGAACCATACAGCTTTTCTCTACAGCTTCAACTGGGTTCTTTCAATCTTTCTTCTTCGATCCGCCTTCCTCCAAGATGACATTAGCCGAACCGACAAGATCACAACGATTGTGGAGTTTGCACTTATTACACTCCTTTTCTTAATGGCAATGACCACTAGAAAGGGCAACAAAACAGTCCGCTTGGAATGGGAGGACGGAATTGAACCCTCGCGTGAGCCTCTGGCCAGTCTGTTTTCTCTGGCTGTGTTTGGCTGGGTTGATGCGATTGTCTACAAGGGCTGGAAGGCTCCAATGGAAATGGAGCATGTCTGGAACCTGTTGCCAAAGGACAAGGCCGCTGCTGTTATTGCTGATTACCGCCAGATGAAACGAACTGGTTCTCTCGCGGTGCATCTGCTCAAGTACTTCAAGCGGGACCTGCTACTTCAATGCGCCCTCGCCGTTCTTGCTGGTCTCTTTACGTTTGCGCCAACCCTTCTTCTGAAGGTAATTCTCGAATTCGTTGAAAACTATACCGAAGCATTGAAGAAGGGAAGCGATCCCAAACTACCGAAGAATGTCCTCTGGCTCTATGTCATTGGCCTTCCTGTAGTCGATCTAATACGTTCATACGCCGATAACCAAGCCCTCTGGATTGGTCGAAAGATCTGCATCCGTGTCCGAGCTCTCATCATCGGCGACATCTATGCCAAAGCGCTTCGTCGCAAGGCTGCCACAGGCAAGGACAAGGTGCTGCTTGAAGACAAAGTTAGCTCCCCCAAGGAAGACGAGACACAGAACGGTTTTGTTGGAAAGATTAAGCGGGCCTTGAGCATGAAGAAGGACGATAAGAAAGCTTCTCCCAACGATGCCGAATCTGCCAACGAGAGTATCAAGGACGACAAGAAAGACGATTCTGGTGACGAGCAGGCCAACATGGGTACCATCATCAACCTCATGTCTATCGACAGTTTCAAGATTTCCGAAGTAACTGCGTACCTACACTTTCTGTGTGCTTCCGCTCCTACGCAGCTGGTTATTGCAGTTGTACTGCTCTGGCAGGTCATGGGTCTCAGTGCTATCCCTGGCATCATCGTCATGGTCCTTCTCCTGCCTGTCAACTACGGTCTTGCTCGGGGTTTCACCATCACTTCGAAGAGAATTCTTGCAGCCACCGACAAGCGTACTAATGTAACCAATGAGGTCCTGCAAAACATTCGCATCATCAAGTACTTTGCCTGGGAACAGCGCTTTGGCCGTATCATTGACGAGAAGCGTCAGCTGGAACTCAAGGCTTTGCGTTCGAGGTTCATGGTCTGGGCACTGGCTGTGGCCATTTGGAACTCCGTGCCCGTCCTCATCACCTTCTTCTCGTTCCTTGTTTACACGGTCTTCGAGGAAAAGCCCCTGAAGCCATCAATCGCCTTTACAGCCATGTCACTCTTCATGCTCCTCCGTGTCCCGCTAGACCAGTTTGGTGATATGTTCGCCCACGTCCAGGAAACCAAGGTTTCCATCGATCGTGTGGAGGATTTCCTCCAGGAGGAGGAGACCGACAAGTACATTCAGCTTGGCTTGGATAATGTGGATGACGAAGGTGTCCGGCGAATTGGTTTCAGCAACGCTACTCTTACGTGGGGTAGCAAAGACACTGTTGCTGAGGATAGTAACCGTGCTTTCCGACTCATGGATTTGGACATTGATTTCAAGATCGGCAAACTGAACATCATCGCAGGTCCTACAGGTTCTGGAAAGACATCCATGCTGATGGGTCTTCTTGGTGAAATGACTCTGCTAGAAGGAGGCGTTTACTGTCCCGGTGGCCGCAGCCGAGAAGAGGTTCATCCTGATCCTGAGACTGGTCTCGCCAACACGATCGCTTACGTCGCACAATCCGCTTGGTTGGTCAACGCAAACGTCCGCGAAAACATTCTCTTCTCTGCGCCATTTGATGAGCAACGCTACCGCAATGTCATTGTGGCTTGTGCACTTGAACGCGATCTCCAGATTCTCGACCACGGCGACGAAACACTGGTCGGAGAGAAGGGTATCACACTTTCTGGTGGACAGAAGCAACGTATTTCTCTTGCTCGTGCCCTCTACTCCAACTCTGCCCATCTGCTACTTGACGACTGTCTCAGCGCTGTTGACTCGCACACCGCGCAATGGATCTTTAGCAACTGCATTCGTGGACCCCTCATGAGAAACCGTACTTGTGTCCTCGTCACACACAATACGACGCTTTGTGTTCCTTCTTCCGACTATGTGGTTCTTCTTGAGAATGGACGAGTTGACATTCAGGGTCCTTCGGCTGAGGTTATTGCGTCCGGCAAGCTTGGTGAGGAGATTCAAAAGTCTCACCCCGGCTCAGCCAATCCTTCGCGCATTCCCTCTCGTGTTCCCTCAAGCGTCGGCGATGACGAAACCACTGTTAACGGCCAGGGCGATGCTCTCGATGGTGTGGATAGTTCTAAGAAGGACGCTCAGAACAAACCCAAAAAAGATGCCATGGAAGAAACCAAGGCCACTGGGTCAGTCAAGTGGCCCGTTCTCAAGCTGTACCTTCAGTCTATGGGCCCTTGGTGGTTCTGGATTGTTGCTCTCTTCGTCTTTATTTCCCAGCAGGTTTCCGGATTGGCCACCAACCTCTGGGTCCGTGTATGGGCCAACCAATACGTCCTTGGTACAACAGAGTCAAAGGTCATGCCGGCTATGTACTCTTCTACACAGTTCAACGCTGTCGGCTTTGCCAATGTCGTCCGACTCGGCTCTGCGGAAGACCTGAAGCCTCTCGATGGGTCCTTTTCTACTCAAGGCCACCCGCATGGGGTCAACGCCATGTACTACTTGACCGTTCTCGCTGCCATTGGAATCGCCGGTGCCCTGGCAGCTCTCTTCAGAGATCTCTGGATCTTCCTGGGTTCGTTGACGGCATCAAAGGGCATCCACGATCGGTTAATAGCAGGTGTGACGCGAGCCAAGTTCAAGTTCTTTGATGTCACGCCCCTAGGCCAATTGATGAACCGATTCAGCAAAGATCTGGAGGCGGTTGATCAAGAGATTGCACCTGTGGCAATTGGCGTGATCAGCTGTGGCATTTCTCTAATGATGACGGTTGGCTTGATTGCATACATCACACCCAAATTCTTGTACGCCGCTGTTGGTATTGCTATTCTGTTCTACCTCATCGCCGCTTTCTACCTCCGAGCTTCTCGCGATCTGAAGCGTCTCGAGGCGGTTCAGCGCAGTCCTCTGTTCCAGCAATTTGGAGAGACATTGAGTGGTATGACAACCATTCGGGCTTACGGTGACGAGAGACGATTCATCCGAGACAATTTGGAGAAGATCAACACTCAGAGTCGACCCTTCATTTACCTGTGGGCATGCAATAGATGGCTGGCCTTTAGGGCTGATCTTGTGGGAGACTTGGTGGCCTTCTTTGCCGGCATGTTCCTTATCCTTAACCTTGGTAAGACGGATCCCGGAGCCGCGGGTATTTCCCTGAGCTACGCATTGAGCTTCACTGAGAGTGTGTTGTGGCTTGTGCGCCTTTATGCCATTAACGAGCAAAACATGAACTCTATGGAACGTATCAAGGAGTATCTCGATGTTGAGCAAGAAGCAGAGGCTGTTATTGAGGACAGCCGACCCCCAGCAGACTGGCCTCGTAAGGGGTCGGTCGAGTTTGTGGACTACACAACAAGTTACCGAAAGGAGCTCAACCCTGTCTTGCAGAACATTACGCTCAAGATTGAGCCGCAAGAAAAGGTCGGCATCGTTGGAAGAACAGGTGCAGGCAAGAGTTCTCTGGCCCTGGCGATCTTCCGAGCGCTAGAGGCAGACAAGGGCAAGATTCTGATCGACGGACTTGAGATTGGCAGCATTGGTCTTCAGGATCTCCGAGAGAACATCACTATTGTGCCTCAAGATCCTACACTATTCCACGGCACGATTCGAAGCAATCTGGATCCATTCGATCAATACACAGATGATCAGATCTTTGCGGCGCTCCGGCGAGTACAGCTCATTGGTCCTGATGAGCCTCTAACATCACCACCTACCCCTACACAAACCCCTGGCTCGCCAAACTCACCGACTGCCAAGACCAACAAGAACCTTTTCTTGAATCTTCAGTCAGCAGTCGCAGCATCCGGGTCGAACTTGTCCCAGGGCCAGCGCCAGCTTCTGTGTCTTGCTCGAGCGATGCTCAAGTCCCCCACAGTGTTAGTCATGGACGAAGCCACAGCATCCATCGACTACGCCACCGACTCAAAGATCCAAGAAACAATCCGCGAGCTCACAGGCACCGTCATCACAATTGCCCATCGACTAGCAACCATTGTAGACTACGACAAGGTGCTGGTTCTCGACAAGGGTGAGGTGGTGGAGTATGCTCACCCATGGGAACTCATCAACAACAAGGATGGTACGTTCCGAAGTATGTGTGAGATGAGTGGTGAGCTGGATGTTCTCCTCAAGGCGGCGAAGAAGAAGTGGGATTCTGGACGCTTGGTGGATGTTGATCCATAGGAGGAGAAAGAGAAGCTACCACGTATAGGGGAGGAGGATTAAAAGGAGGAGAACGGGTTCTGGGATTCAGTACTTGTATATTTGTGGTATGAGCCATGGACTTGAATAAAAGTATAGAAGGCGTATGCCTATAATTATGAGTTGTGAGCATTGGCTGTTGTGATCTAAGAAGATTGTGTGGCGCGAGTCTAGTCGCATCATGATGTCTAATGTCATCAAATGAAGCCATCGTCAATGCCAAAGTGGGTCCGGGAAGTGGCTGAGATCTTCTCCGCAATTCGGCGTGGATTGCATGAACTGATACATGAATAGTTTAATACGACTTCCATTATTAACGTACGTACGTGCATACAGTATGAGTATATGTGTCTACCTATTCATATAAATGTTTCAATAATTGCATTACCCCTGCTCACTCAATACAGGGCATGCATGACTCCCAGGGCAGGCAACACCAGCTTCTATAAGGGCAAGGTACGTATCTTTTACTTTGACCTTGCTTGGTTGGCCTTGACGACTTGACAACATAGCATCAACTCTAGCTCTTGTCTTATAAAATACTTTCATTCGCTTGCTCGTATTCTCCCCCTCTTGTCCTCTGTACTTTTCTTTCCCCCTCATTTTTGTACCGCGGACTTTTTGGCAGTGCTTCACAGCCAATACCTTACGTGTACCGCTGTGGCGAGGTCCAATTGGGCACGTGCTCATCACTCCATCAGGATTCTAGAACTTGATCAGCATCTCCGACTTTTTTATATACATCGTTCGTTCTTCATCAACCCCGTCAAGGGCGATTCAACTCTTTCGCTGTTGGGGATATCGTCGAGCATGGCATCGCAGACTCCTCCGCACTTGGACTCGGAGAGCGTGACGAGTGGGCAAACGTCTGCCTCGCAAATGCCGATGCATCATTACCCAGAGGATCAGCGACAACAGCAGAATGCAACGCCTTATACGGACCGCTCAGAGGATGATCCGCCTCCGAGTTACACTGTAGTTGACAATGAGGGACCTCACGCGAATCCATTTGACCTGCTGCCTACCAGCTCATCCTCCCTTGGTCTGCATCCCTTCAAGGGGACTTCCAACGACAAAGTAGTCTACTATCTCGACAAGCGTCTTGATACAGACCCTGAATTTCTCGAGCAGCACATCTCAGAACTCGCCAAGGAGCCACCAAGACCATACGTTCGCATCCAGGGTCTAGACCGCAAGTCCAGCAAGGATGGGATCGACTTTGACATCCACATTGAACTCACGCCCCTGCTGTATCAAGAGATGGCCACTCGTCGTTCGTGGAGACGCATACGCGCCGTCAACAATTTCGACAAGGTGCGCCGCGGGACAGCGACCATGACACGCGCACCAGGATTTGGGGGCAGCGGACCGCCTGAGGAGGGCACGCCGGGTGTTGCGCAATGGTGCTATCGATACTGTGCGAGCAGAGCCAGCCTAAAGGTGTTTGTCCTAGAGCGGCGCTTGACGGGCTGGGATTTCGCCCTCGTGGGGTCTAGGCTGGAGAGTTTGGTGCGGGGGACGGGATATCGTGGGGAACTCAACATAACATTTCCTACGACGAATGCACGCGTTGAGATATACAACCGCTGCCTAACCAACCGGTGGCGCCTCACACGATGGATTGTTGTTCTATTTTATATTACTCTCCTGTGGATATTCACCTGGCCGTGGGTGTCGCTGCGAACGAGGTGGTACGAGACGGTATTCGTGGAGTGGTCGCTAAGTCGCCCTGACAGACAGGGAACGCTACGGTATGCATGTATGAGTGAAGATCAGTGGTTCAGGCTCTGGCGACGGCCCATTGAGCAGGCGATTCAGACGAGGCGACGAGGACGGTTGAGCCGCGATGATATAGTGGATGAGTGCGTGGCGCCTGGGGCTGAAGATTCCGCGAGGGGGATGAGAGCGGGACTGGAGGTTCTGCAACGGACGTTTGGATGGGGAGGAGATGGGGAGAGGAGTGGAAGACATTCGCCGTGTATTTGATGGTGTTTGGGTTGGTGTTGGGGCATTAGATTGAGCTTGCTCCTGGGTTTGCATGGAAGCGTTGGCGTATCAAGATTGCATTGACTTGCATTGCATTGGTCTTTATTTATGATTCATGATAGTTATTCCCAACTCGAAATGTTATTCGTTCGTGTTTAAGCTGTCGTTCTGTTTGTTGTGCTGTAGTGATCTCAACTTTTCGTAGTATGGTGTGAATTGGACCACCACAAACACGACATCGCCTTGTTTAAAAGAACATGCAAAGGAACATTAGTCTCATAGTACAATATCTGAATATCTGAGAGTCAAATTGATATTTCAGCTTGCAATTAGATATGATATTGACGGGTTCAATATTCTGGGCAACGGTACAGGGTAGCTATCTTCTTATCTTATCGGCCCCTCCACCCCACCAATGTCGCTCACTCATCATCTACACATCCCTTACCAATCTCATTCATCAAGTTCAACCCGACTTATACTGCAGTCACTCTCCCTTTCAACATTCATCGCATTTCATTCGCACTCAATATACAGAGTTGCATTGACAGCCGCCACGATGACTGAAGCAGAGATGAGTTCCAGCTCAAGAAGAATACTAGCTGTGGCGCTTGAGAATGAGACGGCAGTTTTGTCAAAGTTGGTGAAAGGTGAGTTCACTTTATCCAGATGTTCCAGTGGCAATGCTACGAAACATGAACTGAAATCACTCACGAAATCATTCACTAACACGCCGCAGACCTCACAGGATCAGCTCCAGATTCTCCAGATCCCTCCCTCGGCATCGCAGGCACAACTCATAGCCTCGCCCTCAAAACACCATACTATTCCACCACAGTTCCCATCTGGCTTGATCTCATCGCCTCACCTTCTGAATGGTCTGAGTCATTTCTCTCTCCCGAAGCCGCCGAAGTGCTCGCTGTGTTAGGAGGTGTAGTAGTAGTCTTCACCGCAAGTCCGATTTCGTCGTCAAAGGATCATCCAGCAAAGGAATTAGTAGAGCAAATCGGCAAAGTCTTGAAGCAGGGTCTAGGGGGATGGGAGTGGGATGGCGTAGGATTAGCTATCGGCGTGGGAGGAGATGGCAACGAAGAGGAATGGGATGAGATATGCGCAGAGGCTGGATTGGAGTTTGTGTCTCTTGGTGGAAAAGGCGACACTGGTCGTAACGAATTTGGCGGTATGTTGAATCCGTCGCTCCCAGAAATTTACTAACAAGGACAAGAAAAAACAGGAGTTGCACGAGTAAAGGAAGCCCTCGAAGCAAATGACTGGTCCCAACTCGAAGCACCACTATCAGATTCCGAGTTTGGTGACTTTGAAACGAGCTCAGCCAAGGCCGATGAGGACGACAAAGAATTAGATCCCCAAAAGATGGGCTTTGGCTTCGACAAGTCAGACTTTGAAGGTCTACGACGCGCCATATGGGAGTCCAGCCAGGATGTTGAAGAACCCTCAGAATCCAGCAAGGCAGAGACTAGCAAGGACGGTGCTTCTGGGGGAATTGGCTTAGAAGACCTGGATGAGGACGAGATTGCCAAGATCGAGAAGATGATGAGAAAACTCCAAGCTGTGAGGGAAGCCGGCGAGGGGATGGGAGAGGAGCAGAGGAAGAGAATGGCAGCCAGGGCTGTGGAGGAGGTGATGAGAGATCTTTGAACTGGATAGGCACCAGCCGAATATCTTCAAGACGAGGTGATTCCTGAAAAAGTGTTTGTCGCATCATTTCCAGATCATCATCATGGACTCTAAACCTCCCATATCAGTTAACAATGCCCATACACCACGCCGACTGCCAGTCTGAAGACCTGCCAAAGCTGACCCCACGAGTGGCACGATAGCTAACCTTGCTCTATATGCCGAGTCCTCTGCGGCCGTCAAGGCATCGACATAGCACGGCTCGCTTACCGTGCCGTTGCACCATGGTCACATCGTACAACTCAGATCGTGATCCACGGACCGGGTCTTACGTAGTACATATCCAATGCTGGCGAGACCCTTTGGCTGGTATGTATGAGACCCAAGTCTCATGGCATCGACAAGCACCATGATATTGGTAACCCAAAGTCCAGACACGCCTCGGTCCATTCAATGGTCTGTACAAACTCACTGACAGTGGTAACA
Organism: Fusarium temperatum; assembly: GCA_001513835.1. NCBI lineage: Eukaryota > Fungi > Ascomycota > Sordariomycetes > Hypocreales > Nectriaceae > Fusarium > Fusarium temperatum. The sequence goes on along the minus strand of LJGR01000013.1, from coordinate 596,981 downwards.
CTGAGTTGAAGAGTCAAAGTATGTTGCAGTCTCAATCCCACATGACTTTCTAGCAAACACACGTCTCCCAATTTAGACAATATGCAACGCATCGTGGCCGCTCAACCTTGTGCTTTTCTGGTAAAGTTTTTGTAGATCGGATCGTGACATCCAGATCACCGGACTCAACACCGCGGTGACATGCTCAATAGCTACGTAGATAGCCTGGTGGTCTTGGGCGGTGTCGTAGCTCATGCAAGGGAGAGGTTCTGAGATTCTTCCAAAAGTCGCGGGCGTCGACTAACATGTCATAGCTTGTTGTTAGTAAATAAACTTGTCCCCTATCTTAAATCGACCGCTTGAATTGACGTGACTCGACTCATGGAGTTGACGATCGACTAAACGGGGTCAGAGTCCAATTGAGGCCGGAAAGAAGCGACCCCGGGTCTGAGGGTCCACCGGTGATGTTAGTTAAGCCAGATTGAGACTGCGGTTGAGTCAATAGTGAATCCCCTGAGATGCCATGATAGACGACGTCAAAGATCTCAGACGCCCCATTCTGTTAGTCTGGTCCGTCCCACCACCCTTGTTTGGCGCATGTTGACCAAACAGGGGAGCGACTCACGTTTCAGCGCGTCTTGCTAGGTAGAAGCGTAAACGTGCTCAGCCGGGGCTTCAGCTGTCCTTCATAGCGGTGCAGCTGAAGGGCATGATGCTGAGAGCCCCATACCGGTTAGTTAGCATGAGCCGCCAAGCTTGGCATGTTACCAACAGCGTCTGAGAATTCGTATCATTGTCATGCCATGTCTGGACAAGTTATTCTTAGGATCTAGGGAGGCTCATAAGGGAGATATCTCCTGAGTGGTGCATGCCAACTCTGCAGCAGATGGTGAGGACTGAAATCAAGTGGTCAGCAAACGCGCTCGACGCGCTGCCATCCCCGCCATGGATGCATATGCATATCGTCCCCAGTATGGACTTTGCCGCCATTGGTAGGATTCGTGATTCGTCATGCAGGTTGTCGGTTGGACTTTTCGGATTTGGTCAGAGGATTGATAAGTCAGGTTAACTGCGGCCATGGGTCGGCCATACTCGATCGACAGTAGGGTTCGTCGAACGGTGCTCATTCTTGTCTGTGCTTTCTGACCTCAGAAGCTGGGAGTACGAGAGCAAAGGTCTCTGGTGATGAGGTGAGACGAATAAATATAGCAATGGGTTCTTTCGTGGTGCAATTGGTTCAATTGTTCATCAAGAATCCTCAAGCTATTTCGCGGTGTTGTTGTCGAATGCAAATCCACCAACCACAAGCTCTCATGATATTCCAGCATTTATGCAAGCGCAAGTACATATCAGTGGGCACCGACTGCGAGTCTCATGGCTGCATGCTCTCAGCTTTGCTTGGTGAACACAACTGCCTTCCTACTTGCCCAGAGCTCAAAGAAAAAGAGGGCGAGTTTAGGGCGACTGACCCCCTAGTCTTGATCGGGTGAGGTAAAACTCCAACACTGGTGGACCCAGTGGCATGTGGCCGCCTGGCGGAGACATGGCTCAACGCTGGTTGGCTCTGTGTAATGCTGATCCTGCAAGGTACCAGGCCCAGATGCACCTCCAGGGGTCTAAGTCAGGGGTAACGGTGCCAAAACTGGTAAGCACCAAACTGACGATGAAAACAATTCGACATGCATCTTGTGTTTTCTGATCTATCATGTCGGATCTTTTATGTTCGCTCCGGACGCGCCCGGGAAAAGACTCGGATCCGGCAAAAGCAAAGAATCAATGTCTCTGAAGCACCATTTTCCTCTCATCCATCAAAGTATGTTGTGTGTGTCTATGCTTCATGCTTACTGTACTCCGTAGTAAGGGCGAGACTTTTCGTATTACAGCCACAACCGTTGAGGCTTTGTTATAGTTGCAAAGACCAGAGCCAGATGGCGGTGGCCGTAGGACCGTTCATCGCTGAAGCCGGTAGTCTCTGAATAGTTCATTCTGCTTCCCTTCAATACCCTATTCATTCTTAGTCAAGTCGGAACAATATGGTAGACGCTAAAGTTGCCAAGGCGCGACCGACCTTTGGCCCCAACGTCAGGCTGATTTTGCTTGAACAAGCGTCGATCGCAAGTGTTTCGCACAAGAGAACGACGAGAAAAGGGGTCAGAGGAAACATCACACAGTAAGCCGTGTTGTGGCCCACCAGATGACGATGGATTGAACTACTGCAGGAACAGGGTCTCAGCATACACACCTCTCACAACAGATCCCGAACATGCAAGTCTTTCACGCCAACGAGACATGCCGTGGCGTGGTGGCATTGCTGTGGTACGATCCTTCGCTGGAGCCTTTGATGCAGGTACGAGCACAATTCAGGAAATCCGTGTCATGCTTGAAGCTGCCGACAATATCGGAGGCTTATTTCTGAAACCAAAGGCAGAGTTTATGACAATAAACCTGACGTCGAAAATTGTAGCTTGTTTTGCAAAAAGGTTCTTCGAAAAGAGCGAATGGACCTAAAGATTCCGCAGAGAATGTCATCGCGTTCCCCTTTTTGGAATACCCCTGCAATTGTCGACATGGGAGTTGTCGGAACACGGACCCAGCAGATCTGGCGAGTTGTCAAAGAAGGATGAGTCAGGCACAAGATGTGACTAGCATAAATCAGCATCTTGATGGGAATTGAAGATGCAATTGTTCCAACAATTTTCATAACTAATAAATAACGAAAAGAAGCAATGACCCAAAACCATGGGTTATGTTTCTCGATTCTCGAAACCAATTGTGGATCAAGGGAAGAGTCAATGGCCACTTACCATTCAACAAATGCAACCAAAAATTGCCAGCATCAGGGAAGATATCGCATCTTCTCAGAAGCAATGCGGAGAACCGATAGAACCCCTAGAGAAGTGCGACAGTGAAATCCATTGGAAATATATTTGTCGAGTAATTGAAGGGAACCCATACTGCCCTTATCCTCGTAATGGAGTGCTATTACCAAAGGCCGAGTTAATACTGGCCTCCCAATTGGACTGACGGCACGGATTTTCGGCGACAGTCGTGCGTACTGGTACCATTCGTCAACTGAAGACATGACGTCAAATGTAGTACAGTATCAGGGCGGTTTAAAGGTGCGAGATTGAGATATGTGGCTGAAGGTACAGAAATCTCCTGAAGTTGTGGATTTGTTCGTAACCGAGGAAAGGGTGGAAACACGTGCCATATGTTTGATCATCGCATTGCTCATGCGTCTCCTTTCGGTAAAAGTTTGGGATATTCACATCGAGGACAGAATTCAGGACTTGAAGAACGTTAGGACAGACAGACAGACCAACAGCAGGGGCCTGTTCGAGACGTCAATTGCCTGCTACCAGTCATCATGCAGTCATTGGGCGAGTTCGAAATCTTGCGGGATGATAAACCGATGGTCCGGGAACTTGACATTTGTTCTGGCTGAGTCTTCCGGCTGTCATGTTGCGGGTCTGATGATCAGCATCCGTCATGACAAGTGCTTCCGACCATCAAGCGCGTCATGTCGTATTGGTTCCTGTAACCTTGACAAACAGGTTCGTCCGGTCTGATTCGAGCTGACTTGACCAATATCAATCTTGGTATTGAGTAGAGCAACATGATTTGACAACGTCATGTAAAACTTGGTAGACGCGAGATGGTCAAAAAGAAGTGTGGCGCCAGCTGAAGCTATCTGGTGACGCCTTCCCTCCTCGTCAGACAACGGTTCGATAGGGTAAGACCGGACCGTTTCTCGGTTGCCTGTTTTGGCAGGAAGAGCTAACGTCAGGAATGGCGGCCAATAAGGAGTCAAGTTATGGAGGGCACAGCACCCTTTTACCGCTCCGTCTTGGGGGCCGTTTACCTGTCGTCCCCTAAAACGAACCCACTGATTTCATTGGCGCGTACCTTGCATTAGTGTGCATAGAGGAATGATCCAATAAACTCTGCATATCTGCACAACGCACCTATATGAAAAGCTTCATCTCTGCACAACTTCACCCAAAGAGCCCACCTCAGCAGGGACCTTGCCCCTGATGCAGGTACCGTGCCCTACCGATGCTACCCAACTGAGGAATAGACAAACTCTCGTTGACGCTTCAACTCCACTCCCGTACTTCCGACCATTCAAACTGTGCGTTTATTCAGGTCCTCGCCGCGTCCTTGCGCCTGGTCTTGGCCGTGACTTTTTGTGTATCCGTCCGTTTACTGCAGCCGTCAGCCACATTGAATTCTTTGCTGCATGATGGATACCCTGGTCTGATGTCTGGGACCAGAACGCCGATCGCCTCTCACGATGCCAGTGCCAGTGTCAGAGGGATCGAACTTGACACAGACTCAGAGTAGCGAAGCCAATGTGACATGGCAAAAACAGGGTGAACTCAAGAGAAGCAAAAATACTTAGAGGCTCATGATTGACAGTTGATCACACGTCGTCATGGAAGCTGAAGCACAAAGAAAACGCACAAATAAAGATGCCGACCACCAGAGCTAACTCTTCCCCAACAGCGGCAGTCTTGCGGGGCCCCTGGATGCTGATCCAGGGTTTGAACCACAAGTTCTACCTTCCATATCTGCCAATTGTGGCATGTCTATTCCTTCAGGCTCACGGTGGATGTCACCCAACCCAGGGACGGCACTGATTTAGCATATCTTGGAACTATCTGACGGACCGAAGTCCGGACAAGTCTGGGCCAAGAGACAATTGATACGAAGAGAAATCGAACCGGTCACGACCGCTGGATGAATGGACAAATGGGTGGATGTCTTTGTTCTGTGCGTTGGGGAGCTGGGATGTTTGTGGTGGTGTCGGATGTGGACTCCCAGCACGGCTTGAGTGGGTGTGCACGCCAGTGGTTCTCGTCAGTCACTCGTCAGTGGTTCGTTGGCAAAGTCTTCGTGCAGTTTTGGCCCGCTATGGCCTGCTTTGCTACTCGCCAACAGGCCCCTCCCTCGTACACATTGTGCGGGTTGGATGTGACACGGTTGGCTTTTTCCACAAGGAAGAGCCTGTCCAATGCTGAGAATCAGATGTGATGGACGAACAAGGACGAGACAAATTCCTCATCTGGAAGAGATCGCTTATCTGGAGGTTACGCTGCTGACTTCAATTGCTGAACCAAGAGACAAGGCTGAAAAGGAGGCCAATTGTGAGTTACCTTTTGTGGCGACACGACGAGCTATTGCTAGCTGATCTCACAAGTTTTTGGTTAGTTTGTGCTAAGTTGGGCACATGCTGGCGTCGGGGCGTAACGTGTTTGAGGCCTTCGTTCTCGAAGGAAACTCACGAGTTGAGATGAGTCGGACTGGCTGACTTTGGGGGCAGCGGAACCAGGGGGTTAAAAAGAGAGGGACGATGACTGGCTAGGCTTGGGATCCATTGCTGGGCTCGGGCGACTTCAGGGCTGCAATGCATCAACCCCCTGTCGTCCTCACCAAGTGCAGACCAAACACGGCGGCGCTGTGGTTTGTAACGGTCCCGTCGCTGCCCCTTGGCGTGTTAAGCTGCTGTCTACCCTCCGCCGAAGCGCATCACGCCCGCCCAGTCAGGAGACGGAGGTACCTGGAGCTAGGTAACTCTGTCAAGCCACTGCTCAGGTACCCGCACCTCTGTCTTTGACGCCAGGATACATTGAGTCGAGGTTCCATCCTTTTTCCCTTTTCCCAGTTTCTGAGCGTTTTAGCACCGCGCCGTGTCCCCACACTACCTACTAGTGCTGGTACCTTGGTCTGAGTCCTGTACCTTTTCTCCGATCGAGGTGCCCGCCCGTGGAGGGGACGGCAGCAAGAGTTGCAGGCAAAGGTGCGGGACTAGCCACTAGGTACAGACAGGTAGGCCTCTAGACTCTGTCGGCAACGGCTCTTCTCCTTTGAAGACTTCCCCCCCATCCCCGTCCCCGTGCCCCGTCCGTTTCTCTTTTCCATCTTGCATCGCCAGTCCACACTCCTTGTGACCGCTTCTTCCGCTTCTTCTCTCTCGTCTTTTTGCTCATTCTTTTCTTTCCTTAAGTCACTCTCTTGAATTATTCAATCTTCAAGCCAATATTCGGTTCCCGTCACTCTTTCCGGGTCCGTTCCTTTCTTTAGGCTCTACCAAGCTCAAACAGCTCTTACACCAGGATCGTTCCCACGTCCACAACGTTTTTAAAACGCCCAAAACCGTTCGAGACCGGCACATCCGCCATCGCGATACTTTATTCTTACCTCCTTTTTTCTGTTCTGCAGATCAAGGATCACACTCTTTATTTGAACTGACTACCGAATTAACCGTCATTCACTACGCTCCTTTACCGACTCGTCGATTCTGGCACCGCCGTCTTTTCTGTCTGATAATCCAGCTCACTTGAACGCGTCTGCATCAAGTATAATCGACGACAACCGCTTCACAGCATCCGATTTCGACCAGTCTCATTTTATTTTTATAATTTCAACCTGCATCTAGTGATCGCATCTCGCGATCTACTTTTTAGCAATGGCCACGGAGATTGAACACCCCATGGCCTTGGGCAATGTCCCCGAGGTCACCACACCCAACTCAACATCTTCACCATCTGTCCCGACCCCTGTCTCAGCCTCCATGAAAAAAGAGACACCATCTCCCTCTGCCTCAGCCGCCAACAATGCTTCACGACGACCTCCCCGCAAGAGCACTCTCACTCAACAGCAAAAGAACCAGAAGCGACAGCGTGCTACACAAGACCAATTGACAACATTGGAGATGGAATTCAACAACAACCCCACACCCACTGCCACCGTCCGTGAGAGAATCGCCGAGGAAATCAACATGACCGAAAGGTCTGTTCAGATTTGGTTCCAGAACAGGTATGTGAGAGAATGAGACTTGTAGAATTTCGCTGACAGCAGTAGACGAGCTAAGATTAAGCTGCTGGCCAAGAAGAGCCTAGAGACTGGTGAAGACATTGACTCAATTCCCGAGTCGATGCGAGCTTATCTCGCTATGCAGGCCATGGAATCTGGCAAGGGTCTCGGCGGAAGTTATCTCGGCCGTACTGGACTGCTCCCCTTTGGTCATGGTAACATGATGCTCGGTGGCGACCAGGGAGGTCAGGGTAAAGTTTGTGAGTACTTTGACCCGTCACGTCAACGGTGTATTAACTGAACAGCAGTGATCCATCATCTTACTTGCCGATCCCTCAGCATTGGAAAGTGGACTCGAGTTGGACAAAACACGATGGATCTCATCATTTTCTACTCACCCGACAAGTGCACCATGACCTACTACATCAACAACGAGCAGGCCGGCTACAAGATCGAGTATCCTTTCTCCTCCATCAAGAACATCTTCCTCGAGAATGGCGAAGGAGACCCAACCAAGCTTGGAGGGATTGTCATTGAGTTGAACAGGCCCCCCAACTTTTTCATGGACTCTTCTCCCACCACCAACGGATTCTTCCAGTGTGGTGATTTCACAGAGGATCTTCAGGCTACCCAGTGCTTGGTTCACCACCTCGGTGGAAACCCCAAGGTTCTCAGTGGCCAGCTCGCCAAGTTGGTTTCTCTCGAGTCCTTCATGAACCGTCACAACCCTCACCCCTACAACGACCCTCACGTCCTCTCCGTCTCGGCTCCCGTCTCCCCGACCGCCCGACCCTCATCTCAGCCCAGCTTTCAACCTCATGTCGGCATGTACCAGGAGCAGTGGGGTATCCACCAGATGCACTCTGGCATGCGTCCTGGACCTGGCCACAAGCGTCAACGTTCGCGATCAGTTCCTGGACCTGTTGATTTCGCCATGTTCCAGAACCAGCCGATGCCTTCCTTCTACATCCAACCCCCTGGAGAGATGCCTCCTCCTCCCCAGCACAACCCTCACATCTTTGCGCCTATTCCTCAGCCTCCTGGAAACAACATGGCTCCTAATCTGCGCATCGATACACAGGCAGGATTTGGCCTCGACATGCGTCAATATCCCATGTCTGCCACCACTGCTTCTCCTGCCGAGTTTCCTCCCAGCCCAGGCTTCTTCCCCACTGGTCCCGAGGTTCCTCAGTCAAGCTACAACACACCTTATAGCAATGGTTTCCTGTCACCAATGGTTAACCCCGACACAGGCGTTCCCACTTCTGTTTCTCCTCTTCCATTCAACAGCCATGGCGAGCCTTCCATCCTGGAGCAATCGCCTCCCATGTCAATGATGGGCCGCCCTGGGTCAGCTGACATGTATCCCATGAACGACGGATCTTGTGCTGTTTCGGAGGATGGAACGAGCCTGAATGAGATGTACTCTAAGCACACCATTAACCTGCCCATGCACACGACCTCGCCTGGTTTCGTGCAACACCAACAAGCAGACCTCGACATGGATCAGCTTGTGCAGTTTGACGCAGTTGACCCGTCAAGCCTATCCCCCGAGGCAATGCCCCAAGCTCACCAAGGAAACTAAAAGAGTATAGGGCTGGTTCAGGTGTTGGCGGTGTTTTGTAGTATGTCAATCATACCAGGGCGTTTGGGCAAATTATACCATTGGGATTTCCTTTTCTTGTTTTCCGCCAGCTTCATATAGGCGACTTTCCTTGTCATCTTCTCAATTCTACCAAACCAGTCTTGATACCGATGGTGTCAGTTTGGTCGATTCTCCCCACTACGGCCATGAATGAACTTGCATGACGATACACTTCTTTGACATCGGTCATGTATGTCGGGCACAACACAGCGATCGTATAACCTTTCCCGCGTTGAAGTACTTTCATTTTAAATCTTTTACCGCGACTTGTTTATTCCTTGGGTGGTCTCGTTCAATACTTTACAACCGACGACCTTGTCATTCGGCTTCATTTTCCATGAGCAGCGTTGCCTGACCACCGCACGCTGCCTTGGACTTAATCTGCATACACCTTGTCTTTGTAAAAGCACACATGATGGTGTTTAATATTTCGATAGCTTGTTTTCTTTGTATCACGTCCAAAGTTGGGCAGAAGCCCCGGCGGCTTTTGTAGTGTTGATTATTCTAATGGTGGGCTTTGGGATACTTTTCTTTGTCTGTTTTGTGCTCTGAGGCACATTGGAGTTTATGAGCAGCTGGATTGCTGTCCTCGGTAGGCGTCATTTGAGACGTGTACTTCAAGGGAAGCCTACAGTTGGACACGAAGGCATGGGTATTTTTATAGGGTGGAATCGCTGAATAAAATGGGGTTATGTTCACTGAGTTTACCTGTGTGATTGACTTTTGTGATTGTGTGACGAAGCTTGAGGCGCTTAGTGACAGGCTGTGTGAGCTGTAATTCCAGAGACGGATGATTCGGAGGTAGGATCGTTGTGAGAGACTGTTACAAGGCGCAGTCTTGGGTGACATGAACGGACTCCGAGGGGACCGTGAGAGGAGAGATCAGCATGGCTGAGTATCTGACAGGTTGGACAAGAAAGGTGCAGATGTGATTCAAAGGGGAGGACTTTTATATAAATAAGCAGTGCAATAGATCGTCTTAATTACCACATTTATTAAACAGAGTATGTCCCATATTGATGAGGTGCCAAGATGGATGGATTCATGGTTGGTCAATGTCTTATAACCCAGGTCGTGACGCGGCTCACTCGGAAGAAGTGGGAGTAACAGCGGACCGTGTAAGAGAATTGTACCACTAGGGCTGAGCCGCGTATCCTCGAGTACTCAAATAAATATTCGAGTCTTTATGTCCACCCGCTTTATCTTCTCCTCACTGTCTTCATACATACGCTGCGGATTGAGCTGCGTATATATCGAGGCGCAGTAAGAGTTGATTGGACTTGTGTTGCACGTGCGATAAGTGTTGGTCAGCCGTTGAAGACAAGAATAGACTAAATTAATCTGGGGTCTGCTTTAAATAAGTCACTCAGTGTTATTTCCCCAGGTCTTCAATCCCCAGTGTTTTTAGGTGAAACGGATTCAATGCATGAGCTTATTTTGTCGCCAGATGAGATGGCTTGATTAAGCTACAGTTAGCGACTTGGCTGGAATTAACGATGCCAATCAGGCCGAGCTTGTACGACGCAGAGTCTGTCTAGGGGAGGAAAGAAAACATAGGCCCTTGACCCTAAGCAATAAAAATATTTAGGTAAGTCTAGCCTAAGCTTAGGGGGCTCTTTGCTGAGTTTATTTTGATACCCTATATTAAGGTCCGGTGTTTTCTTGCTCCCCGAGGTCTGTTACAGTACCCGCGGGCTGCGACGATTTCGAGTGATGATAAGTGCAATGCTGCGCCTCAATACACCTCGTCATGCTTGCAAAGTTAATTCGTGAGGGGAGCATCAAGACACGACGAGGTTCCGAAGATCCGGATGGGATGAATTGTTAGTGAAGGATAGCAGAAACTATAGTGAATTAATGGGTGATAACGCTTTGTATGCGGAGATTGAAGGATTACGAATGGTAGGCGTAGCTTGACTTACAGAACCATTCATCCTTGGCTTGGAGTAAAGGCCGCTTCGGGCTGTATACGATCCCCGTCAACCTAGCCAGCCCAGCCAGCCCAGCCAGCCTAATAACTCAATTCTGACAAAACATCCACCTTCTCCAACTCCTCCGCAAGTCGTCTTATTATTCTCTCGTTTTCTTTCTTCTCTCATGTATTACACCAGAACCCTTTCTTAGGTTATCGTCTCGTTTCATTACCGCTCCAATCTAACTAAACCCGGCGCGTCCCCACGAGCACTCCACAGCTCCAACAGTTATTCCAGATGCTACCGCCGATTCAACGGCCTTAACATGGCTCCTCCATACCCCGGCGATAATAGCGGGCGACGTCCTTCGCAACCGAGAAATGACACCGATGGTGAAATAGCTCGTGATCTTGCTGCTCTCGATGAGCGATATCCTCGAACTTCGACCAATTTCTCGAGACCACGGAATACAGGCCGCTCTTACACAGACCCCAACAATGATCACCAGCGACGATCTTCCGCCGATGATACAAATGTGAGATCCGGATCGAGGTCCAGAACTAGACGACCCGATGATGGTTCTCGTCTGCAAGCGAGCGGTCCTCGCGAATTGCGATCGATTCCTTCGCGGACGGAATTGTCAACCTCCCAACCTCCCGATTCTGCGGACCGAACCGATAAGGAATTGACTTCGCCAGTTGACAAGACCAGTTTTGGGTTCGGCGGAAACGGTACCAAATCCTCAGTGCGCGCCGATATTAAGAAATATCTTCGAGAAAGACGACAGCGGAGAATTGGACCTGGCGCAAAACCAACATGGAAAGATCGCACCAAAAAACAGCTTGAAGAGTTCCACCAAAAGGTCATTCTCGAGACAATTCTTCGCCAAAAACCCCTCGAACCTTTACCCGATGGCCGTCATATTCCTCTCAATCCACCGCAGCGGGGTGCCAGTCGTCTTATTGACGAGCGTGCAGGAAAACCATACTGCAGCAATTTCATCCGATCAAGTCGTTATACTATCTACGATTTCTTCCTGAAACAGCTCATCTTTCAGTTTAGCAAGCTTGGTAACTTTTACTTCCTTGTGGTTGGTACCATTCAGATGATTCCTGGTCTGAGTACTGTCGGAAAATGGACTACTATAGCACCGCTAGGCCTGTTCGTCGCATTCAGTATGGCCAAGGAAGGATGGGATGATTATCGGCGCTATCGACTTGATCGCTTAGAAAATCGAAGTGAGGCTTGGGTTTTGACGGATCGAACTGCGGAAAAAGGCCGTGTCAGACACGCCGAGAAAATTAGGAGAAAAAAGGAAAAAGCGTCCGAGAGTGGTGAAGAGCACATGCTTGATGATCTCGAGTCAGGCACCACAGGTACCGCCAAAATAAGTGGAAAGGGAGATTGGACTTCGGTACAATGGCAGCATGTTCGTGTTGGCGATGTAATTCGTCTGCGCCGAGATGACCCTGTTCCTGCGGATGCTGTACTTTTGCATGCTACCGGTCCTAATGGCATTGCGTACATCGACACCATGGCTCTTGATGGTGAAACGAACCTCAAGAGTAAACAGGCCTGCCCTTTGCTCGCCGAGCGATGCAACACCCTCGAAGGACTCCGTGCGACACAGGCTACCGTCATCTCCGAAAACCCCAACATAGATCTTTACAGCTACGACGGTCGAGTAACTGTCGATGGCGAAACTCTACCACTGTCCATGAACAATGTCGTTTACCGTGGATCCACCCTCCGCAACACGGCTGAGGCCCTGGGTATCGTTGTGAACACAGGCGAGGAGTGCAAGATTCGGATGAATGCTAACAAGAATGTCCGTGCCAAGAAACCCGCTATGCAATCTGTTATCAACAGGATGATCATGGTCCAAATCTTCATTGTTCTCATGCTCACAATGGGTCTAACTATTGGTTACTACCTGTGGCGAGATCGAACTGAGGATTTCGCTTGGTATATCAAGCGATATGATGGCAGCTCTCCCCCTAGGAAGATCTATAATGCCACCGTCCCCTTTGATGAGATCTTCTTTGGGTACATCATCATGTTCAACACACTGATTCCCTTGTCGCTGTATATTAGTCTCGAAATCATCAAGCTGGGACAGCTATACTTGCTTCACGATGTGGACATGTACGATCCAGTATCCGACACGCCCATGGTTGCGAATACGACCACTATCCTCGAGAATCTGGGTCAAGTTAGCTATGTCTTTTCTGACAAGACAGGTACTCTGACGGAAAACATCATGCGTTTTCGTAAAATGTCGGTCGCTGGCGTTGCTTGTCTGCATGACATGGATGTGCAAAGGGATCAAGAGGAGATGCGTCGACGAATCGAAGAGTCGCGACGACCGAAAAAGGGCAAAAACAAGGCAAGCTTTTCTGCGGCACAGAATACAGGCCATGTCAAGACTTTTGACGGAAGCGATGATACAAGTGGAAGCGGACCTCGACCAGAGCCTATCCGAACCATGTCGACAAGGTCTGCAAGCCATTGGCAATCCACTGTCAATACAGCTGAGAACGCCGACATGAAGACGGAAGATCTGCTGGACTACATTCGGAAAAAACCAGACACTGCTTTCTCACGAAAGGTAAAGCACTTTTTACTGTGTATTGCCCTTTGCCACACATGTCTCCCTGAAAAGACTGATGATGGCGACATCACGTTTCAAGCTGCTTCGCCTGACGAACTTGCTCTTGTTGAAGCTGCCAAAGATCTGGGATATCTGGTCATTGATCGGCCTGCACAAGCTATCAAGTTGGAGGCCCAAGATACAGATGGTTCCCTGTACACCGAGACGTATCAGGTGCTGGATGTGATTGAGTTCAGCAGCAAGAGGAAGAGAATGTCGATCATCATTCGCATGCCTGATGGACGTATCTGCATCTTTTGTAAGGGAGCCGACAATGTCATCCAGCAGCGTTTGAAGTTGAGTAATCTCGCTGAAGAAGCTGCTAAGAATATCGGTCGTCGGGCAAGTCAGCGACGAGCTTCTCGGCAGGATCAGGCTTTGCAGCGGATCAACTCTCAAAAGAGCGTCAGCCCTTATGGGAGCCCCTACGGAAGCCCTCGCAATAGCTTTGGTTTGTCCAGGGCTGAATCGTCCAATCGAGAAGGTCTTAGGTTGAGCTTGGGACGACGTTCAACAGATCTGAAGCGTCTGTCACAACAGCTTGCTCGATCACCCCGCACTTCAACCGAAATGGTGAGCCCGCGACAGAGTCTTGCCCAAATGCCCTCATTCGACGATGCTGAGCGCAAGATTGACGAATCAATGGCTGCGAATGAAGGTGCCGTGTTTGAGAAGTGCTTCCAACACGTCGATGATTTCGCCAGCGAGGGTCTTCGAACTCTTCTGTATGCTTACCGCTACATTGACGAGGACGCTTATCGCACTTGGAAAGCAAAGTACAGAGAAGCCGAGACAAGCTTGGTCGATCGTCAGGAACGCATCGAAGCCGCTGGAGAGCTTATTGAGCAGAGGTTCGAGCTTGCCGGAGCGACGGCAATTGAAGACAAGCTTCAGGAGGGAGTCCCAGACACCATTGATAAGCTGCGCCGAGCCAACATCAAGGTCTGGATGCTTACGGGTGACAAGCGAGAGACGGCCATTAATATTGGTCATTCTGCTCGTGTGTGTAAACCTTGGTCGGAGGTTTACGTTCTTGATGCGACTTTGGGCGAACTGAAAGAGACGATTACTGCGACTCTCAAGGATGTTAGCCGTGGTATGGTTCCGCATTCCGTTGCGGTTGTCGATGGACAGACACTCGCCAAGATCGACGAAGACGATGAGCTGTCTCTTCTCTTCTACGATCTTGTTGTACGTGTTGACTCTGTCATCTGCTGTCGAGCTTCGCCTTCACAAAAGGCAAACCTCGTGCGCTCGATTCGAAGATATGTGCCTAAGAGCATGACTCTGGCAATCGGAGACGGTGCGAATGATATCGGCATGATTCAGGCTTCTCATGTTGGCATTGGTATTTCTGGTCGCGAGGGTTTACAGGCTGCTCGCATCTCGGACTACTCAATTGCTCAATTCCGATTCCTTCAGAAGCTGCTTTTCGTTCATGGCCGGTGGAACTACATGAGGACCGGCAAGTATGTGCTTGCGACTTTCTGGAAGGAAGTCCTGTTCTTTATTGTACAAGCTCATTACCAACGCTACAACGGATACTCTGGCACGTCTCTGTACGAATCATGGAGTTTGACCGTGTTCAACAGTGCCTTTACATCAATTCCTGTTATTCTTCTCGGCATTTTCGAGAAGGATCTTCGTGCGGAAACGTTGATGAAAGTGCCAGAGTTGTACACCTTTGGACAGAGGAACCTCGGATTCAGATTCTCGCAGTACTTTGCGTGGATGTTTATGGGTGCTGCGGGGAGTTTTGTGATCTGGTATTTCACTTGGTGTGTTTACGACAAGATGTTCTATGATCGGGACAACAGTATATTTGCAATGGGTATGGTCAGTTTCACTGTTGCTGTTATTTTCATCAACATAAAGCTCTTGTAAGTTCTCCGATGTGCGTTGTTGAGCCGTACTAACTCTAGCAGGATTCTTGAAGTGCACACCAAAACTGTTGTTACCTTTTGTGGCTGTTTGATATCTGTCGCTGGCTGGTTCTTGTGGATGGTGGTTTTATCATACATCAAACCCAAGAGTTTTGGTCCGTATGTTGTTAGAGACGCCTTTATCGACAACTTTGGTCGCACACTACAATGGTGGACGCTTGTACTACTTGAGCTTATTGTGCTCATTGTCATTGATCTGGTTGTTCAAGCTGTTCGACGAGTCTACTTCCCCGGAGACCAGGATCTGATGCAACGAATTGAGAAAGATGGCAATGTGGACAAAGTCTTTGGAGACGGCAAAGACGCTGAAGAAGGCGATGGTGAAGCAGAGAGGATTCTCTCCAACCAGCCAACGCCAGGTGTTGACAGGGCACAAGACAGGAGACATCGTGGGAGCCATGATGACTATCAACCGAGGTTCACAGCGACTGCAGAAGAGAGGGAGAACCCAATGGAGCAATGGCGGGGATAAGGAGTTTCTTTTGTTAGGTCTTTTGTTGGGTATATCCATGGATGATCAAGGTGCGTTCACGGGAATGGCTGGACTACAGGCGCTGGAGTTGGGATGGGATCGGGAATAGGTCAATTATCGTGAGCGTTCGTATCACGTATTGGTGCATTATTATAGTGTATCGAATGAATGAATGAACGAATACCGCTATATTTCACATTACCAAGGCTTGCTATCTCGATGCTGTACAGGGCTCCCCGCTTCGGTAAATGTCTCCCCGATTCCCCGGACTTATCAATTGGTCCTTGTTGCATGAGACACGCTACGGTGAGCTTCCGTCATCATCAATCCATTCCGAGTCTTCCATTCCGGCCGCTAGAATCAAGGATCGGTGTGATTACCGAAGCACGTGGAGAAAGATCAACAGTGACCTCGGCGCAAGGTAGGATATATACCGTGCCTCTTTAATACTGCATCCCCCAAATCCCAGAGAATGTGATAACTCATCGCCATTCAGTCCCTGTTTTATATTTATTCTCCATAAAAAATATCGAAATGGGCGCTGCTTGTCCTCCGGCGACACAACCGCGGCCGCTGAAACCTGTTCCTTGCGCTTCTTCGCTACACCCGGCATTTTTCACAGACAGGTTCCGAAGAGCGCCGACTTCTTTGACTACGGGATCGGTTGCTAGTCCTGTGACGCTGGGATATGTCTATCAGGAAAGTGAGAGGAGAAAACCGAAGCTATGAGATCATAAACGGAGGATCGGAGACAAACCCGGCGATTTATCTGCACATTCGGGTGATGACCCAGCGACAAAGGATGAGACGCCAAGTGTTTGGAGCGGCGAATTACGACACCTTTACACGATTACGACAACATTGAGAGATGGATTGATATTGGGGTATCAGTTTGATTGAAAAGAGGACTTTGTTGCATAATTATACCCTTTTGCCCGGGTTGTCCATCCCATCTGTTCGCCTAGGAAATACACATTTTCAACAAGAAGGAAATAATTAGAAGGAATGGCTCCTCGCCCACAAACCCTACCTTAACCAGACCCATTCTTGACAGCGATCACAATAGCCATGATGATGAGGAATACTACGAGTGCCAAGAGTGCCATGAGCTTGACGTTCTTCCACCACATCTTGCGCTTGAGGCCACGACTGCGCACGCGGAACTCACGTGCGCTACCGCCGAGACGGTCCGTCTTGTCAACCAGCAAGTCCAGCCTCTCACCGCGCTCAAGAAGACTCTCAATATTCTTGGTCATAATCCCCCTAACGTCGTCGATCTCGCGCTTGGCATTCCCGATGGCATCGTCGCGACCTCCGCTTGTAGTACCGTATTCAATCATAAGAGACTTGAGTTCCGAGTTGAACGATGCTGCGCCGTAGTTGGGCATGTCGGAGAAGTCAGTGCTCTCGGGAAATTGCTGCAGGAAGCGCTTCCGGATTTCGAAGAGATAACCGAATGGTACGCGACGGCCGAGGGACGAGTCGGCGATGACGAGGAATGTGAGACCGCCTGCGGAAGGGTAATCGCGATGTTCAGATGGAGATTCGGAGACATAGTGGATTTGGTGCTGGCCGTGGGTGTAGGTGAGCTTTTGAGGGTTTGTATGTTCGATCTTGGGGAGGATGAGAGAGGCGAGGGATGAGGTTTGGGAGGAGGCCGATGTTGTGCATTCTGAGAGAATCGTGGTATTATGCGCGATACAGGAGCTGTAGATTGTTAGCTGCGTTTGTCAATATTGATGATGGTTGACTGACTAGAGTAGGGGAGTCGCAGGAGTCGATGACGATGCCATGACGGGCGAGTCTGCGTGCGAGTGCTGATAAAGTGATTGAGTGGTGTTGAGGATGAAGGCGATTCAAGATGAAGCCACGAGACGAGGCTGCAGAAAGATATGAGGCAAGGTAACCAAGATAGATAATCCAAGTCAAGTCAAGTCAAGTCAGAGTCAAGTAACAAGTCTACAATGACGACTCTGGTCGCGGCCGTCTCATCGTCATTCCCCACTCTCATGCGAACCACGGAGGCCGGCGGAACGAATCTCCGTCTCATGGAATTTTTTGAGACGGGTTTTCATATGATGGCAAGACTTGGTCGCATTCGCCATCGTGCAAAGACACGGTCATTTCACGATTATATTTTTCGTTTTCAAGGGGAGCATGTTTGGCTCACTCTTTGTGTTTTAATTATGAGTTTTTTACTCCGGGCTAGAGCTTTACGAACTCTTATTGTGCCGGTGACGAGAAGGACGATATCAACTTCACCAAGACTCTCAAGAGCGCCGGGTGCAGTTAAGAGGAAACATGGCCCGAACAAGGTTGAGGCCAGAAAGGCTGGGGAGAAGAAATCTGAATTTCACATAAAGCCAGTATGTTGTTATTTTTTTATTTTCAGGGACGATACTTACCAATCTTAGATGACCAAGACTGATGAGAAGAAGGATATGAAGAGAATGAGATTCGGCATGGACAAAAAGTCAAGTGGACGACATGGGATGTTCCGATCAACTGTTTTGATGAAATTTCAAGATGTCATGAAAAACGCTAGCAAATCAGCCGTGTCTGCTGCGGGTGTAGGAGAGGATGAGCTTCATCAACAGGCTTCCATGTTTATGACGGTGCTAGACTCGGCATTCGACATGGCCGAGCAGAACATCACCGACCGAGTCAAGAACCCCCTGTTCTGGAATCTCCGCGACGCTTTCATCTTGAAGGATATCAAGGGTCTCACAAACGAGATCCAGTACTCCTTCCAATCATTTCTCATTCGACAGCGCTTCTCGAAGGGCTTGGAGGAGAGCCACAAGCGCCTTTTGGACTTTCGGTTCCCCTATGAGTGGTTCCCCGCGACGAGAGCCATGCAGCGCACGATCCATGTTCATGTTGGACCGACAAATTCCGGAAAGACGTACAGAGCTCTGAAAGCGTTGGAGAATTCGAAGCGAGGAGTTTATGCGGGGCCGTTGCGTTTGCTAGCAAACGAGGTTTATCAGAGACTCAAGGCTAAGGGATTGCCGTGCGCGCTGTTGACGGGAGAGGAAGTTCGTTTGCCGGAAGATACGGATACGTTCTTCACGAGTTGTACGGTCGAGATGGTTCCCTTCAATGAGCGGTATGATGTTGCTGTCATTGATGAGATTCAGATGCTGGCTGATCCGGATCGTGGCAGCGCTTGGACATCGGCGCTGTTGGGTGTTCAAGCGAAGGAGGTTCATCTTTGTGGTGAGGAGCGAACTGTGAGTCTGATTCAGAGCATATGCGCAGGTATCGGCGATAAGTGCATTGTGCATCGATATGACCGTCTAAGTCCTCTGGAAACCATGGATGATGCCCTAGACGGTGATTTCAGTCGTCTCGAAAAGGGAGATGCGGTTGTCGCATTCAGTCGTCTGAACTTGCACGCATTGAAACGAACAATCGAGAAGAAGACTGGACGACGATGTGCGATTATTTACGGATCTTTACCACCTGAAGTGCGCGTTCAGCAGGCAGCCCTCTTCAATGACCCCGACAACGATTACGACTTTATTGTTGCCAGTGACGCTATCGGCATGGGTCTGAACCTGGAGATTCGACGAGTTATTCTTGAAGCAGTCGCCAAATTTGACGGAAGCCATAACAGAATGCTCACGTACCCTGAGCTGAAGCAGATTGGCGGTCGAGCTGGACGATATCGAACTGTTCGCAACGCCGCCGAAGCTGGGAAAAATGCCGACGTCGCTGTTGAGGAGGAGAAAAAGGTTGGCTACGTCACAACAATGGATAGCCAAGATCTCCGGTCTGTTCATCGGGCTTTTGACGCCAAAGTCGATGATATCGATGCCGCGTACATTTCACCACCAGCTGCTGCTATCGAGCGCTTCTCAACATATTTTCCCAAGGGGACACCTCTATCGTTCATCCTCATGCGCATTCGAGAGCTAGCGTCTGTGAGCAAGCAGTACAGAATCCACATCTCTCCAGATAAGCTAGAGATTGCCGACCATATCCAGGACATCCCTCTGACGATCTACGATCGACTTTTGTTCACCAACTTGCCTGTGAATACACGAGCTCAGAACGCAATATCCGTTCTTCGAGCCCTCGCCAGGATTGTCGCTAACAGCGAAGACGGCACACTTCTCAGAATTAAAGAAATTCCTCTGGAGAACCTCGATATCGACTTCAAGACGTTCAAGGGCACGTCGATGGATTATCTCCACAGGCTTGAGTCACTACACGCTGCTATCAACCAGTATATCTGGCTATCCTACCGTTTCAGCGGCATGTTCCGCGATCAGAAGCTAGCATTCCACGTCCGATCCCTCGTTGAGGAAAAGTTGATCGATACACTGGAGAGACTCGATTTCACAGAAACTGACCTCAAGGGCTTCCGATCGAGGAACAGAAAGGAAGCGCGCAAGACAACAACATCGCGTGAGGAACTGGGAGAAGCAGATCTCAAGGATCTGGAGCAGGAGTCGGATGAGACACCTATTGGAGATGAGCTGGACTGGAAGGCAGCTGCTCCGACGTCAGGATGATTGTATAGTACATGACATGACATGGCATATGAACGGCGTTGAACTGGGACTGTATAGAGACGGATTGGATGTGTAACTTTATTATTAGAGCAATGTATCACCACGTTTGTACAATAGACGAAGCGCCATGGAATATCATGGTTATTTCCCGCACGTGCCTTTGTTTCAGACGAGTGTTTGCCCCATGTTTGTCTGATGCTCTGAGACATGCAGTGCGTGTATGCACCTTGAGTGTTTGCAGTTGGTCGCCATTCGCCAATCCTGAAATGGTAGCCTATAATCTCAAGCAGCAGCCTATGAATGGCCTTTGTCTTTTACTCGTGCAGTGATAGACTTTTTTTTGTTTGTCCAATGAGTCAGATCATCCCCTTTAATTGTTGGTTGTTGAAGTTTGTCCAAGTTGTAGCCAATCGAACCTCTCTCCTGGATCTAGAATTTCAGGGACCGTAGGGCTCTCGGACTGCCCCACTTGTCGTCATTCAAGGGCACTGACCCCTGTCGCAGCCTATTTAGAGTGGGCATCTCAGCTGTGCGAGGCTCTCCACTTTCTTTCACGCTGACAACTCTAGCTTCAAGTTTGAACTTCAACTCTTCATTGCTCTTAGACAATCTCTCTCTACAGCGAAGCCGCTCTACATTTATTGTCGGACCGTGTCGTAAGATAATCGCGATGGAGTCGCTGAACGGTCTTCACCCCTCCTACGCCAACAACGCCGTGCCATCTGCACCGTACGTCCGTCGAGCACCAAGCCCGCCATTCATTCACATCCCACCGACAGGACAATGCGGTGTCTCCGCTGCGCCCATCCTCCTCCCATCGTACGAACACGTCGATTCGAGTCAGTTGACGGCACACGATGTCAAGATCATCACACAAAACATGCAGCAGATCGCGACAGATCGCGCTGCAGATTGGTCCTACGAGCAACGACGTGACGCCCAGAAGCTAGTGGACTTTTTGTACCTTGGTCCCAACAGCGCCGCCAAGGACATCAAGCGGTTGCAGGAGGAGGGCATCACTATGATTGCTGTAACGAGGGATGCGCGCATGGCGGGGGTGAAGCTCATGGGTGTTGAGAAGGCTGCGAAAACACTCGACATTGAGGTCCGATACATCGATCTGGAAGGCAACGATAAGCTGATCAGTTCATTTCCCGACATTATCCGGCTGATCAACGACCACCTTCTATCCGTGTATCACAGCCAAGCCAAGGGTCGGAACAAGAACGGCGAACTCCTCGTTGATCCAAGTTCATTCCGCCGCGGCAAAGTCCTGCTCACGTGCGAGACGGGCAACGACAGATCAGCCGCCATCGCCGCAGCCTACATCATGGCAGTCTTTGGAAAGGACATGATCACCGCGGTTCAGTTCATCAGCATACAGCGGTTTTGCTGCGCTTTCGACGAGGACACCAAGCGGAAGCTGCAGTGCTGGGAGGATATCTTGCGGGCACGCTCGCAAGTCGCTATGGAGCAGGCTGTACCCCCCAACACTGCACATACGAAGCGACATATTGACGATATGATGGATACGAGTGAGGATTCAAACGACAAGGGGGAGTTTATGTTGGATCAGGATCGGTTCAATGGTAGAGGATCGTTTGCGCCGTTTGTGGATATGTAGAGAGGACGGGTTGATCGACTCGAGGTAGAGTAGACGTATGGCGTTTTGGTCTGGTTTAGATACCCTGTATATTTATTGGCGACGTCCGATTTTTATATCTGATGAGTCTACGGCAATGGGACTGTTTATTTTGTATTTTGTTTTTCGATTATCCCAAGATGTGGGAGGGTCTTCCTTCGGTGTGTTGCTTATAGAGCTAGAACTTAATCTCATAATATTGTCCAAGAAGTGTGCCTTGTTCCGCTCCGTATTAGTTGCTGAAGTATGAAACGTATACTTGAGCCTGGCGTTATGACCACAGTCTTTACAACATCATTTGTGAGAAGTGAATGAACATAGAGTGCTTGAGCCGTTAAGCTTAGTGAAGTCATTATCATGAGTGAATTGCGCATGCCCGGAAATCTCTTTCACCAATGCTTGAAAGCCGACATCGTCCATGCCTTGGCTTTCATAAACCCAAGACTCTTTGTTATAATAAACAAAGAAGCTATTGGTTCATTTAGAGAAGATGAAAGATACCGTTATCTTGAGTCGGTTACTGATATATTATGAGCTCATGATTCACAGTGTTGAATCTGTGACTGACAGCTGTAGACACCTGGCATTGAGTGACAGACAATTCGACCTTGATGAGACAACTAGTTCTTGAATCATTGCGTTCATAAACAAACACATGTAAATGATGGATTGTCACATGATTGTTAATTGTCTGTATCGGTTGTCTTTTTGGTCCCTGGTTTTTCACCATCTTCGCGTCCCTCGTTCACACACTTCAACTCAACTCTTTCTCAACCTCTTCTCACTCTTCTTGATATACACTTTGCTTTCATCGCTTAAACCAAGAGCTACAGAAATGATACTTGGATCTCAGACTTTTTTATCTTCACTTTATTACTGACTTGCTTTCAACCTAGCAATCTCACGACGCGTCCTCAATACTCAACCTCGACACAACTATTATGGAGCATCTCAACAACACCACACCTCAGCCCCAGGAAAGACATTAGGATGATCTCTCTTGGGGCGTGAAGTGGATTATCCTCCGTGTCTTCAGTAACAACAACCGCTTCGCAAAGGTCACCAGTCTCATCTTGCATCTCAGCAAACAACAGGTCAAGGACTTTATGGAGATTTACCTCCGCGAATATTACAGTTGGCGGGTCTGGCAAGAGTGTATTGAGAAGATTCCCAACGCTCAGTTGCTTGAGCATGCTCTTGAGAAGAGACAGACTGTCGCAGAGCTCCTACGTGAACATCGTCCTCCTCTCTACACTGACAATGTCCCAGACCAAGACAAACAAAAAGGTGTCGAGTTCCTGCAGGGACTGAAGATCTCTGGTGTAGTTGAGGAGTTTTTGGCGTATACAGAGAATGGGCCGCTTGACTTTCTTCGACTGGATATCGAGTGGGAGTTCCTCCAGGATGCTATTGACAAACAACAGATACTGGGTTCATTAGAGCTTGGCTGGCTTGACCCTGAGAAAGTCGACCTACTCATGGCTCAGATTTCCGCTCCTGAACCATCAACTGGCCCATTTCGGTATCCTGAGCTTGGAGATCCCTTCCTGGGCACTATTAAGAGAAGACTTACACCTCCACCGGCTGATGCCTCAGATGAAGACGTAGTGATGAAGGATGACGGCTACGATTCAGATGCGACACATGATGCAACTGAAGACAATGATGAAGACGGTGAGCCACGCGACAAAGGAAAACAGCCCGCAGGTCCTGAGCAAGAAGCCGAGCAAGCTGTCAACGATGCTCGACTCGCCCCCTTGACATCCCTCATCCCAGGACCGAAGGGTGAAGTGCCTCTTCCGTATCAGCGAAACATCTTACAAATGGTCTCTCAGAGATACTACCACCAAGCCTACACCCATTTGAAAGGGCAAGCAGTGTCGACCCTCGTAGAGGAAGAGAGAACACCGCACCCGCTAGCCTCGGCGTATTGTCCTACAGGGTTTCACTACCTAGCAAAGCAAAAGCAGATCTGCGGGCTTGTTGGGCCTGAAGAGGGAAGGAGATCGATACAACGAAGTGATGTTGAGCATGGGGAGGGATCTGCGACACAGGAGGCGAGAGGGAGTGCTTCACTGGCTGCTGGAAGGGTGCCTGGTGCGCCTCGACTCTCTCGACGGGGTTTGGAGAGTCGGACAGTTTTGACATCTCATTTTGAGGATGCGTTTCTGACTGACCCAAGATACGACTACGTCATGAACCAGCGCCAGAAGCCAGTGTATTTGGAAGAGGTCCCAGATGATGATATGGAACAAGAAGAGCAGTATCCGTCCTTTACTTCCGCCCCTGACGAAGGACCTTTGGCATTCATCCAAGCAAGCGGTTCGACACTCCAACCCAATCAACACTCTGCCCCCACCATTTTAGGCCACACAGCTCCTATCAACAAATCCACGCCATCTGAGCAACTTCGCCAGATGCTCGACGCCAACTGGTCCGGCTTTCTCAAAAAGAAGGGCAGCAAATCAACAGCAAACTCGGTTACCAGACAGACCAGAGCATCCCAAGACATCGAGAGCGAAGTGGAAGCTGATCCCATGACCATGCCGATTGATGTTCCGGAGCCAGAGAAAGATGGTGATTACAACCCGAAGAAGAAGATGCCCAAGAAGTCTGCACGAGGAAGACCGAGGAAGGCTAGTCTCAAGAAGAGGGAGAGTGAGAGGGGGATCTAGTGGGAGTTGAGGTTGGCAGTGATGAAATGCTGCTTAGATTGGAGGCGATGGTTCACAGCTGGTTAGATACGTGGGAGTTGGAATATGTGCCTTAGTATGCGAGTAAATTGGCCTGTTTTGCTCTGTTCAACTTGTCCCAATATCCGTACACCATTTTCTTGAAGTGTCTACAAACCCTTACCCGAGTGTGCCTTTAGTCTCTACCATTCGCCTTCTCCAGGCAGCGTGCCTGCTCATGCCCTCGGTCTCATCATCTAAGGTTAAGGTTGAAATCGCAGGTGTTGGACAGGCCAATTCTTCACGGTGAATTTATGACGTAAGGGAAGCCCGTAGAAACACCTAGTACCTTAGTCCATAATGTGCTCACACTAAAATAAGTTTCTACTCGGCAAAAGATTTCACACATGGTACGCATTTTGACACTGCTTGCTCAGGTCGATATCTCCTCTGTGGGCGTGATTAGAGCGAGGCAAATAGATCCTCCAACGAAGGTTCAGCAGTTCAAAAGTTTAAGACGTTTGGAAATGCGCGCAGGGAAGTTTATAGTACTTTATTTGTATAAATAGCCTTGATTGGTTGCCCCAATTGAGTTTACGCCGAAATGTTTCAAACACTATTGGCTAGGTACTATAGTTTCTCAACACCATGACTGCAGCTGAACCACACCTCAGTAGGGCCTCACTTTATCGCTTGTTGAATCGATCTCAGCCGGTTTATTCTGCTTTCCGTTGACTCCTACAAGATTGTGATATGTTTTCTTAGGACGGTAGCTTTCTGTATGTTCTTTTTGTTTCAATGCCATGCTTTTTTATCAAATGAAATAATGGTAGGAGGGCACTTGTGATATGTTTCCTTAGGACGGTAGATTTCTGTATATGTTCTTTTTGCATCAATGCCAATGCTTTTATCAAATGAAATAATGGTGGGGGGCACTCGCCTCTGTGATATCCAGGGCGGATTAAAGCCAGTCATCATCGGCATATAAGACTCACACAATAGACTCTTTGCCCCCGTGTAGATACTTTGATCAAATAACTCGCGCACGTAGTGTCTCTACTCCATTCGCTGTTCTGGCTCAGGGTGGCACTGTAAAATCACCTCAATACGTTTAATTTCGCCTGCATTGCCTCCTTGATGCTTCCATCAGTGACTCAACCAAAGAGTTTTCAGCGTGAACGAATAGACGGCGATTCTGGGGGGCTCAGACTGAGGCAAGTGATCCCTACGGCCCTTTTCTTCGCTCTTCACACCGTGGACGAAGGGAAGAGAGTTCTGCGTGAATTATTGCTTTCATCTTTTTGAAAGCTTAGCAGTGATATCTTAACTTATACCATCCATGTGCTTCCTTTGCCATCGGCAATGACTCCATAAAACTGCCTCAAGTCGAAACACTATCTCAGAGCTACAGCTGAATTAACAGGGCATTGTTGTCTTGCAGGCTATAAATATCGCCTTCTCGGCAGTTCGTATCCTTCTCTTTTAGTCTCTTCAAGTCATCTCTCGACTCTTCAAGACATTACTTCAAGTTCATCTTTCTACTTTTCCATACTCCTCTTAGATACTGACAAGTTTATTATAACTTCAACCACATATCAACACCTCCAACTTCCTTTCCTAAGATGGACAATTCTGACCGCTCGGATGGCCTCGATTTTGTTAGGGAGTGGCTAAAGGAGGATGGGGAGCAAGACGCTCTCCTATATGGGAATGGGGAGCAAGGCGTTCTCCTATACGAGAATGGGAAGCAAGACGCTCTCCTGTACGAGATGATGCAGACAGAGCAAAGGGAACAAAATATTGGCTCGTTGGATGATAGTCCCGAGGATGATAGTCCCGAGGATGAAACCCTCTGGGGAACCCGAACCCCTCTACGCTCCTCTCAACCCTCCCCTCAACCCTCCCCTCAACCCTCCCCTCCCTCTTCCC